>CM031234.1:298698434-299298434 GCA_018340775.1 Taxus wallichiana var. yunnanensis | reverse complement strand
CTAGATCCGGGAAGTGTGATACTTCCTAGATGGTTATCAATCCACTATTTAAAACAACTTAATGCTAACAATAAAGGAAATCCTACTGTAGTTAAAATGATTTAGGTATCTCATTCGTCTACAATAAGCAAATTCATTCACAACAAGCTAAGCTATGACTGAATCTGAAGGTCAAGGTCTTGGTTAGAATGCAGGTATTGGTTAGGGTTAGGTTCTGGGCCATTTTGGTATTGGGTAGAGAATGGAAGCTTGTTCTTGTTTTACAGTTAAAACACAGAGACCGACATCGATCCAGTATGACCGATGTCAGTTTAGGTTAACCGGTGTGGTTGTGGTAACCGCATTTAGTATGGTCAAATATAGGAAACTCAATTAAAAACTTGGTGGGGTGATAGATCTGAGGCTAGATGGAAATGGAAGGGAAATGGCAAGGCTCATGTGGGTCTCAGGTATGCACATGAATGATTAAAATATGGGTATGGGCCATTCAAGGGTGTGGGTAAAAGGATGGTCAAGTTTGCATGGAGGTAAATGGTGGTGGAATGGAAATGGGAGCATAAACTAATAACAAAAGTAAAAGAATCTACTCAAATGATAATGAACCAGTGTTGGTTAACAAAACTTACTATTTGTATGAGCTTGATGTCTGGTTGGAAATGGAGGGTGATCAGATGGAAGGAACTTGGTGTGATGTAGATGCTTCCCGGATGATCTCATGAAGGCAAGTGGCTTGGGTTGCTTCAGGTGTTGGCTATGGGTGCTCTGATGTATGAATGAATGCTCGTTCTGCTTGCATGTAGCTCTAGTTTTGTCTCTAGTTCTCAAAAGATGTGTTTCATCTCTTAAAAAAATTGCCACTCTCAACAATGTGCCAACCTCAAAATAAGGTTGTTTTAGGGGTTAAATGGTAACCGATGGTGGTTCGGGTTGACCGGCATGGTTTAGGGTGACCGGCGTCGGTTAGGTGGGATTTCCTAGGTTTTCTAAAATGGGTAGATCCTTTTGATTTTCTTGGATCTCACCCATTTTTGCTCACGGAATAGAATGGAAGCTTCCTTCTAATGAACGGGAATGTGGTTAGAGGGAATATAGGCTTTGATTTTTAGGGTTTGGGTAGGTCTTAGTTAGTTATGGCAACATACTAAGAATAGGTCTTAGGGTGAGGTGGCTAAGTGAGGTGGATAGGTGAGGTGGATGTGTGGGTATTATCCAATTAGGATATTTAAATAACAAATATTGGGAGGATAATGAATTAATTTAATTAAATTAATTAAATTAATATTAGAGTGGGGTGAAGGGGGCCATGGTTAGGTGAATGTGTTCAAGGTTTCAAGTGAAGCTAGTTTTTGAAACTCAGTTGCAGAACTAAGAAAGGTCCAACCCCGACCCTTTTAGGCCCTTTAAGGTGTGCGTATGGAGGTATTTATCAAGTTTCATTGTGCTCTTGGTAGAATCACTACCTTTGGAGGCACATGCAAAGCACAACTGAGGACTCCATCTAGGTTAAAAACCCATCTTCTCTTTGCTTGCAGATCATCTCTTTTCCACCCATTTCCATCCATTTTTCCTTCCACATATTTTCATTTTCTTCCATTTTATGAATTTTTGCAACCATGGCTTCATTTGCATCATGGATTCACATCAAGAGACAACAACCATGTAGTTTCTACCCACCTCCAAGCTTACAAAGTTCATTTTTGGGTCACTATCAACCACCTCCAGATCTATTCTATGATGAGAATCAATATACATATTCCTATGGACAAGAAGAAATTTAGTTTGGTTATCCACCAAACTATGCAAATTTTCAAGATCAAGGGTATGCAGATTTTGGAGGGTATCCTATGCCCGAAGAGATTGAGTTACAACTGAGAGTTCAAGAATTGGATGTCAAGATGGTGCAGTTAAGGGATACATCTTAGATGCAAGCATGCAGGATTGGTTTTAGGACCCCTTTTCCATGGGTGGGCCCCATTCTACGACATTGTAGCCCACAATAGAAGCTTGACTTCATAGTTGAGATGTTTCCAAGGCTCATAGAGTGGATTATAGAGATATAAGCTTTTGTAGACAATGCTACTCAATCATGTCAATGAGAAACCCTTATATTTCCATCCCACAATCCTCTCTCCACTCCCAATTAACATCATCTTATCCAAATCCCTTGATTTTCAATCTTCTCACATGCTACCGCTAGTGTGAAACCCACTTATTCATCTTCTACTCTCCCACCTCACCTCAATTTCTCTACCATTTTCCCTTCCAAACCCAATTCCCCTCCATAGATTAAAATGTAATATCTCTCCTCCATTAAAAAATAAAAAAATTAGTTGAGACCCAACCCACCTCTCCTCTTTCTTTCCCTAATTCATGTCGAAAAGGAAACTCAACAAACTAGACAAGAGGAGTAGCAAGGAGAAGATCCCAACAAAGAAGAAATGATAAAGTTCTTAAGGAACTGGGCCTCAAAGTATGGGATGGAAAAAATTACTTGCTGGTCAAGCCTTCGAGGAGACCAAGGTTGGAGAATAGGTGGTGAAAGCTGAAGTTGTAGCAGTAGAAACAAAACAAGGACAAGTTGAAGAGGATCAAAATCGGTGTGTTCGGAGTGTAGTGTCCATGAGGGAAATTTTTTTTCAAAGATTGTAGATCTATCACCAGCTTGCAAAAATTAGTAGGGGAAGAAAAAAATCAAATCTAAATCCAAAAAAAGAAGAGCCTCATGCCACGAAGGAGAGAAAATCAAATTTAGAGAACTCAAACACAAGGCAAGCTATGCAAGAAAATTCAAGCCTATCTCTCACTTCATCCTCTCTAGATTTTAATTCCAGGGATAAGTTTGAAATTTCAAAATTTATGTTTGAGGATGAAGTCACACATGATGTAAAAGTTGCAGTTTTAGAGGTCATCATGGAAGGAGGAGAACTCCCGAGATATGAAGACAATGAAGGAGATGATTATTTGTTAGATTTGGAGGAATTTTTTGGTAAGGAGGATCCCATGGAATTTGTTAATTTCTCTACCCCATCATTCACTTTCCAACATCAGAGGTCTGCTGCCAAGAAGGGGAATGTGCAAGAGCAGTTTATTCCTCATATGAGTCCTCTTTAGTCAAGATTGGAGGAATTGAATCTTCCAAATTTCATAGTGGGCAAGGAAGAGAAATGGAATGAGGATTTCATCCATTTCATACCATTCACTAAGGTGACACATCAATTGTCTGTAAATGTGCAAAAGGAAGAAAATCAATTTATAAACAATCACCTTTTCTAGGAAAGTCTACATCTAGAATTTCTTATTGAGATTTGAATTTAGAATAAAGGGGCACATCTAGTGGATCAAGTCCATACCCCATTAGATATCTAGCTTCATTGGAGATAGAATAAGAGTTTCCACAACTAGTCATGTTCATCTCTCGAACATGAGGATGAATCTCACAGTGCCAAGGATCAACTACATCAACTACGACACCCCCAGGAGCCCCATGCAGACCATTCTCAGGGAGTATTTGTTTTTCTTCTAGCTAATACCTTGATGATGTGGGTGGAAAATTACTTCTATGTCAATTTTTCACTCATATACAAAACCATGTCCTTTTTCAAATCATCCACATGATTGCAAAGTGGTGAGAAAACTTTTCCCTACCAGTATTGGGGTTTGTTTGAAGTTTTATTTTTCTTCGGTTAGTGTAGGGTAGGAGTAGGTTTTATTTTTGCATAACAAGTTCTCTTGCACAATTTGTATGTATCTCATTTGAGCATGTATGATTTTGTCATTTTGTATATAGTTTTTGTTCATGTTTTCTCCAACACAAGTGCACCATGTTTCAAAGACACCTCCTATAAGAAATGCCACAGGAAAGAAGCTCATATTTTACAGGGAACAATTATAATATTTAATTAATCCAAATGTAGAGAAAATAAATTTGATAAGGGACAAGTTTTAATAGTTCCTTCAGATCAACCATTGAGCTTATAACATCCTTGCAGATCAAAAATAAGCCTTCCTAAATTCATTCAAACTCTAGTTTTTAGTGGTGTTTTAGGAAGCCACCAAGAAAGGGAAGAATAAGAATTTAATAGAGTTTCATGATGTCCTAACTCAGTAAATGTTTTACTCAAAATTGTGCAATGTGCACGATGCATGCCAAGTAATCATTGGTCTTAGTATGCTTCATACTTTACAAGATCAAGTTTTGGGAAAATTCAAAATTCCATGTTTCGGTCCCACATGTCAGGATTGTAGAGAGAAAAAGGTGAAAATCCTAGTTCAAACAATGTTCCACTCTCACAAAAATATTGCAATTCAAAATCTTGTAAGTGAGATGGTCAATTCAGCATCAGCATTGAAATCAGGTTTTAAGGTCTTGCGGAAAATTCAAATGTTTCGATCAATTTCAAGACATCAGTTATGACTTCATGCCCAATGGAGGCTTCAAGTTACTAGTTTTGAACATCCATCAGTAAAAGAAGATGCCACCATGAGTCACCAAAATTGTTATCCATTTTCCCCGAGTAAAATGGAAAACAAGGTGGTATAAGACCCGAGCACCGTAAAGGGGTCCACATAGACAAATCTCAGTTTACATCAAAAACCAGATGTTTTGGAAATGATTCGAAAGTTGGAATCATAAGAGGATTTTTTCCTCTTCTCGGTTTTGACCCTTAAGGTTCAACTTAAAAGGGAATAAAAATGGGCTCATACGGTCCCACATCTGACTAAAATGGGAAAAATAGCAAAAGAGGTAAAAAATCAGCTTCAGAGGTGTTTTATTTCTTCATCTCAACCTCGTGACTCAAGAGAATCGGAAAAAATGCAAAAATTGATAAAATTTTCCCAAAAGGGATTAGAGGGTGACTAAGCTAAAATTTATCTTGTCGAGTAACTCAACAAGCTACTCGGTGAGAGAGAGTTATGAATGGGGGTCATCCGAGTCAAGTCATAAGGCTCATGTAAGGCTCTTAGAAGGTCGTGCAAGTGGAGAAACTTGAGGTTCATGTACACTAAAAAAATCCAATCCACAAGACTCAATGGTGCGACGAGCCATGAGGAAAAAAAAAAGCTCAAGCCAAGCTCTTTGGAAGAGCTCGGTGATTTCGTGACATAGTGCATCAACAAACATGAAAATCCAATCCACAAGACTCAATGGATAACTCAGTAAGAGCTTGGAGTTACGCTCGAGGAAAGCCAAGAGTCACATTGCAAAGTGAGCAATGGGGTTTTGACATGGTGGGTTTGTGATTTCCTCATAAAGTTAGGTGGAAGCTTTAGAGAGAGGATCTCAACATGGATTGGATGGTAGAGAACTAGATCGATCAGAAAGAGCTCAACAAAGGGTCAACTTGATAGGTAGACAAGCTAAGTTGACATGGAAAAGCACATAGTAGCTCGATGAGACAATAACATGGAATGACAAGGATTCATGGAGGGCTGAGTTCACTCAAGCATCAACAAAAGTGATCCCAAGCTCAATGATATTTTGTAGAGGATTCGGTGGACATGGAGCTCGGCACCTAATTGAAGCATTGCAAAAGGATGCAAGGGGTCTAGTCAATGCGGGGATCTACGATGTGGTTTAGGTAGAAGATGATTCAATTCTCTGATTTGTAGAGGTCAATAACACAAAGAGAGGTCTAAGTCGAAATGCACGGAAGAATTGGGAGCTAGGTCATCACGAGAGAAATGAAGAAGAGAACTCTAATGAGCTTGGAATGTAAGGAAAATAGGGATAGGTTGAATGGGCCATGAACAGAGGACAAAGCAATAGCTCAGGTCAATGGATGAGCTCTTGACATGAAGTCAAGGAAAAGTGATGGGCGAGCCATTTTTTTGAGTTTAAATTGTTTGTAAAATTTAGTTATCTTGAGGGAATGATTTTGGAGATGCAGGAATGTTTGGATGAAAACAATGAGCCGACTTCCAAAGTCCAAACTCTAAAATTTGGATTTTGGGATTTTAGCATTCCATAGTTTTTTCCAAGATGTTAGGGTGAATAGTGCCAGATGAGGAATGAGAAATGTTTGAAACCTAAAGTTTGAATTTGGGACTTTGGGATTTTGACACTTCAAAGTTTTTTGGGCCCATACTGATGAACAATAATGAACTCACTTTCGAGGCCAAAATGCCCAAAATTTTGATTGAGAGATGTCTGAAATTGACTTGGTCGGTGGTGAGCTCGGGAGTAGTGCAAGGTGTCGGGAGTTGGTGGGCTCTGAGGGGATCGAGCCAATTCAAATATGAAGGGAGCTTTTCAATGTTTTCCATGTGGAGGTAGGTGGAAAATATGTGTCGATTCGATGGGAAAGACAATGCGAGGTAGTTTCAAATATTCATTAACAATGGTAATCCATGCTCATCGATGCTTTAACAATGAAGGCGTAACACAAGAAGGTGAAACAAAACATTTCAAGGTCTACTCAATGTAATCCGTGAGGAGTTAGTTTATGAGGCATCAACCATTGGGGGCAAATGCGAGGAAAGAGATCACTAAACACTCAAAGCGGGAGAATAGAGGGTGGCTCACCCATTGCACATAGAATGGGTAAAGTGGTAAGCAAAGGCCCACCATGAACATACAACGTAGGAGCTCACCCACCATCTCTTGGTGAGTTTCTCGCCATGTAAAACTAGTGCAAAGTTCCCAGGATGCTAAAACCCCCTTTCACTCAAAATGGCATAACTTCTGCCCATATTATTAGTTTCTCACAAAAATATAGTTATCGAAAATGAAGAGAATATCTATAATGTGGAGGAATAAGGAATGGAATTTAGGAGGTTATGCACCTTTGAAAATGCATGAATAGTGAACAATGCCAAGGTAGGTGGAGATGCATTTAATGAGAGTATCTGCATAATTTCTTCTCCAACAAGGAAAAGTACATGAAGATATGGGTTTTCAAGGCCTCCCATTCTAGTTGCATGTGTCATGATGAATTTTGGGGGTGGTTGAGGAATATTTTGGTTTCTTCTCTCTCTCTCTCTCTCTCTCGGATTTCTTCCTATAAATGTAAAGGGGTTGCAACATTGCAAGTGTTGGTCATTCTTTCTCCCCATGCACCCTTCTTCTTCTTAGATTTGGGGCTTCAAGCCTTCCTCCAAAAAACATTGTAATGGCATCTTGCATCTCCCTATATGCAATGTACTATGTATATTTCAAGGATCAATAAAATTATGTTATGTGTTAAATTTTCCAACCTTTATAGTATTTTAATGTTCTCTCTCACCTCTCATTGCAAATCAAGTGTTCTATGCAAATTTTGTGTTCATTGAAGATTTGGTGTTTTGTGCTTATACATGAATGGTGAATGTTGTATTTTGGTCTTTTATACTGATGTCTACCCTCCCATGATGCATTGAATGTGATCTAGTATGTGGTGCATAACCACCCTCTCTAGTTTCATTTCTTTTACTATTTTACAGGATGGGAAAGTGATTGACACTCCTTTTCTTGGTGTATCACCACTTCTAGTGTAGGTTTTATTTCATACAATATCTCTCCCTTGTATCCTTGGAATGTTAGAATATGTTTAAATATTTATTTTCTTACATTAGGAGTAGTCATGGTAGGTAGGATTAGGAAGAGGAACTGACCTTCTCTGGAGAGTTATTTTATTCACAAGGTCCCACACTTCAAGATAACTCTATGTTTGGTAAATTACACCGAATTCCCCATCCAAAACTTGGCCACTCAAGGAGGGGTGATTTAATTTTTCCACAAAATAGCTCATGGAAAAAAAGTGCGGAAAAGAGTTTGTGCCATCGCTTAGTCCCCATCTATAAATAGGGGCCCATGCTCGTTTTCTTTTCCTAGAGTAGTGCTTACTAAATTGGATTATCGTTTTGGGGTAAGAACCTTTACGTCCTCTCCCTTCCCCCATACCATATAGATATATAGGGGGGGGGGGGAGAGCGCCAACTAAACTGTATATAGCCCATCGCTCACCCCGACTATGACTATTGACTATAGAGAGTCGCCCCGGGCCCCAACCCTCTATATAGAGAGATGGCCCCATCCATCAAATATGGGCGGGCGCCTATACTATCTCTATAGGGGTGCCCCATATATAGAGAGGTTGGTGGTCTATATAGATAGCCCCATTTTAAATTTTACTCACTTATTACTAAGTTGAAAAGAATATAACATCTATTTATATTCTCATTACCACATTACACAAATTAAAAAAAAACAAAAATTTCACTAAATCATTTACGTAGACCCATCGATGGTGATTGAGGAGAGGTCACTTGTTGACATCCATCCTACACTACATTTTTCCTGCCTTGAAAACTTCTTAGTTTCTCGGAATATTTGGAAATGAAGATCAATTTCCACCCCCACAAGTTGGAATTTGCGTATGAGTAAAAATACATCTAGGAGAAATGCATACACTTTTATTTTGTAGACTTTTTTTACGAATGGATCACAATTGACACTTTTCACTATTGATAATAATAGATATGAAATACAAATCAAATTTTACTCTTGATGACTATATGAAGAGAAGAAAAATAAATGAAATATTTTGAAATTTTCCTCTACCAATTATAAACAATAAACCCAATTATAGATTGGATTTTAAAAATACCAAAAACAAAATGTCACTAATCATTTTGACATTTGAATCACAATGATTAGACAAACAAAAAGGAATTAAAGGTCACTTCTGATATAACTACATAATTTATTTTGATTGCATGGACAACACACAATACTAATAAGTCTAATTTTTAATAACATAAAGACTAAACTAACATAAGAATCTAAAAAATAATAATCTAAATAAATAAAACTTTGACTCATATTCCAGTTTGACATATCATTTAAAAAAACAATATCTCACTCGATTTACAAATAAATTTAGGCACATCTAGAGGCTGATTTTGAAGATGATGTAAACTACAACATTATGTGTCTCGTTCTTTCCTTTCAAAAAATAAAGAGACATCAATATGATGTTATATGAGTAAATTATGTTCTTTTTACTACAAGGTTTATGTTAGAATTTTTCTCACAATATATTTAGGCATCATTCTTCTTTGATACTACACTTATAAAGGAAATTTGCTTTGATAGATATGTTGATTCTAGTTTAACTATAAAAACTAAGCACACAATAAAGAAAAATAATAATAAGAATAATAATCTTAACAATTTTATTCATCTAGGAAAATTACAATATGAGAGCTATGACATATATGGCATTTAAGTTTTGTAAAGACTAGGAGATAGGTATTATCTCAATCCCAAAAATAGATCCATCTATTTATCCACATCCCCAATATATCTCTAATTATGACACACATATCACTCACCCAATTCCTATTTTAATGGTGAGATAAACTCAGATAGAAATAATCACTCATTATTATTAATAGTGAGTTGTATTATGATTAATAATAATATTACACACAATACTAACTCACAAATATTAAACAATACAAAATCGGTGTGTACTTAATGGAACCTAGGCGATTTCCTAGGCGCAAAAAAAAGGAGAAGCGTATTTTCTAAAATAAATTCCATGTGGAAACATTTATTATCAAGTCAAATTTATAGTTAATTTATGGCTAATGACCTTTGTTTAAAATTTTACATAAAACAATTGATATAAAAGGAGGGTCCATCCAAATTACGTCTTTCAAATTCATTTTTTTAATTGTTCGGTTCTATCTGATAATCAATTCCCAAATCTCCGCCCCTTCCCGGCTATATTTAAAATTTTGGAGCGATTGTTCTTTAGTATAACCTTGTGAACACCATATTTGTCACTCCTATGGATGTTCTTAACTTTGGAGCTAGTTAAACTTAAACTCTCTCTCTGCAGACTGCATTCTTTTAATTTTGTGACAAGCATGTCAATGAGCTTCGAACATTAACAACCACTACCCATGGCGATCCAGAGCAAAATTCAATTCTTCGTGCTGAGCATGGCGTGAGTATGGAGTCCGGATACTATCGGCGTATTTCTTAGTCAACGTTTGGTGTTTCTCAGTCATTCTTGGCATTTGAAAATATTTTGACATGCTATAGCCTATGCAAAAGTGGTCCGTGGAAACAAACCTTAACATGTGCGTGTTGCGACTAACGAATAACAAATAGGCTTAGCATACAAAGCTTGAAAGCATTGAGCAAGACATTGCTGAACATTTCATGGCAGAAAACCTCTGAAGTCTGAACTCATTTATCTTATATTGTAATTTGTATCAGTTTGAAATTCAAATAGCACTGAAAAATAAGATGCTTAGATGCTAGGGAACTTTGTGAAGGCTATCTCAAATGCATATGGTAATGGGAAGATTTGATGAAGCTGAGTCAATTATGTTAGTAGCTTTGAACAAGGATACAAAGGATGTTGATACTTAGAATCGTATCTATATTAGACTATCCGACCGTATCATGTGTGTGAAGCTTTGAAGGGTTTCGGGAATTAAAAGTTATCTCCTGACCTATCATGTATTACCGTATTAAAATTTCACATATAGGTGGGTTTTGCGCCTAGGTGCTCGAAACCTTAATTCGGCCCTGTACAAAAATAATAAAATGTGAGTACTAAATGGATATTTCCTAGCAAAAAATGGAGAAGGTTGGTTGAGTAAGTTTTGGGAAACATAGATAATGTATAGGGATCCACAACCACAATTTTATAGTTAATTTATGTTTACCGTGAGAAATTTTGAATCTATTGATATTAATTTTAAAATACTTTGAGATGTATTTGTATAGGGATCCCCAACCCAACTCTTTTGTGAGATGTCTTTCTAATTTGTTGAATTTTTATTTAAAATTTGGTTTTATTCGAGAAAACTAAGTTTCAATGGTTTTAGTCAAATTTAATATATTTTAAAATATTACATGGGCCTTGTGAAAGATGTTATGAGTTAAAATAATCTCCATTTACATTTTTTGAGTTTTATGTGGTCTATAATTGGTATAATAATGATGGGTAGGAAGACCTGTTATCACCAAATCATAGCACCCTATGGTTTGCACAAGTGTGTGGTCTTAAGCTAATAGTGTGATTGGATAACATGGGTACTATCTCCAAGTTGTGGGACTTTCTTCTTGAGATAGACCTCCAGAGAAAGCTGGTTCTTGCTCCTAAACTACCTACCAAAATCTACTCTAATGTGGACAAGACTATCTAATCCTAATCTAACTTTCCAAGGGACCAAGGAGAGAGAGTGCATGAAAACAAAGCCTACACTAAAGTGGTGATACACCAGAAAAGGAGAGAATGAGGATAGTTTTCCAATGTGTGAAAAATAGAAGCAAAATGCATACTAGAAGGGATGATAACAGTCCTCCACAATCTAGAAAATGCATTCACAACCATAGTTCATACATGCATAGTAATAATGAATGAATCCCTACAATAACATAAGTAGACACAATATATATGCAATGAGATTGAAGGGGCAAGAAGAATGCAAACAAACACAACAGGGAAGAAGTATCCACAAACTTGCATCTATTGCTTCATAAGTATGCACAATTCAATCTATTACAAGATAAGGGCATGGATCACCATGCAAGGAGTCCACTACAAGGTCCTGCAGCACATTGGCTTCAAAAGCAATTTTGAGAGTTTTTCTACTCAAAAACTACCTCTCTTTACAATGAGCCCAACACTCCAATTTATAGAAATTTGAGAAGAGAGAGAGAGGGAAAATGAAAATCTTGAAATTTGTCTTCTCACCACTTGCAAGATGTAGTAAATAAAGTGAAATGATGTTATTTTTCTTACAAAATGATCCCCATACAATCCCATGAATTGCAGCAGTGAGAAATGTCAGCCCATGCTCCATTGAATGCATCCCAACTACCAAATAAAAATCATTGTTCTAGACTGGGCATGTTTTATGAAAAATCACCATCTATTTCTCACCAAATTCTAAATTTCTTGATTTTTGTGCATTGGGATTAGAACCACGATTCCAACGGTAGAAATTTTTGTGTTTTTGATGATAATTGCAAGAGTTGTGGCCTTCTCGAGTGCGGCATGCTATTTTGGGTATGTCGGGCATTTCGTCATTTAACAGATTAGCACTTAATTGATTGGAGCTGAAGATGTTTCCTTTATTTTCATAAAGCTACCCTCATTAAAAATATCAGCTATTTCGGGTCCTGGTGTCCCGACTGTCCTAGAAAAAAACCTCCGATCCACCCCCATGCCTCCTGTGGAAAATTTGACAAAATCGGGTCCTTGTGTCCCATGTGTCCCACCAGGCCATGGCCATCGGGGCCGTTGACCACCACTTCACCCAATCCCTTTGACCCGCCTTTTTTAAAATCAGACAAGTCGGTTTTTGGGTCCCAACTGTCCCAGCGCCTATACTTGCTACCTAGACCACTTCGACTGACTTAACCACTTACTCTTGGACTTCGAACTTTTTGGCTTTTTGGGTCCTAGGCATCCCCCATATTTGTGCGTGGTCAGGCCAAAAACCTAACTTTTTCGATTTGCATGTGAATCATCCATTTTCGGCTCTGTGGGTCCCACATGTCCTAATGTCTCATGGACCATGTGGACCAAATATACCCAATTTCAATGTTTGAACCACCTGCGATGATTTCAAGTTTTTACATCCCATATGTCCCGCACGTATACCTATGTGGCCTAGGCTCCAAAACCCAATTTTTTCCACAATACAATACATTCTGGAAACCATTTTTTCATATTTTTCCATTTTTCCTAATTCCTTGAATTTTTTCCTTAGAGGGGGGGGTTAGAAAAGAGCCAAAGGGACCTTCAAAACCTGATTTTTCACCTTTTAATATTTTTTTTGCTCCACAAGGGGGAAATTATGCAAGTTATCTAGATTACCTCAAGGGGTGAATTTGGGATAACAAGACCTTTTATGGGTTAAACAACTTATTCATGCATACCTCACTCCTTGAGTAATGTCTAAAGTTTGTTGTGGATTTTCACCAGATGTGTGCACTTCTTGGACCTAACCTTTTTTTGTTTAAAAATGGAATATGATATGTTTGTTTTGATGTAGGTAGTGTAGAAAAATATAGAATTCTAACTCTAGAATAGACCTTAGAATGAAATGAAACTAACTTACATTTTGACATTATGAGGCCTAATGAATTAAACCATACTTCCATGAAGGCATCAATTTTAAAGTAATAAAATGCAATGCTTTCACATGTGACAATTGTAATTTTTCATATGTTGGTTTATTGTAAGGTAAGTCTTGGTGTTAAGTGTTTATTGTTTAGTTCAACGGTTCTTCAATGTTGTGTCATTTGATTTCACAACAAAAACAAATTGCCATTTTTCATTGCATTATGAGTGGTAAATTTTTGGGGCATTACACACCTCTTAATTGATATTATGTTGCATTTTAAATCCCATGTATTACTCCCTTCACATTCATGTTCATCACATGATTAAATTTTATGATGTCTTGGTCTACTCTGGACCTTACTTTTCAATATGTTGTCCTCGTTTTATTGAATGTAATGTCTATTTTTTTGCAATAAGAGAGTCAAATCCATAAGTGTGTACACATCTTCTATTTTCACACATTCGAGTGGATCAATGTTCCCAAAAAACCAATAGATTCAATCCTTTTGATACCATCTCTTCATTTTCAATGTTTTCAATTATGACTTTGGCTCTATGTATTATGAGTAATTAAACTATGGACTCTCAAATCCTCTCCACTACACCTCTAAGCTCTACAACTTTGAACTTCCAATCTTCATTTACAAACAAAAAATAATTAATATATATGATTCCACCTGATTGGTACTTACAAGGTCTTATGTCAACGATGAATCAAAAAAATGTCCTAGTCAAGATCTCTACTAATTGTTAGTAAGAAACACCATACTTCTAACTATGAATTTCTACCAATGTAAATATTTTTCTAAGTGATGAAAACTATTTTTTTCCATCATATAAGTGATTGGTTTTATTGAAGGAAGATCAATAAAATTATTATTTTTAAATCAATCCATTAACTCTATTTTCAATAACACCCAACATGAGCTCAACTTTTATATATTAGTAATTGTCTTCAATATTTCCATCCCATAAAGGGTAAATTAGTAGTTATATCTCTAAATTTCAAATAATTTACTTTAAGACATTTTGGATGAATTTGTAAAAGTGAGGAGGTGTGTTAATGATCCAACTTATCCCATTCTTCAAACATGAAAATAGAACTATGCGATTCTATGAAAGTATATTGATAGATTCCCTAAGATTGGTTTACAATAATGGATCCATCTTCAAGTATGAGTTTATGTCCACTCAAATATTTTGACTCCTTTACTTTGATACTTTCCCCCTTAAATTTTTCTCTACATTGAAATAACCCCACCACCTACTCTCTGCATTGTGTTATATGGAAAATATGTGGCAAGCCACAAAGGAGAAAAATTTCACCTCATTTTGAAGTTCCCGAGGTCAACAATGATATTCTTTTTCAAACATATGGCTACGTTATTTGTGATAATGTGAGATTAAGGAGAGATTCCTCCTATTAACCCAACAATAATTTTAATATTAAATATGAAACCCTTTATTGAGTTCGTGTTGCATGTTCAATCCCACGTATTAATCCCTTCACATTCATGTTCATCACATGATCAAATTTTATGATCTCATACTCTACTCGTGGTCCTTATCTTTGAAGATGATGTCCTTGTTTTATTAAATTTAATGTCTATTTCTTGTTATTAGACCACCAAATATACAAGTGTGTACACACCATTCTCTTTTCTCACATTTGAGTGGATCAATGTTTCCAACAAACTAATATATTTGCTCCTTTTCATACCAAATCTTCATTTTCAATGTTTGTAATTATGACTTTGGCTCTATGTATTGTGAACAATTAAACTATGGACTCTCCAATCCTCTCCACTCCACCTATAAGCTTTGTAACTTTGAACTTCCAATCTTCATTTACTAACAAAATCAATATTAATATAGATGATGCCACCTAGTTGGTCTTGAAAAGGTCTAACATAAACGATGAATCAAAAAAATATCCCACTCAAGATCTATGCTAATTATTAGTATGAAAACACCGTCATGCTTCTAAGTAGAAAATTCCTATTGATGTAAATATTCTTCTAAGTTCCCAAATCTATGCTTTTCCCCATATATAAGTGATTGGTTTTATTCAAGGAAGATTAATTAAATGATCTTTCAAAATTAATCCTTTAATGAGACCCAACAAGAGCTCAACTTTAATATATTAGTAATTCTCTTCAATTTTTCCATTTTATCAAGGATAAATTGGTAATTAGATCTGTAAATTCTAAATAATTTACTTTGAGACAATATGGATGAATTTATATAAGTGAGGAGGTTTATGAATGATCCAACTCTACCTATTCTCCCAACATGAAAACATAATTTGCGAGTGTATTGAAAGAGGCAATTCAAAGAGATTTCTCCTTTCACCACCTCTATTTCAACCATCAATTACTCATGCCTTGAAAAATAGGTACTGGAAATTATTAAAATGGTTACTCCAACCTCATGAAATAATTAAAAATATGATCACATGTCAATTATAAATTAAATGTTTAGTTCGTTAATTTTCCTTACTTTAGAGGTAAGTATAATTTATCAATTAGTGGTTTTATTTTATAAAATGTAATGGATATAAATATATTTTTAATGTGATAGAAGGTGATGTTTTAATGTGCACAAAATAACTTAAATAATTAAATTCATTATAAAATATATTTTAATGTGAATTATATTTTTTACTGGAACATGTCTATATTAATGAAAAGATCAAGTGGTTACAATAAAAAAGCAGTTGAATAAGATGGCCCACGAAACTACTCGAAGGCAACAAAACTTCCGAAAAAATTCAGAGAACACACATCACAAACAAGAAAACAAATAAAATGGAACACCTAGGCACAAGTTTCCACACCAATCAGGGGTGGAGGAAGATCGTGACACGATGATAGAATCCCATACCAACAAGATCATCTATCCACACCTCCAGTGATTCCCACCCGTCTTCATTCTTTAAATATTAGATAGTGTTGACCAAATTCCGTAGAAAAATAATTCTCCAACCAAGGGGAGAAAAGCCACTATAGTTTATGGACCTAGAAATCTATCATAGATGTCAATAAGAGGTTCTAATAATTTTATTTCCATGAGGAGGAGAATTTTATTTCCACGAGGAGGTGACAGACTCAAATAATCCTACTGAGGTGGAAAAGTAGAGGAGCGATTGGGATCCAGTGATGGACATATGTTATGAGAAAGGATCCTATGTTGGTGGGATGCAATGGATGGGAATCCATCCTTGGTGCATCCAAAATTTTTTCATAGAATATAGTGCGCTCCCTAAGTGATATAAAATCTCAGGCAGATAGTAAAACTCGATGACCACCTTTTGAGCTTATTCCTTGGTCTGAAATCAAACATAATACACTACAATATTTTTATTGGTATTAAATTGTTGTGTTATTTCTATATTTATAAAAATAGATCCATTCTATCTTTCCATAAGTGAAATAAAATTATAACTCTAAAAAAATTATAAATTTAATCTATGTATAGGAAAATTAGAGTAGTCACCAAAAAATCCTTTTATCGAGTAAAAGGTTTCACTGAAAAGGATGAAAGAGGCTATGGATCCATTTAAAAATGGATAAAGTATATGGTAAAAATAGGTATGCTTGTGTAGCACCCACCTATGTAGGACCCAAACACAAGACCAAATATATTGGGATAATTTTGTTTACTTTCATTTACTGAAACAACTATGTGACACCACTTAGCTTGACAAGAGATTTCCCCACATCACATAAGATGACTACACCAACATGAAGAACATACAAATGATATGATGACACTAGATGCACATCAAGCCACACTATTGGGAATTCCCAAGTAAAAAAGCAAGACCCCCATAATATGAATATCACTTAATGGAAACTGTCCACATTACCATATTTTCATGGTTATAACATTATCATACTCATATTTCATTATTTAATCTAAATTATTTAAAGAGTAGTTGACATGAAAGCACACATTTTCTTTTTTTATAGACCATATTTATTTTGGTTCGTTTAATACTTAACAAATAATGGCTTCATCTAATTTAGTTTGTTTATATTATTTCAAAAAATTGTATAACTTGGTCATTAATTAGGAGTAACTTAACATTACACATTATAAGATTGGATTTCCAAATTAAAAATTATGTTTCTTCCATAACTTGTTTTCACGTGATCAATTTACATCCACTTTCACAACATAAGGACGATCTAATAAAATTATGAATAATCTCCATGGTACTTCAAATTTTTCACCAATAACACAAGAGTATATTCTCAATAACAAAGAGAAAGTTACAAATTTCCTTTATAATAAGTGTCTTAATGGTCCAAAGCACTTTTCTTCGTTTTCACTTCTAATGGTGTTTAGCTCCTAGGACAACCACTTAAATGCGTTAATGCAACATCAAGTGATTCAGAACACAAGTTGACACAATACCTTTATTTACAACTAATACACCTACACACACGCCTGAGGACCCTCCACTAGGTTCATGGGGAAGAATCATGATCACATTAACAATACCACTAGAATCTCAAAGACTACAAGACTATGTTTTCTTGATCCTCTTTCCATGTTGTAAACCTATATTCCACTGAATTCCTAAGAATCAAATACATTTGTTATTTTTCCTCTATACTTAGCCTCAAGGAAACTTTACAATTCCATAGCTTAGACCCTATGTCACACAAGTCCAAAAATTTAAACTAAATCATCCCACACAACTTCAACATGATTGAAAAATCATTCCTAGCAAGAACCCTTTTTCTCTAAACAATAATTGACCATTACCATTCTTATAGGGTGCTTTTGTGACAATGTTGACAAGTAGACATGACTCAACAGAAACATGAAATTGATGCTCTTATTACCTCTAAACTAGGAGGTGTCAAAGAGTGTTGAGGAAACAAGGATCAAACTTTAATTTTAGTTATCTAGCTAACATTCTCACACACAAGAGGGGGTGAAGAACAAGGATCTTAATCTAAGGTTTTTTTTTTGTCTTTTTTTTTTATGAATTATAAAGTAATAAAAAAAAAAGAAAAGAGTTTATTTATGAATAACCCACAAAAGTACGCTATGATAGATCATTTCATTTCCAGTGAAAAGAACATCTACAACATTAGCAAGATATAAACCTATAATTAAATCACCCCTAGAGAAGAATGCCCCTTTTCCAAAAGATGCCAATATAACACAATTTCATACTCATCCCAAAATAATCAATAAATATCATTCACATTCATAACAATAGTGTTGATACATCTACTTAATACTACATGTATATTTAAATGATATTCTATATTACAAAAATAGTATCAACTCTACCATTTCCTTCTTTTCTCGTGTACCTACAACCACCGCATGCTCATCAAAAATGTTGGCATGCAATCAAACTACAACCAAGTACTAAATACAATTTCATAGTTCTCTAAAAATAATGAAACTATATTTAACATACTTTAAAGGAGAGTAAGAATTGTAATTCCATTACATTTTGTTTCCAAAGCCAAAGAGAGAGATAGAGAGAGGAGAGAGAAAACACCATTTTTCACATTCAATTTATTTACAAGAAAGTGTCAATAGAAAGTTTCCTATATTCATGTATTCATGTTTACAAGGTTTATCTATCATTTTTTTCTTGGATAAGGTCATAAGACAATTTTCATTGTTTGGTCACAAGTTTCTAAAAACCTGAAATCTAGACAAGTTGCTCAAAGATCAACATTTAAAAATAATATTTGAGACTCAAACACACAAGTGAACAAATTACTACCTATTCCCCTATATATGGGGAAACACTCATAATCGATGAACCCCAAATTGATAAACAATATTTAAATGGTGCTCATCTTTCCAGAGCTATCATCATAGATGCACTCAAGTGGCCTTGTCGCCCAAAACTAGAGGCCTACAAAACCTATCAAGAAAAATAGATTGTGAGACATTTTTCTCCAAAATGAGGGTTTATAGAAATTTTCAAATAATATAAGAGGTATGCGAACGTAAAATCCATTTCAACACCCAGGCCAAAATGACGGGTTAAAACCAAACTACATTTTTCACTTTTGGCAGTTGTTTAAATATCTGAACTAGCCATTGGGCTCCTAAACACATTACAAAAATAAGGTCAAACAGACATCCCAAGAACAACCCAGGATCAGTTAGACACTCCACATGACAAGGTACATGACTAAAGTTTTTTTTTCCCATTTCGGGGTCTGTAAGGATATTTTGTGCCTCCATGAAAATATGTTTTATTAACATTGCACAAGTCATCTAGAAGTAGGTTTCACTAAGTTTCCTATTTATCCCACCAACCCTTTGGTTTTCATATCCAAACTGGTATATATATAATCCACCCATCTTACGAGGTAAGGGAGATTGGTGTTTTCATTCATGGTTACTGATCTTGTTGCATAAAAATAAAATTTAAATTTTACTAAACAATAACCCATCCAAATTGATTCACCTAAACATTATTTTTCTTTAAATCAACTTACAACTCCATTACACTTCATAATACTAGGAACTCTAAAACATGCAAGGAGAGAGTAAGATGACCATGCCTGAAAAATAATCGAATTGGTGAAGCACACATGGTGAGCATAATAAGAGACCATCCAATGGCCAATTCAAATTAAAACACCAAAGGCGGACCAAAATATCCACCCTTCTCCCGGTGTTTTTTTCAAACCATTCAAGTTCCCGAAGATTGCTTCCACATTTGTTATAATTGAGAAAGATAATACAATGCCAAAGCCATTTTCTACCATAGCCTAACCCACCACACTATGAAACTATGGCCTACTACAATTTCACTCAGACTTTACATTTGCCAACTGCATTTGCTTAAATGCCTCCAAGGCCTTCTCAAAGAACCCATTTTGTGCATATCCCACAACCATGAAACTCCATGAGATGACATCTGGCTAAGGAATTTCTTTGAAAATCCTTAAAGCATCATTCAAAACACCATTTTGTGCATATCCTAAAATTATTCTTTTCCAAAGGTTATACTTCTTCCAAACATTTTGTCAAACATCACAAGCAATGTGCAAGGCCATGTTATCTTCTCTGACATCATTCAATTTAAATAAAAACCAATAGCCTATATGCCTTATGTAGGCTTCCACATTTTGCATACGTGTCTATAAATTGGCAGTTACAACTAGACAATTGACAAAAAAATTCAATTTCATTTATTCTTTAGATCTCCTTACCTTGTTGTAAATATTTTATTTTGACACAAGTTGGCAGAATGGTTGAAAGGAAAACTCATCAGGTTGGACATTTATTTGTTTTTTTCTTTAAAATCTCCAAGAATTTTTCAACAAAACAATTTTATGCAATCTAGCGATCAATGCATTCCATGAGACTACTTTTTATTGAGCTATTGTTTCCAATAATTTACCTTTTGTAATTTTCTCTATTTTGCATACATGGCTACGATGGTATAAATTGCTTTACAATAATAACATCTGAAAATAATCCACTTTATATTATTCTTTGATGGGTTTCCATACCTTATTCCAAAGCTCCCATTTTCATACATGTTGGGAGTATGTTGGAAAAGGTTGTGAGTTCAGCCTTACAACTTCCAAATGCATTTGCTTAAAATTTTCCACGGCTTTTCAACAAACCCATCTTGTGTAAGGTAAATCCTTGCTTCTACCATACACATAAAACTATCATTGATTTCCATGAGCCCATGTCACTAGTTGTTTCTCATGCCAAAAACACACCCCAAAATCAGCTCAAGGATTTTTAACAATTTTTTTCTATAAATACCCTACAATGTATGAAATTTGGTGTTCTAAGAGTTGTATTGTATGTCGAATTATGAAAAAATCCACACCCACAATAAAATAAAAACAAAACAAATAAAAATAGATAAAACTCCTCCCTTTGCACATGAAGTAGACAAAGTAGGCCTGACACGCCACATTTCATTGTGGCATACAAACAACCCACTAGGTGCCACATTTAAGTTCCCAATTTGACAAGGTCAAGAAGAATGTTGGAAGAGGTCGTGGAATTTGGCTTCCCACCTGGAAATTCCATTTGCTTAATATTATGCAAGCCACTTCAACACAACTAAATTATGCAAAACCTGCAATGAGGGCAATCTTCTAGTGAACTTCATTGCACTTATTCAAATCTCCAACATGGCACATTTAGAGAGGATAAAGGTAGGGCCTTGAAACCAAAAATAAAAACCTCTTCAAGACTTGTAAAAGACAATACTATCCTCATACGAGGAAAATTCTAAAACAAAACTAAAGAGTTTTCCAAACCATCCTCTGCCCAAAATCCTTCTTCATTCATCTACACAGAGACTAAAAACACTCTCACGGATGAAATATCCCAAAACCAAATAAAATTATTAATTCTTTCTTGGTATAAGGTTGGCACATGCTCCAACAATTTTGAGGGATTTAAGAATATTTGACCTTTTAGTTATTTACATTTTTGCATTGTTGTTAACATTTTACAATTCAAATGATTTAACTCATTCAACTTTCTCAACCTTTTAAAATAACTTATTGCCATGATTGTTTTATTTTATTTTTTAAAATTCACTTTAACCAAAATCTCACAAGCTCTCGGTTAAAGCACTCACCTATCGCGCAAGGGTCCTTATTTGAAAATTATGCAGATTTAGATTACTTTTATCATTACCCACATTACAAATTACTTAGATCATCTTTAACATTAAAACAAAAATATATAAATATCATATGAACTTCAAGATTCACAATTTCTCTCGAGTTGGAAGGATCGTAAGAATAATGATGTCACCAAACAATTTAAAGGCACAAGGCACTTTAAGGGTTCCAAAGGTTCATCCGTGAAAGGAAAAATTCAAATTTCCCATATTATTTTACTATCAAATTACTTAATTTAATTTCTACCATTATTTTATGATCACGGAAGAGGTTACAAATCCATCAATCCTTCCACTAGGATGGAATGATAATGCAAAAATGGGTGGCTCTTCATCCATAGAGAGGTGGCATTAATCTAGATTTACGTAGAGGTTAGAATCCTACCATAATAACATGTCTAGGAGGCTTACATTTTAGTGTATTCTCAAATATAGAAGATTGTACTATTTTACTACACTTTATTTAATTTCTTAATTTTATGAATGCTTCATATTATAAAGCATAGTGAGAAAACAACTAATTTCATCCTACCAAGGAAACGAATCAACCCATACAACAAAAATTGAGAGAGTGATAATGAGAGGGGCATTATAATTTGATAGACTTTGTTCAAGAACAAATGGTACATTTTGGATTAGGAATAACAATATGAGAAATTCATTCTCACATAGGAATCCCTTGATACATAAAGCACCAAAAAATGACAAATATTGGGTTTCATGCAAGTGTTCCATAATTGATCAAGTCTATCAAGCCATAATGTGGTGGCGAATGTAAATTTCACCCCAAAGTCAATCTTATCAAAATCCTAGGAGACAGGGATAAAGAAGAAATAAAGTAAGCCATGGATGAAAGTTTTGAAGATAGTATCATAATTCCTTCTCCAATATCTCCACCATGTTGGAGATGGATTCAATCCAAATTTTTACACTATAACATAAGGCATGAGCTCCTGGATTTTGAGAATTGAATGCAAATCTAAATTGAGCAGTTGTTCTTTAAGTTAGGACAAGGAGTAAAATCTCTAGAAGTAACTAAATCCTATATAGTGGAGATGTCTTTGAAAAACAACCAAAGATATTTGATGTCCAAGAACTGAGCTACAAGGAATGAATCCTAAGTAAAAACTAGAGACAACTAGAGGTTGTGGTTGTTGAAAGAAAAGGTAGTGTGAAATTTGTCTCTAATATATTTAAGGAAATGATTAATAGGTCAAATTCTTTCCAAATGATTTAGGCCATGATTGTACAAATAATTTGCACTAGAGGCGTGGTGATCAAAAGTGTTTTAAAACCTATGTTATTCAAACATTTTCCCATAAGGTGCAAATCACTAAAATGCAATAATGTGGCATAATCTTCCATGTTTCCTGCACTTCAACAGAATTGAACACCCACTTGGCACAAAGGTAAATACTATGTCTCAAATTTCAATAATTCCCATGAATTTTTTTGCATGGAAGACAACATACTTCTAGGTGATATGATAGAATCCTTGAGTCCGGTTGGCATTAGCCCATGACAAATCCGAGAGAAGTTAGGCCAATTTGTTTTAGGATTCTTTAGAAGGGATGCAACAAGAAGGGTAATACACATGTGGTAGCGATAACTTTAGTGCAAAACTAAAAGTTTCCTTCCAAGGATAGGGGTTTGGAAATCTAGAAATAATCCTTTCTTTCGGTCCTGTTGAGAAAATACATCTAGAGTTTCCTCGAAGTGTTATTAGAGGAAAAGGGAATTCCATGAGGAAATTGAATTTTTCCTCATTAGAGATCAATATCCATGAACATTTCTTCAACCAATCTGCTATAGGCCATGAAATTTGATGGAAGGTAATGGTCTTGGACCATTGGAGATTGATTCTTGAATTTTTATAGAAAATATCAATCCATTCCATGCCTTGTAGTAAAAACTACTCATTTTCTGTAATTTTTAGAAAGGATTAGTTGATAAAATGTCCATTGATAAGCTATGACTAGCCATCACACAAAATTGCAATGGGGAAACCGAAAGGGATAAAGTGGGGACATCTAGTGTAAGGGAGGGAGACATAAGAGGATAATGGGAGAGAGTTACACAAGTGTGACATATGGTAGTTTATGAAGGGGTGAGATACAAAAGGTATGTATAGAAAAAATGTTACAAAATGGCCTATATAGGAGTTCAGTCCAAAAAAATGTTTCAAAAGAAATTGAAACTTGAGAAAAACATCCAAAAGAATCTTGGGCAACATAAACAATGGCCAATACAAAACTAAGCTTCCATTTATCAATAGATGGCCAATACAAAACTAAGCTTCCATTTATCAATAGTTTTTTTTGTGAGACCAAAGGTATGGTAGTTTAAATAAATAATATAGATTCCATTGTTGTTGGTTACTCTTTTAAGGCATCAAGGAAGAGATGGATTGCTAGTTCTTATGAGCAATCATGGCCATATTACACTCATATAAGGGCCACAACACAATTCACTTTCACAAGCACATTATAGAAAAGTGGGAGTATGCCAATACTTTTATGGGGCCATTTTTTAGGGATTAGAATGCCTCGATTATAGAGAATCAAATATGGTTATGATTTTATAAGGGGAATACAAAGATCAATTATAACCATCATTTGTTGATATATTTTTTTTTCACTTTGAATTTGGGAATGAAGAAAATGATAATAAGAAATTCAAAACTTCATGGTTAGTGTTTCATTATCTTGTATGGTTTTGGATAGTGTAGGTATGTAGTGAAAAAACCTTCCTTTCATCATATTCCACTATTATTTCATCCAATATAGAGCATATGTAATATAAAAAAACAAAAAACTACTTGCAATAAACTTTTGAAAAATTCAGATTTTATTTATCAACAAAGACTCTCAACAGTCAATATGAATACTTCTCATTTTTAATTGTAAACACAATCAACACTCGGTAGTATCGGGAACAATATAAATATTCAATACACTCTTCGTTCATATCCTCACATTTAATAACATAAGGAAATGATCAAAACATACATATCCAACTTATAAATTATGAAACCTAGAATAGTTAAATGCACTACCTATAGGATGGCCTCTATTGAAGGAGGAAGCTCTTATTCATATGGGCCAAAAATAAAAATTTCGGCCACTTTGGATACATGCTAACAATGAATAATTAGTCACCCCATTATCGCCATAACAGGGAGGTAGAACATCCCTACACATAAAATAATTGTTATGGAAAAATGGTGGTTTAAGGACATGGAGTGTAGGGATGACCCTTGGAATTTCCACATAGTAGAGAATTGTGAGGAATTTCATATTCATCCCTCAATGATTTCACTAGATATTTTAACCTTAGATAGGTTTTTTATCCCATGTATTGTCTTTTCCATGTTTTTGACCTCAGATTCCACATTCTCATGTTATCTAAGCTTACAAGAATGAAAGTCCACAACTTGGGATATACCTAAACAAACAACACAACCCTATTAATTCTTAGTTTGTGGGTATGTATGTATATCAGTGTTGAATAAAATTTGATTGAATTGATTACCCACCTGTGTTGTGCATGCGAGAAACTTCACCAAACAAATTGTAGCCCTTCCTACTTGTGACAAACAAAGTGCTCATGAATGTGAGGAATTATGGATCTTGGTGAGTTTCCTTGAAACAATGGGGCCATAGATGATATTTGTATTCCAACCAAGGTACAGGAATCCAAAACATCCAAAGAAAATCTCAGTGGAAAAATATCTAAACAAAAACAAAAAAACATATTAAAAGATGATTATTCTAGTAACAGATGAATGGGTATATATATTGAGAAATGGCTGGTATTGGAAAACAAAATGTTAAAAATAGATGACTATGTCGGTAATGGATGTCTTTAATAATCAATGGATGCCTCTACTTAAAGCCATCTCAAAGTAAAAGCTATATAAGCATGCATGAAAAATGCATTATTAGCTTAGAGATGGATCTATGAATCTGTAAAATCTCTCGAAGCAACAAAAATTAGATACCTTTCTAGAGAACATTAACACTAAGAATTTTTTAGGGTGAAAGATCTCTCACAATCTAGTGACGTGCAGATAATGGATTACAATCTCGTTGAGCTTGAAACTCAGTTTGTAACAAATATTCTTTGTCATAGAATGCATTGTTGTGAATATTATTGGCACCGAGTTCTTCAACATTCACATTCATCTCCGTAACCTACACGTAAAAATTTAATTGTATAAAAAAATCCACAGAAAAAAATGTACAATACATAGTGAACAAATTCCTTTTTCTTCAAAATTTTTATTGTAGAAGTCTTTCATTACTGTGACAACCATAGTAAATATATATAAATTAGCAGCCACTAAATATATCATTAATCAAGATTGCACAATCACCATCGTCAATGACACAATACCGTAAAGAGGATCTGAAATCCTTCATATACAATAATACTAAATTCAATACACAAAGAAATCAACCCGATTCACTTTGCTTCACAAGGTTTAAATCTATAGCCATGTCCATACGAGAAAAAAAAAATTGGTGCACATGTGCATATAAATAAAAAGAAATCGAGTGTTCCATACTTGTTTCACCTTGCTGTAATGCCCTAGATTGAGAATCCCTATAAATTTAACTTCAACTTCTATTTTACCATCTTGTACTAAAAATTAAATAATAAAAGAGAAATCAACTTCAAAAATTTAATAAATTTAAGTTTTTATTAAAATAATTCATGTGCATGTGCGACTTAAGATAGATATAGATTTTGCATTCAATAGAAGTTAAAAATATGCATGTTCCAAAATCTCTAATTTTTTTTACAGTGTTTGACAATTTTTTTATAGACTTCAAAATTTAAAACTAATTTTTGTGATTTCATCTTAAGACACATTGGTTCTCCAATCATCTATGTGTATATTCCGAATTACCATTATTTCTTTTGAGATTATATCAATACATAGCATGATTCATTTTAAATTGAATTAAGACATTATTCTCCATTCTCTTTGATTCCAAGTTCCAACTATGCATCTACATGTTTGCAATTGTCTAATTTCTCCTTATTATGAATTCTTGATTCTTAAGTCTAGATGTAAAAATAGCAGAAACAAAAAATCAACCACAAAGTAGGATCTATTCACAAGATTAAAGGTATCCAATATAATCTTGATAATTTTTTTAAAAAAAAAACCATATTTTACCTGATAAAAGTGCCAAAAAAATCCATATTCATAATTTTCCAAAGTGCATATAAAAGACATTGTTAGGCATATAGATCTGCAAACCTCTGCTAACCCTGTCCTCCAATCCTGGTGCTTCCAAAGAATTCCATGATCTTCCTCATGCAAACAAACACTAAAATACCAAACACAAGTGAAATGAAAACACAATGTAAAAAGACCCTCCACCAAATTAATAATTGAAGACTAAATGACAGATAAAATACAAGTTCTCGATTTTGTGAACATCTACAAGAGTAGAAGGTAAAATATGAGAGCTTAACTAAAGAAGAAAATATAAAGGACAAAAGAAAATTTTCATCACCAGTTTGCAAAAATTTTCCTTTTTATTAGTTTCTATCAGGGAATATGATTTCTCACATTTCATTTATAATATTCATAGAGGATCTTGGAAAAAAAGACCGAAACAGGATAGAAAATTGGTAACAAAATCAGCCTTAAAGAGATAATGCAACAATCATTACAAGACAAAAAGATATTTAAAAAGGTCAGGTAAGTGCATCAAGTTGGAGGGCCAAAAGGGGGCCTTAAGTGGACACATTAATCTAAAAAATAAAAAAACTTCAAGTTTTATGAGTTTTTTTGAAATAGTTTCACTCAAAATTGGAAGATGTTGTATAAACATCAATCCTAGCATTTTGAGTCTAGTTTCTAAGATACTAAATTTTATTCAAACCGGATAATTTTAAGAGGGACAAATAACTAAAATAATAAAATATTCTCCTGTTTTTATTCAAAAAAAATAATAGAGTGACTTTCGTGCCCCCACAATTTTTTTGAGCACCATTTAGTATTTTTGAAAACCCTTTGGTAGAAAGATAGCTAGGAGCATCTAGTTTGGGCTCCATTTTTTTAAAGATTTTTTTAGCGAGTATTTTTTTCTTATGATTTTTCTAGTATAGGAATTTTAAATTTAAAAACATAATGAAGCTTCGACCGTGTCCCCCTAACTACCTCAAAAAATACCAAAAATTAGATTTGTTTTTTTTTTTAATATGTATAGAATTAGGCCTAGTTTGGGCTAGTAAAATAATTTTCAATTTTGATGAGCCAAAAAAAAGATACACGACAAAAGATAGATATGTTTAAACTTCAAAAAATAGCTATAAAAAGGCATAGTTAGAAAATAAATAATATGTAAACCTTATATTAGTCAGAAAATTTGGAAAATAATATTTTTAGAAAGAAGAAAATCTTCTCTACGTTATGGTATAATGTTTTTAAAACAAGTCGATCATTTTATGTTAATTTATCATGGCGGAAGTGGAAGTTTTGCATTTTCCTACAAAAACATATTGTTTTTGTGTTTGTGCAGGTCCATGCCTCAGGCTTGGGATCTAAACTGGATCCAAGCCTTGAGGCATGACTTGGAAAAAGTAAAAACACAAAATGAGTACGTGTTCTTCATAGTATGAACATTATATATGTTTTTGGCATGCTTCTATTTACAAAAATAAATTTTTAAGCATAAGAAATAATAAAATATTATTTCTTATACTTTAAATTTATTTTAGTAAATATAAGAAATTAGGGTCACTCTACACCTTATGGAACTAGTCTCACAACTCCATTAGTCATGGTTTAGGAGATAGTTTTTATAGTATAATCTGGTCAGTACATAGGTAATTTTCAGGATTTCAACATTCACCTAAAGCTTTTAGCATTTAAGTGAAATACGATGTAGTTAAGTGATAATTAGTGTGATAGGAAGTGAACACATGTGATCATCTAGTGACACCTCAAAGGATGTTTTCTGGCCATTTGCATGAGACTAGGGCACCCAAATCTAAGACCAGGGTGCCCTTATCCCTTTCCAGGCATCCCAATTCATTGATAACTCAGATCTGTGCTTTCTCAGGCTCTTGTGTGATCATTTCCTCCTCCTATTAACCTGTTCTACACTACGACACAATTTTGTGACATCTGTGAATCCACTAAGGCTTTTATTAACCCTTCTTGCACATTAGGGTTTCACATTTTCTTACTTAGTTTTCTTAGGTGTATTTCATTATTTTTTTGTTTCATTTATTCAATTATTTTACTACTCCTATATCATTAGATTACACTAGAATATATTTCTATTTTATTTAATCATTTTGGTGAACCCATACTTGATCTTCATGCTTTTAGGATCCTCATTCTTTAATTCTCATCCTATAATCTTATCCTCATGAATATCTCTATCCATGCTTATTTGCAGAATCATCCTAATTGTATTAATAGACTCAAATCATATTTGGCTACTACCTATATTCCTCCTCACATATCACCCAAATATGTATACCACAAGTTTACTTCAGCCTTATCTCTTAATGAGGATCAAATCACTTTCACATCAGATGAACTACCTTCTTAAGAAATACTAGAGCATGACCCCCACATTGTATATTTAGGTTTGTATTAACAATATCGGGGTCAAACATGCCTTAGTTGATAATGGATTTGGCCTTAACATTTGTAATGTCACTTTTCTGCATCACTTAGGTCTTTTAGAAATTTCTTTGGCTCCTTCATCAGTCTCCATTCGTGGTTTTGACAACATTCCCAAGCATGTCTTAGGAACTATTATTTTGTCTATCACTATTGGTCCATGTAACAATCATTATTCCATGTCATGCCATGCCCAATAACCTTAATTATAACATTCTTCTTGGGTAGCCATGGATCCATGCCATGCATGTGGTCCCTTCTACCTTACATACATGACTTAAATTCCATTATCGGGAGTTGTTTACAATGTGCTTCTAATCCGTCACCTTTCACGTATTGTAATGTTATTGAACAATCCAGTGATACCCCTAGTTCTTCTAATATTACTCAAGAATTTTCTAAATATGGGTTAGGATATGAATACTTACGCCACTATGGCTTCTCCAATACCAACTCAGATCAACAAGAACTTGGAATAACAACACTTTGGGATTTTCCCACACAATCTAATAAATTTTGATTGGGATACCATCCACCACCCATCCCTCCTTCAGAATTTTATACTATCTTACACACCTCTTCACTTTTGCTCATCCATCCAGAATTCATCGGTGACAATGCCTCTACCATTTGGGATACTTTAGAAAATTTTCTACCGATGATGCTCTCTTAGAACACATGGGGTTTTATGATCAATTTCCTTCCTTTCACCATAAAATATGTTATCCACCCTCACTTCAAAATACCATTTCCTTTGGAGAGCCCGATGTACATACCAATGATATTGATTCTCTAAATATACCCATAGATTCCTACATCAAATATTGGTTTTCCCTTCTTAATGAAGAAACCATACAATATAACCTGGGAACATTTGATAACCAATACATTCTTTTTCTAGTTGTCTCTCTCACACCTAGTGAACAAAAAGACATCAAGAAATTATCGCATGAATTATCTAAAATATTTCCATGTGACTATAGTGATATGTCAGGTATTTATCCATACGTTGTAATGCATAATATTTTCTTTAACCCAAGTGAAAAGCTAGTCCAATAGAAAATCCACAAAATGCACCCAAAGGTGGCACTCTTAGTCAAGGAAGAAATCCAAAAGCTACTTGACATTGGATTTATTCGGTTTGTTGACTATCTCTAATGGGTATCTAACAATGTACCAGTAATGAAACCAGATGGCCACATCCATTTTTACACCAAATTTCATGATTTAAATAAATTTTATCCTAAGGATAGTTTTCTCTTGCCTCATATTGACGTTATTGTTGACTCTACCACTAGCTACTATATTCTCTCTTTCATGGATGGTTTAGTAGGATACAATCAAATCAAAATCAACCCCACTAATAAGGAGAAGACTTATTTTAACACACCTTGGGAGCGTTTTGTTACACTATCATGCCCTTTGGCCTTAAGAACACCAGGGCCACTTATCAATGGGAAATGACACATATATTTCATGATTATATTCACAAGATTATCGAAGACTACATTGATGACATCTTAGCTAAGTCTATACATCATTCAACCCATACACAAGACCTACAAATGTTGTTTGAATGCATACGTCAATATCATTTCTTCTTAAATCCAAAAAACTATGTTTTCGGTGTCACTATTGGTAAACTTATTGGATATATCATCTCACAATGAGGCATTAAAATTGACCCAAACAAGATTAAAGCCATTTTTGACATGCCTCCGCCTAAAAATTTACATTAGCTATGATCACTACAAGTAAAAATCTAGGATATCTAGAGATTCATTTGACAACTTTCTGATAAAATGCAACCATTTCCATGGCTCATGAAGAAGGATACCAAATTTGTATGGGATGAGCAATTCCAACAAGAATTTGAGGACATAAAGACATATCTCCTACAACCACCTATCTTAGTGCCTCCACTAGTTTACCGACCTTCCTAGTTATACATTTCCAACATTTTTCATGCCTTAGGGGATCTATTATCTCAACATGATGATTCTCAATGAGAAAGAGTAATTTACTAAATTAGTCCAATATTTCTCTCTTATGAATACAACTATAGTTACATCAAAAAAACTATGCCTCAAACTGGTCTTTTCATAGATAAATTACGTCATTATCTTCTTAACAATGAGGTACATATCATCACTAAAGTAGACACCTTATGATACTTCTTTTCTCATACACATCTATCAAGATGTCTAGCATGTTTGGTTATGCTTCTTACTAAATTTGATTTCAATTTTATACTAGAAAAAGAAATTAAAGGCCAAATCATCGCCAATCAATTAGTGGTATCCCCCTTTATGATACATCTCCTATTTTGACTCTTTCCGTGATGATTTCACTGCTTATGCTATCAATTCTAACACATGGACAATGTACTTTGATGGGTCTCATTTCCACTCTAGGCGTAGGGGCCGACATAGTATTCATTACCCCACAAGGTGATCCACTACCCTTTGCATATCGATTGGGATTTTCATGTACAAACAACATTGTTGAGTATGAGGCCCTCATCCTCGGCCTTCTCATCACTTAGAAACTACTCATTTGTAACTTATGCATTCATGGTGATTCTCAATTCATCATAAACCAGATAAAATGATACATATAACACAAAAGAGGAACACTTAATCCCATACAACACACTTTTCAAAGATCTCTTGGCTACATTTGAGTCTTACACTATCACAACCATTCCTCGTAAGGATAATCGTCATGTGGATGCCATGGCTAGTGCGGTGTCACTCATTCCACAAGATATTACCAATGAATAAGCCACATTCATCATTACGCACTTACGACATCCTTCTATCTCCCCCTATCTCCCATGGCTTGTGCCATAACGTCGTCAAGATAATTTTGAATGGTTCACATCCATTTATAATTACTTATATAAATAAACCATCCCTGATAATCTTCAACCTCATAGAACACGATGCTTATGACATGAGGCTACTCTTTATGTCATCATTGGAACTGAATTGTTTAAACATGCAATCAATGGTTGACTCTTACATTTCTTGGGACTCACATACATTCCCACTGTTATCTTGAAAATACATGATAACATGTGTGGTGGGCATTTTTCTATAAAATCTATGTCACAAAATCTTTTATGTCAAGGATATTATTGACCTATGATGGAATAAGATTACATTGAATATACCACTCAATGTGAACAATGTCAAAATCATGATAACCTCTATCATGCACCCTCTATGACATCAACCAATTGTGCCAACTTGGCCCTTTTCTCTGTGGTGAATCGATGTAATGTCAAAGTGAAATATACTATAAAATATTAAATAGAAGGAATTGGTGGACAAGTGGTTGGGTCATTTGGTGGTGCCATTCCATGAGGGAGACTATAAAATTTTATTGTTAGGTTTAATGCATGCAACCACCAATTCACCCACCCTTCAGTGACCTGGCCCTCCATGCATGCTCTTTAACCAATAAATTTATTGTTGGGCGTTGTCTTATTTTTCTAACATTGGATCTCATGTTCAATTTTGTTGCTAGCTGGCAGGTGAGTGGTGGGTTGTTGGCCACCTATTAAATTTGTTTAATGCCTTAAAGAAGGCATACACTTGGCATTTAGTTTTGTTGTTTGAATTTCCTAAAATGTGCTAGCCACATGATTGTTTCAGATGAAGGATTTTGCAAATCAGTTTTGTGGGAAAAGGATTTAAAACTTTCAAGAAAATGTAATTGTAGGCATAGATCCTCCCTACCTTTTCTACATACTCTCTTCCTGTGTGAAAAATGTGATCTCTTAAACCGAGTATGGACATCCATCAAAGTAGTTTTTTCTTATCTGGTGTAGTATTTTCAAGTGCCCTGGTCCAAAGGAATGAAAAACGTGGAAGCATACATATGGCATATGAATTTTTGATAGAGTGTCAAAAATACAACATGGTTTTTGAACAACATTGAATGCAAGATATGCACGAAATGGTTTCTTAAAATTCATTGAAACTTTCAAGAAAATGTAGTTACAAGTGTAAATCCTCCACTTCCCTTTCCACATACTCACATCATACTATGTCAAATCGAGGCCCGGCACTAAGCATGGACTTCCGAAAAAAAACAAGGGAGATTTTCCTAATATTGATGGAGGAAGGGCCTTGGTATATGGGTTTGTGCGTGCAGAAGCTTAAATCAAGCATGATAAGCACTACCCATCTTAATATTTTTCTAGCTTTAACAATCTCATGAAATGAATCATTCTCTTTTCCTGATATGGTTTTTTTGAGTGGATTTTGTGGTTGTTGACTAGTCATTTTTTTTACCTTATTGGTTTTTCCTAGATTATTCTCTGATTTTGTGATTCTAGGTTTTGTGGATGCGTATATTTCTGAGATTTTCCTTCTGTGTTATTTTCTTTAAATATCTGTATAATGGGTTGAATAGTATTTGTAATGATTCTTCGTTTTGGATGCAAGCACATAAATATATGAGCTTGTTGCTTATAAAAAGGCCTTCTGTGAATAATAATGTTGTTTATAATGGCCAAATTCTTGGGTCTTCGTTAATATAGCTATAAAACTCCTCCTTACATATTTTTAGATTATCGGTTTGCTTAATAACTCTGTAAGAGATGCATTGATTCTGAAATGTGGACTGCATTAATCTTTGTTTGATAAATAATGTCTGAATATGAGAATAGTGGATTTAACCTTCTTGAGCTAAAAAGGGGTACCCAAGAAGTTGGGGGTATGGAATGAATTATTCCAATAACTATTTTAATTGATTTGGTAATTATGGTTTTATTATTTGTTTTACTCCAACACGAATTCTGTGAAGAAGGGAATCTCTAAAGAGTTTAGAGTTTACCATTTTGTGTTATAGGCAACATGGGGTTTTCCTAAGGCTTTTGCTTGTTATTACTACCCTGGGTATTTGGAGGTTTGACGATCAATGGTATTTTAGAACCTTTCCCATCCTTATCTCTTATCTTGTAAATATTTGATATACTTATGCCTAATAAATTTAATTTGAATCGTATGCGCTTAATGAGATTCTTGAGCATGTTTAGCCTATCATTTAGGTTACCAGTTAGTAAGAGGGTTGGATATTCAATTATTTAATTGTAGTGAATAGTAGTATAGTAAGGCAAGCTTCTGCAATAGAAATGTTTACTTAACCATCCTTTTATCTTTATGACCTAACAAGATATTGATGTTTTGGACCCTTTAGAAGTTGTTATCCTCTAGACTCTTGGATGTGTTGTTTTATATTCTTGTTCATCCCACCTTGTGGAGGAGAGTTTGTGTCAAGTGGTTTCCTAACCACCTAGAGTTGAAACCTTGATTTTTTAGAGTTGAATTTATGTCCCAATCTAATGGAATGGCAAGATATTATTTTCTTTCATAATAGTCATATGTTTCAATTTGGACGTTGTTTCCTTTGTCGCATTACTTTCTTAGGGCCGGCCTAAATGGGATACGATGGTTGACTTGACCATTATTTTAATAGAGTATCGTCCGGTGTTGTTCCCTACTATTTTTATTGGGTTGTTAATTTCTTTGGGTTATGTTTAAATGGCTTCGTCAACTAACTTCGTTTTCTTTAAATCAATACTCGGCAGACTTATCTGAGAAGGAATTAGGAAAAAAAATTCCTTGCATAATCTTACCCGAGATCTCATATATTATCATACTTGTTTCAGTTGTTAGTACTGCTAAGTTGGACTTCTGTAAGAATAGTATATTAAGTCTGACCCATAGTATCAACCGTAAAAGAGATACATCCTTTGAAATGCAGCAGTTGAAATTTCATGTCCATTGTAATTGATAGATTACTTAAGATATTTCTATTAAATCTTTATTTTAGAGATAGGGCATTGTATTCCTTTGGAGTTTCTATTAACTTCTTTCGTCCCTTTATGAAGTAGTAGAAATTTTTGTGTTTTTAGTTGAACTTTTATTGGGTTGTAGTTGATTCCTATGGAACCACATTGTCTAATATTATTATAATTTATGAGGTTTGTGTTAAACTTAGTGGAACTATATTGAAGACAAACTTGATAAGACTATAGCATTGGATTAAATTTAATTATTTGGTTAACTGAATATTGGTTATTCTTATCTTACACAATGGTTGTTGTGCATGACATAGCAAGATAATCAAGATGTTATTTGAACTTGCCTTGTAATAACTTACTCCATATGCTAATTTTGCAAGCAATAAAGTATCAAAATGTTGTGAAGTTGTTTTGAAGGTAGTAAATAGTGGCTAGGTAAATGATGTTAGATTTCTAACTAAAAATCTATTAGATCATATGAATTATTTAAGGAAATTTTGATTGATAGTTTGAGTATTGGTTTTCAATCATATAATCTATATGATTAAATGATTGAAATCCCACTACACTCGACACTCTATTGTGGACTTATAAGGCCATTAACCCCTACTCAAATGATTGTTAAACTTTTCTTGTTTTAAAGGCAATGTTCATAACGGATATATAGGACTTCTACCTTAATTTGAAATTGTGTAATTTTTTTAGTATGCTTAAAGAAGTTGTTAGTGTTTTAGAGCTTAGAACCATTTATTAAATATAAGGTTTCCTTTCATGATATTGTTAAATAGTAGCATATTTTTTAATGTGTAGTTCTTATCATGCTTAGTTCTCATGAACTCTTTTATGTAAATAATTGTGCGAGATGGCTTTCTCGAGTAGAAAAAGGAAACGTTTATAGAAATTTGCATCGGTTTTGCTAATGAAGTTCTTTTTACTTGAATGCTTAAATGTGTTGAAAGGCTCTAGAATAGTTTTTGTTGGAAAAGCTAGGAGGGCACAATACCTTAGTATTATGTATTTGTGGAGTAGTTTTTCCATTACTGACTGAAACTAAAACTTGTAAAATATTTTTGTGAATGATATAAAATGATCACTGCATTGTTATGAGTATCTTATTGTATAATTGCAATTTTGAAAGATAGTTTAGCTTTGATATGACCAATATTGTTTTACCTATTTAATCCCGAGTCAAAGTACATTAGACTTTTTAGCCACCTTTGGATTGTGTGTCATGTTGGATAGGGAACGATGTATCTATGACTATTTATCAAAAAGGATAATGGTAAGAAAATTGAGTTATAACCTTGAGTTAGTAAACCCTTCTAAATTGTGACATAATGTAATACTAGGTATAACCAAATGATATTGTAATCCTTATAAAGGTTATACTAAAATATGATGTTGTAAACATATAGATGAAGTAAAGAGTCCTTAAGTGGAAGAAAAAGAAAACTATCTTATTGTGTTAAAAAAGGGGGGGGGGCGGTATACCTTATTACCCTCAACCTATAGTGATAGATTTATCCTTGGTGTTGATGGGATGTAAATTATATTAAAATGTTAAACCAATGTTTAGTAATTTGGGGAGGATAACAAGGTTATGTTAAATGGGAATAAATGATCAAGAAATAATTAAATGTAATTTATCTATTATAAAACCTAATTTATACCCTTTTGATGAATTTAATCAAGAGAAGACTAGATGATGCACTTACTTAATCCAGATTAGTTTATAAGTCTCAATAAACTAATGGTTAATGTCTAGTGAGATCATGAAGATGAATGCATATTGACCTTCATACCACCAACTCTTGTGAAGGTGCATTGTAATCCTTTCTTAAGTAATTTAACTGTTATGATCCTTACTCAAAGGATTTTTAGTTCCCAACCTAAATGTAATTTCACTTCATTTTGATCTTACACTCATCTCTTATGCAACAGAGGTATGAAACAAGATCTTGTAGCTTGTGTGTGTAGGTAAACAACCTTGTGTGTAATAAATGTCCTTTTAACAATGAACAAATTAAACAAGTAAATAAGGTAACTTCAGTGAATCTCTTAAATGGGATATACTTGTAGGTTAACGTTAATAGATTAGAGGAAACCTAGTAAGAGGAAATAAGAATGTCTGATCCTCATGACTTGATATTTCTAGAACTTAAGTAATATTTGAAATGAAATTATAAAAAATGAGTAATCCTAGAAGATCAGACTATGGGAAGACCCTACCTATAAGTGTGTATTGTAGTTGAACTATTATGTTGTGCCTAGACCAAAAAAAAAAAAGAGAATTGGTCATGATGTGTGTCACACATTTCTTGTTTCCTATGTGGGTTAGTGTTCGTGAAAAACATATTGTGAGTTGTGTGTAGTCCTTAGAGACCACCTATGGTGTCGTATATACTTCAAGCAAGTAAAAAAAAATTATCCATTTTTTTCTTGTTGTCTTTTGTGCGTGTTAATAGTGGGCGTTACACTTGGTATCAAGCATAGGTTCATGCTCTCAAACCTCTAGGATAGATTGGAGTTGTGGTGCTTTTCTCATGGTGGTGGTGGAGATTGGAAGAGTAATGTGATATAAGCGTGATGTGAACTATTTTGTAATTGTGATATTGTGAACGCACATGTTGTGTATGTCACTTAGTGCATAACCATTGGCATGTTGATGTGCTGGAGATGAGAGTACCCTCTCTCCTTTTTATGGATTCAATGAGGAATTCGTGTGTGATATATCATCTTGTTGTGTGTGAAAGTAATGTATTGTGGATTATGGAGTGTTGGATAATTTTGAAATTTTTGATATGTAGGTGTGTTGATGTTTTGTATGACAAGGTTGGTGTATAGTGAACTTGATTGTATAGTGATGTCATCACCATGTTGTGAAGAAACATGTATATCACCATGTTGTATTACAATTGGCTATATGTTGTAATGTTAGACATCGTGTTCATCACAAGTATAAATCATTTAATCTGTGATGGTTCATGTCATGATTTAGGGGCATATGGTGAACATATGATCCTTATTGTGCATTGTTTGCACTTTGGGTGCAACATATGGTAATGTGATGTATTGTAAACCATGAATGTAATGATTTTGATATACCCTTTATAGATACCATGCGTTGACGTTATGGTTAATGTGTGTGAACCACCATTGTGTTAGTGATGTAGTTACGTGTTATGTTGTGAACCTTACGCTAACCAAACCTAAGGGAAATCGGTAAAAGTGTATGTTTGGAGTGAGGAAATGTGTACCATGGACCAGTCACTCGAGCCGACCTTAGGCTCGGTGAGATGATGACATGTTACTTTTTTTTTCTCTCTCTATGTGGTTGGTGGATGGATTCAACCTAAGTGTAGTTATGACAATGTTTAGCCTTGTTGAAGTGGTGGTAGGATTATTCGAAAGAGATGATGACAGGTTGTATTATTGGATATGTTATTTTATGAATTGAGGCTCGATGTTCCAAGTGCCAAAGAACTCATTGAATACCTCCTTTTGGGCCATATAAGGCCACATAGTCATCATAATGTGTTATTCCTATATATGTATTTTATTTGTAAATTGAACATTTTCTCTTCTTTTTGCAAGGACCAGTAGTTTTCTTGATTGATATGTTCTTATAATTTGGGCATTTTATTTTGTTGTTGTACTAACATGTGGATTTTTGCACTAAATATGGCTACTTGGCCATTTTTTTTTAGATTTAGATTTTCTTTTAAATTTAAAAGTTTTATAGCCTATCCCAAGGCTTGGATTTTTTCCACTTGGCATTTGAAATAGATTATTATGTTGGTTCTATTGTCATAATGTGTAGGAATAGGATCATGAGATTCACTATGGAGTAGTTGAACCTATGGACCCACTTTTTGTATGGGGTACACCCCAAAGAGTTAAAGATAACTAGTGAGTTTTGAACCACTAGTTATTATGTCACTTGGGTTAGGTGTGCCAAGATGTTATGTTCTAGGGCCATATAGTGACCAACCTCCTTGAGGAGAGATAAGAAATTTGAGGAAGGCATAAGAGACTTGAAGGAGACATAAGAGATTTGATATAGTGCCCACTCCTCTTCGACACTTATTATATTTGATTTTGATTACTGTTGACTATTGACCTGGATATTATTATATCATTTTGGTTTAGCATGATGTTAGATGATGGAGATATTCTGACTATTGATGGATTGTGATTCATAGTATGATTTGTGTGGATTCTTAGAGGCATAGAGAGAGACATTTTATATTGATGATGATGATGATGTGTTGTTAGCATATATATTACTGACATTCAAAATTCTCATCATGTTGACTATGATTTAGCATTTGAACTAATCTCATGATCTTGTTGATATTGATGAAATGGTAGAATTGAGATGTTGTTGAAATTTTAGACAAATGATAGCATTGTTAGTTGAGATGATGATTTAGTTATATGAGGATGTTTATTGATTAATGTGCGTATATTTTATCTTTGATGTATTTGATGTGGCCATGAGGTTGAAGGAGGTATTGTGTGATTTTGCAGGTAATTATATCACAACAATCAAAGGGGGTTAGGATACCAACCACAACGGAATACTTGAATGGATACAATGATGGTCACCATGGAAACTTGTGTAATGTGTTATGTTTTTTATTAGTTTGTTAGGGGTCCCCATGGGGGATGACCTCCAAATGTGACCATGGGCTATGTGTGTAATTTTTTTCCTTTTTTCTTTTTATTTACCTTGAGTTATATGATAACTTTGAGTATTGTTACACCAATGTTGATTATTATGCTTGGGTTATTTGGATTTGGGATTAAGGGCTTTTTAGAGGCTTATGGGACAATTTGTTAATTAATCTTGTCCCACACCTCTAATTTCATATACCAACCCTACCTATGGATTAGGTGGATAAAAATAGATCCCATTATATGTTTTAAGGTAAAAGTGACATTTATTACACTTTTATTATGGGTTTTTAAATTATGTCCTTATGGGGTGTGGGTTTGTGTTGAGTTGTGTAAGAGGCTTGTCATTTCTCTCAACCACCAATTTATTATGCCTTGGGGTTGAGGTTTGACTTGTGATGTGGATTTGAGGATAAGTGATGTGACATCCTACATGGAGCCACCTCACCCTCCTCTTCTCTTTTTCTATATATGAAATTTTGTTTGTTTGTTTGGGGTTACTTCATTTTATTGTGCACTTGTATTTTTAGATTTGGAGAGTTTTGGAGTGATTTTTGAGGTCTTGGAGATTTTGGAGTTAGATTGAGCTTTAAGGAGCTTGGAGTGTAATTATTTGATCAAGTTCTTACTATGGAAAGGTAGGAGCTACACTCTTGTTACTTGTTTGTTTTTATATGTGTGTATTGCATGTATGTGAATGGTTTGTGTGTTTGTTGGGATCTTGGGTAGTTATGAGGGTCATCAATCCTCTTCATTAATAATTTCAATCCAAGGCTGGTGTCCAATGGTTGTATGCAAAAGGAGAAAGAGATATTTGGAAAACAACTCCTTCAAACACAATCCAAACTTGCAAAAATTAAAAAGCACACTTGCAAAAATAGAAAAGCACACTTGCAGAAATCAAAATCACACTTACAGAAATGAAAGCACACTTGCATAAAGTAAATTTTGAATTGAAAATAAATCAAATAAAACTCCTACAGGTTCACAACAAACTAAATGAAAATGAAGATTACAATACAAGGAAAAAAATACAACAAAATGATTATCACAGAAAAAGGAATAAACATAAACATAAATTATTACAATAAAAAAACACAAATACACATATCCATCTTCCTTGGAATGAGTGGCCAGTTCATTCCTTGGAAGAGGATTTAAATCATGCTTCCAAGATCTTGATTCAAAACTTCATAGAATATTGGAGAGAAAAGAACAAATTTTTCATTGATTGGAAAAAGATTACACATAAGAGTGTGGAAGGTTGCATTTATAATTCATGCATCCAACCAACTCCTCTTTTTGAGGAATACAATCTGATCTTCTTTTATTCTGATTTACTTAGTCAACACACCAAGAACTAACTACCTATTCTTGGGTGGATTTATTCAAAGTAATAAATCCTAAACAAACTTGACTAACAATCCACTTATCATGGAGAATATTTCTACAACTCATCCCTTTAATCTAGGAACACAAAGTGGGAGAGTACTTATTCAAAATTCCTAATACTATTTCACTATTTTCTCATCCTTGAAACATGGAGAGAAAATGAGGAATGCTAAGTCCATGACTTTGAATTCTTCTTGAACACCACATGCATTCATGACTTTAGATTGCCACATGTTTGGATCTATATTCTTGGTTGATGACGTGGAAGAAAAGAGTGGGTTGAATAGTTTGGTGCTCCTTTACATTATTTTGGAACAAACCAAAATACTTTCACTAGTTGGGAATTTCCATAGCTACGTGAATAATTTCTACCGGCCGGATTTCCGTAGTTACATGGAAGAATTTTGTTTAAGGAAGACTTTCGGTAGCTGCAATCTATGAACTTGGAGTAGAGTTGCTTATGACCTATTTTCTACACACTATCCCATTCTAACTTAGAAGAAATATTAGGAAATAACAACAATTAGACTGTAAATAGATTTCTAAAGAGATGATAAGATAAATCTTGTTAGGAATACATTTAGTGCTCCATTAATATTTATGATTGAATATTTACTTAGAGGTAAATATATGTGTGTAATGTAAATGTTAATGTGAGTTGTTTGATAAACAACTCATATAACAATATTAGTTTGGGTGAGTTTTAATAGCTCACGTATTTAGGTGTTGAGAGAGAGATTTGTGGGAGTGTTGTTGAACAACCTCCTTGTTTTTAGGAATGCATATTCCTATATATGTGTAATCTTGTGATATGAATAAAACAGGAGAATTATTGGTTTATCATTTGGCATCATAGTGATAATGATCAATTTTGTGAAAAATTATGGAGTTGTGAATCTAGTTGAGAGGAGGATCCATTGCAATTTTTTATTTATTGAAGTCTCTATGAAATTTTCTACGCAGCCTTGATGGAGAATAAGTCTAGTGTCATTGCAATCATGGCATTTTGACCATACTTATGTCATTGTATTCTTCATTTACATGGTCACATTGGTGGTAGTGTTTCACCTCTGTATGCATCACATTTTCACTTCATGGTTTGATATCTTTATATCTACCAAATGGACAACATATAGCCATGAGATACAAAGTCATGATCGACTGTGCGTGGAGCAGTACTTGTATAATTTGACATGGGCAGAGAAAAGGCGGCGTTGGATCCTAGTTTGGGCATTGTGTTTGATCTGGTAATGATTGAGTCAACCATTTTCTTGCATCGATCTGTATACATTTGATTTTTTTAATTCATGCACCAATCAAAGATCTACTAGCATTTTATATTATTTTTAAAGAATATACCAAAGCCTCCATTCGATGAAGGTCAGTGGGAGAAAAAGGAAAGTGCGGTTTATCTCACCAATGATAAAATCTCACATTTCAAAATTGATCGAGAGCCCGTGAGAGCTCTCTAAGCATTTGGTTTTGAATAGAAAAGTTGTGATGGTCTTCTCTTAAACGTGGGCTCCCCACATGCATACGCCTCTCACATGTTGTAGATCATAGTAAGTACACTATTTCAAAAGGTGTATTGTTTTCTTTATTTATTATATATTCATTTTCATTTAAAAGTAATATCAATTTATTACTTTTTAATTTTTTTAGTCCAATTGTCATATTGTCTTCTGGATGCATTTTCGGTTGAAACCAACGTCCATTTTTTTTTAACATGGCTAAGTTGAATCGAATGGAAAAATTTGAAGGAAAATATTTTTACACATGGCAGGTAAAAATCAGTTCTTGCTATTAATCAACAAAGATTTGTGGGAGATTGTGGATGGAAAAGAAAAGAAACCAAGAGATGCAGATGAAGTGGAAATATGGGACATCAAAGATCGAAAAGCTATAGTGATCATTGGATTGGGGTTATCTGATGCATATTTGCATCATATAGATTTATCAAAATCCTCAAATACAATTTGATAACACTAAACAAAATTTTGGATCAAAAGTAGTAAGTAGCACTAAACAAATTATTTGGATCACAAGCGGGAAAAAAACAAAATTTATTCGACTAAAAATGGAAGAATGTGACATCATGGTGGAACATATAAGTAAGTTTTGTTCTGTATTAAATCAATTAGCTAGAATCAAAGTAGATGTTCCTTACAATGATGAAAATAAGTTTTACTTAATAGCATGCCTCTAGCTATTCTAATATGGTCTTCACTTTGAGAAAAATCAATCCAAGTCTGGAAGACTTGATTTTTTCTTTGATAGAGGACAAAAATAGAACAAATAAAATTGAAACAAAAGAAAAAGCGTTATATGGAACACATGGTAAATATTTTAAAAGAGATACAATCATTCTTTCAAGAAAGGTTCAACCTCCTGGGATCCAAAAAAAGGATTCTTTGTCATTACTACTAGTGTGTCTAGACATGGAATAATGTATCTCAAGGGATATGTTGGATGGTAAATTGAATAATAAAGCTTTCATTTCTGAAAATAGAGAAGAAGAAAGTGATTGGGAAGTAGGATCCAACCATTCACATGATAGAGAAGTTGATGCTCAAGATAGTGAAGAAGACTTTCTCTACTAAAATAATGCATCTATTGGAGGATGAAGGCACGAGAATGCTGAGGTCAATCAACACCTTCATGACTTACCATGATGGGGTCCACACTGTGAGTGTGGTGACATTTTGTGTGTGAGTTTGCTTTTATTTCAGAGTTGTAGTTGATTTTAGTTGTGTGCAGTGTGATTCTTTCTCAGTGTTCCTGTTATGGTTTGAATAAGTGAAATGTTCACATTGAGGGGGGGAACATAGTCTCAATGTTCCATTTCCATTTCTACCTCTTTTTCAAAATTTGTAATCTTGATCGTATTTCACATAATTTCTGAAGGAAAACATAGTGGACAAGTGAAAGCACAAGGAAAAGTAGTATCATGATATTAGGTTTTTTTTCGTATAAAACCATCTTTGTTGAGGTTTTAGTTGTCTAGTAAAACCATCCTTGTTGAGGTTGTTGGTTGTCCTGAAAAACCATCCAGATCATGAGCACGAGCATGGGTGACATGCTGCGAAGAAGTGTGATTATTTTTCTCCACTGTTCGCACTAAAGGGGGAATGTTAGGAATTACATTTAGTGCTCCATTAATATTTATGATTGAATATTTACTTAGAGGTAAATATATGTGTGTAATGTAAATGCTTATGTGAGTTGTTTGATAAAAACTCATATAACAATATTAGTTTGGGTGAGTTTTAATAGCTCACGTATTTAGGTGTTGAGAGAGATATAGTGGGAGTTTTGTTGAATAACCTCCTTTTTTTAGGAATGCATATTAATATATATGTGTAATAAAGATATGAATGACAACGAAGAATTATTGGTTTATCAATCCTATATTCTACCTTAATTATGTTATCTCATTATTAGAACTACATCTAAATTCACTTGAAAGCTTGATTGTAAGAGAAGGCTATGGGTATTTTCTATTGTAGGGAGGCATAAGATTTTATTTCATGTTTTGGGAGGGTTTTGGGTTGGGTTCCCACCTTTTATAAGAATATACTTGCATTTCTTACTTGGTTCTTTTAAGGGAGACATAAGAGATTGTAGGGAGGCATAAGAGGATCTTGAGGGAATCATTTCCACATTAATTCCTTGATGATTATATGATGTACCCCAAAATATTACCTCCTGTTACACTAAACACACATTTTTCTAGATTCAATGTGACGTCGTATTCGATTAAGTGAGAAAGGATGATACGAAGCACCTCTAGGTGATCACAACACTTTTTGGCCTTAGCCAGAAGGTCATCCACATAGGATTCCACAATCTTATGTATAAGATCATGGAATATATAAGTCATCACCCATTGGTACGTAACACCAATGTTCTTAAGCCCGAATAGCGTGACAAAACATAATAATAGGTTCCCCAAGGAGTTATAAATGTAGTTTTGGCCTGATCTTCTTCAAGAGATCCTGATCTGATTATACCTAGAGAATCCATCCATGAGAGATAAAAACTTGAAATTAGTCATCATGTCAATGATAACATCGATGGATGGTAATGGGAAATCATCTTTGGGACAAGCCTTATTTATATCCCGAAAGTATATGCAGATACATATCTTTCCATTTTCTTGAGAATAGGGACTATGTTAGACACCCATTGTGAGTAGTCAAACTGGTTTGATGAATCCCACCTAGAGGAGTTTCATCACTTATTCCTTCACCATGAGGGCCACCTTTGGCTTCATGGGCCTTGACTTTACTTAATTGGATTAGCATCTGGTTTGGTGATGAGATTGTGCACTGTAATGTGTGATGTAATCCCGTCATTTCTTTGTAGTTAAACACAAATGCTTTTTGATGCTCCTTGAGAATGTGGGTATGTATTTCAACCTCCTTAGGAGTTAAAGAGGACCCTAGCTTCAAAATATTTGGTTCTTCCTCGGTCCCGATATTTATATTGATTGTTCCCTTGATTAAGGAGGTGTTTCCTTCCTCAAACTCAGGCGGGGCGAGGCAACTCTAAATCCCCTCTTCTCCTACCTCACAAATTTTGATTTCCCTCCCAAGGGAAGATTCTATCATGGGATTTCCAAAATAGGAAGAAGAGTGTGGAATTAGAGAAATATTAACCTCGTGATGTGTAAGATGTAATTATGTGAGAGTGTTTAGATATTCTAGAGTTTTTTTGTCAATGTCAACATGATCTATAATGACAGAATCACTCTCAGTCTCTATGTATGTCAACATTGGAGCTGATTTCTTACAAACCAAAGGTTATGCATGAATCGAGACCATGAAGTTTGAATCTTCCAACTCACTTCTTGGAGTAAAGCAAGAAGTGGAAGTTGTTATCGAAGTCTACAAGGAGATTATTCTCTCATGGAATTGCTTTGATTGATATGAAGTCAAATCTCTTTGTTAAATTTAGAACTGTTGTTTTGTAGAGTTGTAAATGCTCAACTCTAGTTTCATATACTTTGGATACGTGATTCACAACAAGTTTTGAATCACCCAACACCCTAATATTAAGAGCACCCATTCTCTTGGCCATGATGAGACCAAGTAGAAGGGCTTTGTATTTAGCCCCATTATTTGTGCACTCAAGTTTAATTTGAAGGAAAAAGGTAGAATCCTTCCCTCAGGAGAGGTAAGAATCACACCTTCCTAGTGCCAAAAATGAAATTTGGCTCCATCAAAATGGAGGGTCTAACAGTTACTTGGAAAAATGGATGTTGGATCATCTTTTGAATCTTTCTCCTTTACTTCAGTTACCTCAACCATACAAACCTCATTTGCTAGAAGAGAACTAAGTCCTAGGGTATGTCCCATGCCCATAGAATCGAAAGGAAGGAGAATGGGTAAATATTTCTCCAATAGCTCGACAATATTTTCCATAGTTCCCAACGATATTGTCTCTACGATGAAGGTTTCATATTTGATTGTCGAAACGCCTTCGATCAAACCCGTGACTTCTAATTCCATTGTAGGAACCAAATTTTCCTCTAGTACTTGAGCTTGTAGGTTTATTTAACTATTTTTAGGAAGCTCAAACTTTGAGTGGATCCTTGACCTCTTTTTCAAGTTAGCTAGGTGTATGTTGAAGGGTTTTGGATCACCCTGTGCCATAAAGACCTTCCCTAAATGCAAGAATTTGAACTTCTTGAAACAAAGTGGAGGGAATCACCTTCATGATGAATCCAAGGAAGGAAAAGGATCATATTATAGTTAGTTTCCTAATCTATAATATAAAACTTGGTTAACACCATCTTAGGTCCAAGGGTGACCGAAAACACTATAGTTCCGATTGACGTTGCTTTGAGGCTATCATAGCCTCTCAACGCATATTTCGTGTAGAAGAGAAATTGGTCTCTCCATACCCTAGATTTTGAAGGAAAGAGAAGGGGATTATGTTGACTATTTCCCCATTGTCAATCATCACATGCTTTACATAGTTTTTGTGAATCCATACTTGTAAAAACAACGTCGGATCGCCTCTATGAGATATTTCTACGTTTGTGGGCATCTTGGTGATGTAATACAAATCCAACATCTCTTTCAGGATGCCTTGGAGGATAGACATCAAAGTCCACATGGTTTAATTTTGCTTCTGGAGGAGGGGTGATGTTAGTTAAATGACCAAGACCCAACACTTCTAGTAGAGTGGCCCTATGAGAAGGGAATTCTTTAACAAATCCAAGAAGGAAATGTGAGAGAAGGTCTTAGTTAATTCATTGATCAAATCGTAAGATCCTACCAGATTGCTTAGTGTATCATGAATGTCATCTGATGTGGTTAGGTAAATCAGAATAGGATGCAAAGAATAATCCTTGGTTCTAGTGGTAGCATTAATTTGAGGTTCAGTTTCTAACTCAACCAACCCCACAATTTTCATTTTGCTTGACGACCATCCAGAGGAGGTGCCACTTGTGGTTTTAATGAAGTTGAGGCTTCGTGATCATGGGTCCCTATTACAATACCTTTTTTGAACCATTAGGATCTATTCTACCATCCTTTAGATGTGTGGGGAGAGGATCATTAAAGATTCCAAGTGGTGTGTTCTATGGAGATATTGGTCCCATGTAGGTGTTTTGAGTGGGTGTTGTAGGGTTTTCCAAAAACATGTCAACAAATAACTATCTTTGATCCTCTATAAAATGTTGTAAAAACTTGTTACAAGCGTGGCATGTTCTTGCATCATCCCAAAACCCTATGGAAACAACCATATAAATCAAGATCGTAATCATGAGGTCTTTTGTTTACACCTTGTTGCGGTCCAAAATTACGGTTATTGTTCAACTGTTGATTGTTATGGTTAAAATTTTGGAACCCTTGCCCTTGGTTTTTAAATTGGTTCGGATACCCACTTGGGTATTGGTTAGGGCCTTGGGTCTATGTTTGTCTTTATTGTTGAGGTTGTTGTTGTTGTTTTTGTTATTGATGGTTAAAATCTACAACATTGACTGAGGCGAGAAGTTATTGTTTCTTTGATTGTTGTCATTTTTATTGTTGTTGTTTGAAGTGCTTGTATTGGGAGCATTAACAACGTTAGGTTTCTTAGGTTGGTCCATCACCCCATCCATCGTGACTCCATGATTCTTATTGAGGATTTTTGGTCCTTGGTTGTACTCATGTTGTTGGAGTAACTGGGGTTATTTTGATTAGGGGTGACTAACCTTTCATTAGCTCTCGTAAGTCTTACAACCATTATCAATGGCTACTTGGTCAATTTGAAGAGCACCCTCTAACACTTCTTCATAGCTCCTTAACATGAAATTTTGAACATATTCATTTGTATCCTTGTTGAGAGAGTGGATGAAAAAATCACAAATCTCTGTCTGATCCATATTTGGAGTGCTTGCAGAGGAGTAGATAACTTGTCACCACCTTTGAATGAAGTGGGATGCAAACTCATTGTGGTCTTGCTTGATATGAATTAATTCCTTGATTCTTGTTCTCAAAAAAATTCATATCAAAATCTTTAATAAATTCTTATACGAGTTTCTTGAATGAGTGTATTAAATCCTCTGGTATCCTATAGTACAAATCGAGAGCAATACCTTCTAGCATCTTAGGAAAATCTTCCCAATAAATGCGTCCCATGGGAGTAGATCTCGAATGGCCATTACGTAAGCTTTGATGTGGGTGTTAGGATTGCCTTTCCTTTAAATTTCATAAGATTGGGAAAGGGTCTCGGGAGCATGACTATCCGAATGGATAATTATAGAGGCTCCTTAAGATATTCAGAATAGGTCCCCATTGCATACGTTTCCACCATTGAAGATCCTTGTTGGGGAGGTGGAGGTTGTATCGGTTGCTAAAATGGGGCAACATAAACATTTTTGGGGCGTATGGCATCCCTGTGGTTTCCATATGGACTCAGGTAGGTGTACATATCCCCCTGCTAGAGATTTAGAATATATGTGTACGTAGGGGGTTGATTACCTTGATATGGAATCAAAGGCACAAAGTCAGGGAACATTATATTTCCATCTAGGTATGGCATTTGAGAATGCACTTTTGGTCGGTGCCTGTTGCAGATATCCATACGTGGCATGAGGGGGCATACCCAAGGTTCCCATCCCCATAAGTAGATCTCTAGGGTTTTGAGTACCCATATAAACTGGAGGATTCTATGTAGTAGGTATTTGTCTGTAATTCTATGGATAGGGAGAAGTTTTTTCTTTCCCTGCGTATGAATTTTGAGTATTTTGGGAAAGCTCTAGCTCCTTGACTTTATCTACCAACACCGATATGAAATTTCCCCCATTGATGGGGCGATATTTTTCTTAGGTGTTTTTGTTGAACCTCGAGGTTGTTGAGGAGTATGGTATCTTGCTATATGAATTGTTCACTATGTTACCACCCTCATTAGCAATATTTTCGGTTGGTGGAGGGGTAGCATTATTTTTTTGGAGCAGAACATCACCTTTTCCTTGTAACCTATCAAATCTTGGTTCATGTTCTAGAAGTGTTGTTCACTCCTAGCTTATCTAAATAAATATTCCTTGTCTAGATGCGTGGGAGTTGGTCTGATTGCATGCTAATGGGCTATCAAAACAATACCCGAGGAGATGAACTTACTTCCCCATTGAAATTCATGTTGTTTTAACTTGATTTTTGTGAGGATAAGTCAATGTGACTTGGTCAAGTTCCTCAATACGTACATAGGAACCAACATTGATTCCTTGAAGAAGATGGTTTTGAGCAGCTGAGCGGTTGTCTGCCCATGTTAAAAGTGAAGGTGATTTTTGTGGTATACTTTCTTCATGATTGTACATGTTAAACCCCAAGATGGGTCAACCGTACTCATCATATGCTGACATATTCAAGGCGTATAAGAATACCCGTAGAATAAAGGATGGAAGAAGAAAGTGGAAAATTTAGAGACTAGCTCTTCACATCGGGTTCACCAATTTGTATAGTAGAAAATCAACACGTGACCTTCTTCGCACCCAACCTCTCGAGGTCATGCCAAGACAACCAATGTAGAATGAATGTGAATGTGAGTATAGTGATGGGGATCAAGCTAATTGGGAAATATTATATCCTCAATGCCCAATGTCGGGATCTGCGAGTCTAAGGAAAATAATGCTCTCCTAACTTGAAGTGGTGTGATAGCTCGGTCTGATATAATAGTTTCTCGAGACTCTAATCAATGTCGAGATCTATCAAGATTATGTTTTTGGTTGTTGAACATGTGGAAAATGACCTATGGGCACCTTGTATGGATTTCCAAACAAGGTCATGGAAGTAATAACGAGAGATGGTGGAGCCAAAGGGATTTATGGGTGATTTTCTAGTCTAGTCCAGAAAGTCTTAGCCTGGTCGGTTTTTATGTTCAATAAGGAAAGTTGTGCAATAATGTCTGGTGGAAGTGGTGAATATCTGAATACCAATGTACGCAAACTAGTGTTAATGTCTAACTGGTCAATAGGCTTGTTGGGATGTGGGACTTAAGGATCACAACCAAAGACTCATGGAGGCTGTGGCCCTTACATGGTCATGTGCGTAATCAAACCCTCTTTTTAGGAGAAGTAAAATAATTATAGGCTTGATTAGTAGTGATGTTTAGCATATTTAGTTGTTCTATTTTCTCAGCAAAAGTTGTAGGTGTGTGTAAGATTGTCAAATGTAAACTTGTATCAATGTTAGTTATCAATTCTAGCCCATTGGGTTGTGGGACCAAGGGATCACAATTGTACATCTTTTCTTGTTGTGGACCATTGATGGTCATACATAATGAAATGAAATGATTTTAATAAGAAAACTAACTACTAAAGGAAATCTAATCTATGTTTTTGAGTTTTCACAATATATTAGATCAAAGTAATAAAAGAAAACTAATCTATCAAAGGAAATCTTTTTGATCTTTTCTAATTTTTAAACAATGCATTATAATCTAATAAATAAACTAAAGACAAGTAATCATCTAGATGTATCTGGTTACTTGTGTGAATATATGAATCTAATCTAAAAAAAATAACCTAATCCAATCAAAACCCTTCAAACCCTACCTCAGAGGTGAAGAACAAATCATGACCCTGAAAGAGATATTATTCCCCACAACTTCCCTAGTAATGTTAAAGAGAAAACTTTCTAATGATTTGATCTACTTGTAATTTCCTAACCTATTGAAATGAACAATTTTACTACTCTATTTGATATGCAATTGAAACTAGTGATTTGAAATTGACAATTTAATAAATAAAGAAAACAAAACACAATTCTAACCTAGATAAGAAAGAGCTTTGGAAAATCTGGTTGTATCTGTATCTGTCCCCTCAGTTTGTTCCTTTCTTTCTCCAAGTTTTCATATGATTCCAAGGGATTGGGAATGCAAGAACAACAACAAGAGGATGGTGTTTGAGCAATGGCAATTTGAAGGCATTCTAGATGCAATGCAAGTAGAAGAGAGATAACACAAGAGATTTGAGCTTGGCTATGTAATTCCTAGCAAGATTGTGGCAGCAATATAATGCAATATACATAAAAATTCTCAGTTCCCCTTTTTCTTCAATACAAGAATGGAATATATAAGAATTAGGGCTAGGATGTGCCTTCATGCACAAGGCAAGAAGAGGTAGTTCCAACTAACTAAAGCATATGCAAAAATAGAAGAGGGAAGGAGAACTAAACATTCAAAACTATTTTTAGAAAAATTGCCCATAGATGTATGCTAAAAGTGAAGTTAAGTGAATCATCGCATGTTAAAAACGTGCATGATAGAATCTGAAAAATCAGTCGGGTGGCTGCCTTCCTACACAGGAGGTGATTTCAGACCGTTGCCTTGCATAGGCCGGGCGGTTTGAACCACCACCCAGTAGGCGAGGTGGTAGTCCCCGCACTAAAGGCCAAAACATGGGTAGAAAGAGGTAGAAATATGGAAAAAATGTGGGAAGGCTAAGTAAAATTTTATAGGAAAAAAATATACACTGCGAATGGGTTTTGGAGCTCGAACACCTTCTTGAAAGGACCTGAATCATCATTGGGTACTTTTGTAACCATTTTCTAAAAATGTAGTAGATGCAGTTTTGGGTACATATATTACTTACAAGATATTTTTTAGGACTTTTCTCAGGTTGCACACCCTTCACTTCCCTTCACCGGAAAGGGAAGAAGTTCATTTTGTCAGTTAGATATGAGTAGGCCTTCAGGACAGTGAAGGAATGCCTTATGACAACACCCATTCTTATTGTACCAGATCCACAAAGAGAGTTCTTCATATGCACAAATGCTTCTTTGGTAGGATTAGGTGGTGTATTGATGCGGGAGAGGGTTGTGTTATAGCCTTTGAGATCTTGCAAAAACTTAAGGATTATGAGCTCAATTATCTAACTCATGACCTCTAGCTTGTAAAAAGTGTGCATGCTTTGGTTAGATGGAGACATTTCCTTCTTAGAAGAGGTTTATTCTCAAGATAGACCATTTGAGATTACACCACCTCTTCACATGCAACCCAATCTCAATGCTCATGAATGATGCTAGATGAGTTGTATGTGAGTACAACATGGAGATAGAGCATGTGAAGGGAAAGAGAATTTTGTCACCGATGCTCTAAGTAGATGAATACTTTTGGTATGGATACATCGGTGGATATAGATTTGTGAAGCAATATTTGTAATAGCTTCCACATGATAATTTCCACCTTGTAGCTAGATCAGAGATTGAGTCTCAGAGACCCCTTGAGGGGAATTTTGATGGTTTTTCATTAGAGTCAGAAGGACTTCTCAGAAACAAATGTTGATCTATGTACCTAGGGATGGAGGTTTGAGATAGATATCTTGGCAGAGGCTCATCGTGCACCTTATTCATCCCATCCATGGGTGAAGAAGATGCACACCACCTTGAGATAGTTATACCATTGGATAGGTCTTCGGAGAGATATAGCTCAGTTTGTGTCACATTGTTTAGAGTGTCAAAGGGTGAAGGTCAAGCATCAACATCTAGCTAGCCTTCTTTACCCACATGTTATACTGGAGTGGAAATGGGACACCATTTCCATGGATTTCATAGTAGGCTACTGATGTCGAGATAACAACATGATTACATCATGGTCATGGTGGATAGATTTGTGAAAGTGGCTCATTTTTCTTTGGTGAAGACCACCTATACAACTAGTGCAGTAGTGAGATTGTACTTGGATGTAGAAATTACATGGGATTCCACGGAGAAGATCATATGTGATCGTGATCCCTTATACACATCACACTTCTAGACTACCATGCAGCAAGCCCTTGGGACAACCATCAAATTCAACACAACATATCATCTAGAGACAGATGGTTAGATAGAGTGGGTGAATCAGATTTTAGAGGACATGCTTCGAGATGTATGTCATGGATCATTAGTCGAGGTGGGAGGAGTACTTATTTAGTTGATTTTTCATACAACAAAAGCTTCCAGAGTTCTATTGGGATGGCACCATTTCAATAAATTTATGGCAGTTAGTGCAGGACACCACTGAGTTGGGATAGATTGGAGGAAAGAGTATTTATTGGGCTAGCTTTGCTACAAGTCATGGAGCAGCAGGTTGTTTTGATCTAATAGAGGTTGCAGGAGGCACAAGATAGAAAGAAGAAGTATGCAAATCGAGGAGAGTCAACCATAGTTATGAGGTGGGGCACAAAGGTGTTTCTTCATGTCAAACCTCATAAGATTCCTATTCTGTTATGGAAAAGGCTCTAAGTTGTCTCCTAGATTTGTGGGTCCATTCAAGATCCTGGAGCGGATCGGTCCCTTAGCTTATCATCTAGCCTTTCCACCCATCTTGTCTCACGTGCATGATGTGTTCCATGTATATGTTCTTAGGAGATATATCCTAGATCCATCTCATATATTGAATTAAAGTGCATTGTAGGTGTAGGAGAAGTGATAGATGATGATGGAGCCCATGCGTATTTTATAATGTAAGACCTTGGGCCTTCGAGGTCAAGATATTGATCAGGTGTGAGTCCATTGGGACATGTATGATGAGACTATTGTTACATGGGAGGATGACATGTTGTTAAAACTCTAGTTTCCATACATATTTCGGTGACTTCCGTAAAAGTCAAGTCTAGTATAAGGGGAGGGGATGTAGTGGCCACTCCTCTTCGACACTTATTATATTTGATTTTGATTAGTGTTGACTATAGACCTGGATATTATTATATCATTTTGGTTTAGCATGATGTTAGATGATGGAGATGTTCTGACTATTGATGGATTGTGGTTCATAGTATGATTTGTGTGGATTCTTAGAGGCATGAGAGAGACATTTTATATTGATGATGATGATGTGTTGTTAGCATATATATTACTGACATTCATAATTCTCATCATGTTGACTATGATTTAGCATTTGAACTAATCTTGTGATCTTGTTGATATTGATGAAATGGTAGAATTGAGATGTTGAAATTTTAGAAAAATGATAGCATTGTTTAGTTGAGATGATGATTTAGTTATATGAGGATTTTATTGATTGATGTGCATATATTTATCTTTGATGTATTTGATGTGACCATGAGGCCAAATGAGGTATTGTGTGATTTTGCAGGTAATTATATCACAACAATAAAAAGGGGTTAGGAGACCAACCACAACAGAATATTGGATGGATAAAACGATGGTCACCATGACAACTTGTGTAATGTTTTATGTTTTTTTATTAGTTAGTTAGGGGGTCCCCATGGGGGGATGACCTCCAAATGTTACCATGTCCTATGTGTGTAATTCTTTTCCTTTTTTCTTTTATTTACCTTGAAGTATGTGATTTATTTTGTGAGGTAATTCATTTAATCATTGTTGATTATTGTGCCTTAATTAAGTGGATTTATCATGTTTATTAATTTAATTGGGGATGTGACAAAAGGGACCATTTATTAGAGCAGTTTTGGTCCTTTGGATCTTTTGATTTAAGTTGATGTATGTAACTTTGAGTGTTGTACACCCTGCCTTACTTGGGTAATTCAACTTGGATTTGGGATTAAGGGCCAATTTTTGAGGCTTGTGGGACAAGTTAATTAAGCTTGTCCCACACCTCTTAATTTCATATACCAACCCTACTTATGGATTGGGGGATCAAAAATATATCCCCTTTATGTTTTTTAAGGCCAAAAGTGACATTTATTACACTTTTCATACATGGGTTTTTAAATTATGTCCTTAGGGGTGGGGTTTGTGTTGAGTGTGTAAGAGGCTTTCATTTCTCTCAACCTCCTTGAAGAAGATTAATAGTTAAACAATTATTCGAGTAGATGAGTCAGCGTGGCATTGTGCGACCAATTTATTATGCCTTGGGATTGAGGTTGGACTTGTGATGTTGATTTGAGGATAGGTGATGTGGCATCCTACATGGAGCCACCTCACCTTCCTCTTCTCTTTTTTTTATATATATATACAAGTTTATTTGTTTGTTTTTTGGGTTACTTCATTTTATTGTGCACTTGTATTTTTGGTGTTGTAGAGTGTTTGCAGTGCTTGTATAAGTCTTGGAGATTATTGCAGTTAGATTGAGCTTGAAGGATCTTGGAGTGTGATTCTTTGATCAAGTTCTTACTATGGAAAGGTAAGAGCTATACTCTTTTTACTTGTTTATTTTTATATGTGTGTATTGCATGTATGTGAATGGTTTGTGTGTTTGTTGGGATCTTGGGTAGAATGCCTAAGTATGGTGTAGGAGAAGGATATGGGGATTTTCTATTGTAGGGAGGCATAAGAGTTTTTTTATTTTTTGGGAGGAATTGGGTTTGGTGCCCCACCTTTGATATGAATATGCTTGCATTTCTTACTTGCTTTTTTGAGGGAGACATAAGATATTTTAGGGGGGTAAGAGAATGTGGGAGAATAAGAGGATCTTGAGGGAGGCATAACAGTTGTGTAGGGGTTTTGAGTTCTGTTTGGGAGGGTTTTAAGTTGGGAAATTAATCCCATTGGGAGGCATAAGTTATCTCCCCATAGATCCTTGCTCCATTGCATTTGCATTTTCAATCCTTGTGTATTTTAAAAGTTTATTTCTTGTGATTGTATCTTTTGTTTGAATGTGTTTCAAATGGTTGTGAAATTGTGTATTGTGATGTGGAAGCATCATGTTAGTTTCCATGAATTGTATACATTCCTTATTGCATTTTGGTTGGGGCTCAGGGGCCAATGAGGAGGATAACTTCTTCTCCCCATTAGATTATTGGTTGGGTGGAGAGTGTTGCCTCTCCCCATTTTTTTTTTTTGAAGTAAAGAAATGGTGGAGCTCTTGTTGAATATTTGGGACTTGGAGAATTTGTTGAAGTCAAAATAAATCCTTCATTGTAGAAACCCTCTTGTACTCCCACTTAAGGTGGAAGACTAGTATACTTGCATTAGTTGTATTGTATATTTTGTTTACTAAGTTGTAATGTATTGTTGGAAGAAATCTCTTTGCATTGTAAGAAATGAGCTATGCTCAAAGAAAAATAAATTTCATTGTTATTTGTAGGAGTTACATTATTATAAGAATGAAAGGAAAACTTGGAAGTTGTAAATCATTGAGAATGTATTCTTAGTAAATCTTAAATGTATAATAGATGCTTGTGCTTTCCTTGAATAAATGGTTGTAGCTGAAATGGAAGGATGCACTAAATTATAATGAGTTACTTTGTTAAAATATTACATTTTTGTAGTGGAAAAGAAAGCAATGATACTTAGGAATAGATTAAATTTTATTCCTTCATTTGAGCTTGAAAGCAATTTCATTGGAAAAGTAATCTTGTAGTTGTTTTCTTGTATGCTATTGAAATAGAAAATCTATGTAATTTAGTGATTTAAGTCATGGAAGGAATAAATGGTTTAACTTTCAACTAGTTCCCTTAGGCATGTAAATTCAAGCTAAGGATAAACTTTAAAACACTCTAGCAAATTTTATTTTTGGAAAACTTGTGGAATTGATGGTTTTTTTTGAAGAACATGACTACCGCCACTGTGAGCGAGCGGCGGTCTATGAACCACCATCCTAATCAAAATAAGCGGTCTTTAAATCACCACTTAGGAAAGGCGGTGGTTTTGAATCGTCACCCAGGTAGGGCGGTGGTCCCAGACCACCGACCTGCTTAGGGTGGCAGTTTCATCACTATCGGTGGAAAAATTAAAATCCGTGACTATGCAAATTCAAACTTGATTAAACTAAAATTTGAGCCTATAAAATATAAAAATGAGACTACCAACAAACTATATGTGAACAAAATCATTGTTTTAAGTATGTAAAACCTTGAATGGACATTTAAATGTATCAAATCTCTTAGATTAATTGGAAAGAGGTTTTTCCCAAATAGAGAACTCAAAAATGGAATTAACTAAATAACTACTCCAGATTTAGGGTAGAAACCTCTACAATCAACAAATGGAAGACATTGCTATAATAAATCCATAAACTAAACTAAGCTAAGCTTGATCCTAATGAATCCCTTCATGGCTTCTTCCCTTCTTGCTTTCATGGCATCCACTCCTCCAACCTGCAAATTAAAGAAAAGAAAAAGACCAAATGAGGAGGCTAGGGCAAGAAAATGGATTAAATAAAATTCCATAAGGATGGTTAGGGTTATCTTGAACTCTAAGATCTAGTGGCCACAATTGATTTGATCCAAGGGTTAAGAATCAACCCTATAATTGTTAGGTAAGAATGAATATTATGTACTTTTAAATAAGTTAAAGGTATGTGAAAATGGGTGAATGGGGCCACTTAATACCCTTGTATGTTAAGTTAATTATGTAACTCTTCTAGTATGTTTTTATTAAAGGATTCAATGGAAACATTAAAGCTAATAATTTAAGGGAGCTAAAGTAACTAAGATAGGGGTTAATAAATGTGGGGTTGAATGATAATTTGAGAGGGGAAAACTATTTAACTAAGTAAAAGAGATTAATGGACATTTTTCTAATAGATTATAAATGTATCAACCTTAGAAATGGATTGAGAATATTTAATTATTAATCTAGACCGGTTTCATTTAATGTAATGTAGCAAATTATTGGCAAGAATTAATTAGATGTATTATATGGTTGACATGCTTGCAATCTTAAAAAAATGTGACTTTCTTGATAATTATTAAGGTTTAATGTGGTTTAAGAATGTAAAAATTTGTGGGTGTTACATTTGAGGGAGGCATAAGAGATTTGTGTGTGTGTGTGTGTGTGATTGGTACTTGGGAGGTATATGGAGTTGTCTTGTGATGCTTTGGGAGGTATATAGAGTTGTTTGTGATGTTTTGGGAGTGGTGTTATGATGTATGTGTACTCATGTGAGTTTGGTTATGTTTTGTGATGTTGTGGATATGGTTTTGATTCCCTTGTTGACACTATGTATCTACAATTATTGTTCTGAGTTGTGTGAAACCTTCATCTATGAATTTATTGGGAATTTCATGTTGTTATAGTACACTTATGTTTGAGTATTATTGTGTTGGTCATATATGTGTGACAAGTAATATGTTATGTGGATCATGTATGTTCCTTCCATGGTTTGGTTAAATTTTTATGGTGTGGTTCAATCGTTGAAGTATGTAGAATTATGCTTGTGAACCTTTTGTGTTGTGTATGACCTTGGTATGGTATTGTGATAGCAGTTCCTGTTGGGCACCCACAAGAATAAATAAACTAAAATTTTCAAAAATGGAATCTTAAGGGCTTGAGTTTAGGAATAATGTAAAGGAAAAGAGAAAAATTAAATAATGAATTAAAGGAGAATCTGCCAATCTTCCCAAAACATTGAAAGTTAAATAAACTGCTAAATTTTCTAGACTTCCCTGTGGTTGTGCTCTAGTGAAATAAATTTTAACCATAGGTAGAAAGTTTTGTCTTTAGCTTTCCTTTGTTTCTTATCCCTTTTTCTATCCTCGGCGTTATGTCACATTGAGGAAAATGCTCTTATAAGGGGAGGGAATGTAATGTCAAGTGAAATATACTATAAAATATTAAATAGAAGGAATTGGTGGACAAGTGGTTGGGTCATTTGGTGGCACCATTCCATTAGGGAGACTATAAAATTTTATTATTTGGTGTAATGCATGCAACCACCATTTCACCCACCCTTGGTAGAAAATTTTCCCTCCATGTGTGCTCTTTAACCAATAAATTTATTATTGGGTGTTGTCTTATTTTTCTAACGTTGGATCTCATGCTCAATTTTGTTGCTAGCTGATAGGTGAGTGGTGGGTTGTTGGTTACCTGCTAATTTTCTTTAATGCCTTAAAGAAGGCACATGCTTGGCATTTAGTTTTGTTGTTTGAATCACCCAAAAGGTGTTGGCCATGTGACTATTTCGATGAAGGATTTTGTGAATCTGGTTTTGTGGGAAAAGGCTTTGAAACTTTCAAGAAAATGCAGTCACAGGTGTAGATCCTCCCCTGCCTTTTCCACATACTCCCTACTTGTGCCAAAAACATGAGCTCTCAAACCAAGTATGGACATCCATCAAAGCATTTTTGTCTTGTCTTGGTGTAGTATTTTCAAGTTCCCTAGTCCATAGGAATGCAAAACGTGGAAGCATACGTATGGCATATGAATTGTTTGACAGAGTGTCAAAAATACAACGTGGTTTTGGGAACAACATTGAATGTAGGATATGAATGAAATGGGTTATTAAAAGGCATTGAAACTTGCAATAAAATTTAGTTGTAGGTGTAAATCCTCCACTACCATTGCCGCATACTCCTAGTTGTGTCAAATCGGAGGCTTGACACTGAGCATGGACATCCAACAAGCAAAACAAGGGAGATTTTCATGATATTGCTTGGAGTAAGGGACCCGTAGATGGGTTTGTGCATGCATATAGCTTAAATCAAGCATGAAAATCACTACCCATCTTAATATTTTGCTACCTTTAACAATCTCATGAAATGAATCATTCTCTTGAATTGAAATGGTTTTTTTTAATGGATTTTGTGGTTGTTGACTTGTCTTTTTTTTTACCTTGTTGGTTATTCCTAGATTATTCTCTAATTTTGTGATTCTAGGTTGTTGTGGATGTGTAGATTTATGATATTTTCTTTTTTGTTATTTTCTTTAAAGATATAATAATGGGTTGACTATTATTTGCAATGATTCTTCATTTTGAATGCACGCACATAAATCTATGAGCTTTCTTCTTATAAAAAGGCCTTCTTGTGAATAATAATGTTGTTTATAATGGCAAAATTCTCGGTCTTCATTAATATAGCTATAAAAATCCTCCTTTGTATATATAGATTATCGGTTTTCTTAATAACTCTATAAGAGATGCATTGATTTTGAAATGTGGACTGCATTAATCTTTGTTTGATAAATAACATCTAATCTAAGAATAGTGGATTTAACCTTCTTGAGCTAAAAGGGGTACCCAGGAAGTTAGGGGTATGGAAAAATTATTCCAATAACTATTTTAATTGATTTGGGAATTATGGTTTTATTATTATTTTTACTCCAATACGCATTATGTGAAGAAGGGAATCTCTAAAGAGTTCATAGTTCGCTAAAGAGTTCGAGTTCGCCATTCTGTGTTATAGGCAACATGGGGTTTGCCTGAGAATTTTTCTTGTTATTACTGCCATGGGTGTTTTAGGTTTGATGGTCAATGGTATTTTAGAACCTTTCCCATCCTTAGCTCTTATCTCATAAATATTTGATATACTTATGCCTAATAAATTTAATTAGAATCTTATGCACTTAGTGAGAATCTTGAGAAAGCTTAGCCTATCGTTTAGCTTACCAGTTAGTAAGAGGGTTTAATATTAAATTATTGAATTGTAGTGAATATTAGTATAGTAAGGCAAGCTTCAAAGTAGAAATTTTTACTTAACCAACCTTCCATATTTATGACCGAATAAGATATTGATGTTTTGGACCCCTTAGAAGTTGTGATCCTCTAGACTCTTGTTTGTGTTGTTTTATATTCTTGTTCATCCCACCTTGTGGGGTGATTTTTGTCAAGTGGTTTCCTAACCACCTTGAGTCAAACCCTTGATTTTGTAGAGTTGAAGTTGTGTCCCAATCTAATGAAATGATGGATATTCTTCTTCTTCCGTAATAGTCATCTATTTCAGTTTGGACACCTTTTTCTTTATCACATTACTTTCTTATTGCCGTCATAAATGGGATATGATGGTCAACTTGACAATTATTTTAATAGATTATCATTGAGATGTTGTTCCCTACTATTTTTATTGGATTGTCAATTTCTTTGGGTTATGTTTAAATGGGTTCATCAATTGACTTTGTTTTATTTAAATCAATATTCAACAGACTTATCTTGAGAAGGAATTAGGAAATATTTTTGCCTTGCATACTCTTACCCAAGATCTTGTTTTTATCATGATTTTTTCATTTGTTAGTGCTGCTAAGTTGGACTTTTATAAGAATAGTATATTAATTTGACCCATAATATAAACCATAAAAGGGATACGTCCTTCGAAATGTAGCAGTTGAAATTTCATGTCCATTGTAATTGATAGGTTACTTAAGAGATTGCTATTAAATATGTGTTTCAGAGATAGGGCACAATATTTATTTCTAGTTTCTATTAACTTCTTCCATGCCTTTATGAATTCATAGAAAGTTTTATGGTTTTTAGTTAAACTTTAATTGGGTTGTAGTCGATTCAAATGGAACCACATTGTCTAATATTAGTATCATTTATAAGTTTGTGTTAAACTTAGTGTAACTATATTGAAGACAAACTTGATAAGACTTTAGCATTGATTAAATTTAATTTTTCGGTTAATTGAATATTGGTTATTATTATCTTACACGATGGTTGTTGTGCATGACCTAGCAAGATAATCGATGTTATTATTGAACTTACCTTGTAAGAACTTAGTAGTCGTATGTTAATTTTTCAAGAAATAAAGTATCGAAATGTTGTGAAGTTATTTTGAAGGTGGTAAATAGTGGCTAGGTAAATGATTTTAAATGTCTAACTAAAAATCTATTAGATCATATGCCTTATTTAAGGAAATTTTGATTGATGGTTTGATTATTGGTTTTCAATCATATAATCTATATGATTACATGATTTAAATCCCAATACACTCGACACTCTATTTTGGACTTATAAGGCCATTGACCCCTACTTGAATGATTGTTAAACTTTTTTGTTTTAGAGGCAATGTTCATAACGGGTATATAGGAATTCTTTCTTAATTTGACATTGTGTAAATTTTTTTAGCATGCTTAAAGAAGTTGTTAGTGTTTTAGAGCTTAGAACCATTCATTAAATAGAAGGTTTCCTTTCATGATATTGTTAAATAGTAGCATATTGTTTTAATGTGTAGTTCTTATCATGCTCAGTTCTCATGAACTAACTCAAGCTAATAATTGTGCAGATGGCTTTCGTGAGTAGAAAAAGGGAAAGACTTGTAGAAAGTTGCATCAGTTTTTCTAATGAAGTTATTTTTACTTGAATGCTTAAATGTGTTGAAAGCCTCTGGAATAGTATTTGTTGGAAAATTTAGGAGGGCACAATACCTTAGTATTTTGTATTTGTGGAGTAGTTTTTCCATTACTTGACTGAATCTAAAAAATTTAAAATATTTTTGTGAATGATATAAAATTATCACTGCATTGTTATGAGTATCTTATTGTATAATTGTAATTTTGAAAGATATTTTACATTTGATATGACCAATACTACTTTACCCTTTTAATCTCGAGTCAAAGTACATTTGAATTTTTAGCCACCTTTGGATTGGTGTCTTGTGTTGGGTAGGGACGATGTATCTATGACTATTTATCAAAAGGATAATGGTAAGAAAATTGAGTTATAACCTTGAGTTAGTAAACCCTTCTAAATTGTGACAGTAGTGTAATACTAGGTATAACATAATGGTATTGTAGTCCTTATAAATGTTATACTAAAGTATGATGTTGTAAACATATAGATGAAGTAAAGAATCCTTTAGTGGAAGAAAAAAACTATCTCCTTGTGTTAAAAAAGGGGGGATATACCTTATTACCTCAACATATACTATCGATAGATTTATCTTAGTATTGATGGGATGTAAGATTATACTAAAATGTAAACCACTATTTAGTAATTTTGGGAGGATAACAAGGTTATGTTAAATGGGAATAAATGATCAAGAAATCATTAAATCTAACTTATCTATTATAAAACCTGATTTGTACCCTTTTGATGAATTTAATCAAGAGAAGACTAGATGATGCACTTACTTAATCCAGATTGATTTATAAGTCTCAATAAATTAATGGTTAATGTCTAGCGAGATCATGGAGATGAATTCATATTGAACTTCATACCACCAACTCTTATGGAGGTGCATTGTAATCCTTTCTTAAGTTATTTAACCATTATGATCCCTGCTCAAAAGAATTTTTAGTTCCAAACCTAAATGGGATTTCACCTCATTTTGATCTTACGCTTGTTTCCTTGTGCAACGGAGGTATGAAACAAGATCCTATAGTTTGTGTGTGTATGTAAATAGCCTTGTGTGTAGTAAATTTCCTTTTAAAATGAACAAATTAAACAAGTAAATAAGGTAACTTCGGTGAAACTCTTAAATGGGATATACTATAGGTTAACGTTAACTAATTAGAGGAAACCTATTAAGAGGAAATAGGAATGTCTGACCCTCATGAATTGAGATTTCTAGAACTTAAGTAAGATTTTAAATGAAATTATAAAAATGAGTAATCCTAAAAGATCAGACTATGAGAAGATGCTACCTGTAAGTGTGTACTATAGTTGAACAGTTATGTTGTGCCTAGACAAAAAAAGAGAATTTCTCTTTATTTGTGTCACATGTTATGTGTTGCCTATGTGGGTTATTTTTCATGCAAAACATATCATGAGTTGTGTGTAGTCCTTAGGGACCACCAGCAGTGGTGCCGTATATACTTTGAGCATGTCAAAAAAATAGTTATCCTTTTTTTTCATGTTGTCCATGTGTGTGTTAATAGTGGGCATTACACTCGACCTCATCGGTATGATCAATACCGAATATTCGATGGAAACAAATACATTATTACTACTACTGATTACTTTACTAAATGGTTTGAGGCATCTCCCCTACACAATATTACTGGTACTTACATTTGTGGTTTCCTTACCACCCATATAATCACACACTTTGGTGTTCCTTCCACCATAATCAATTATAATTGATCTTCCTTCAAAAATAATGACATTAAAAAGTTTTGTGCTAAATTCAAAATCAAACAATCATTCTCCACACCTTATTATCCGCAAGGCAATGGCCAAGTGAAGCCACCAACAAAACAATTTTCAAAATACTATGCAAAACCGTTGCTTCTAGTGGTAATGACTAGCATAATCAATTATTCTATGCTCTTCATGCCTATCGTACTAGTGTTCACACACCTACTAATGCTACTCCATTTTCCTTGGTCTATGGTGCCGAGGCCATCATCCCCTTGAACTTGAGATAACTTCATTGTGAGTTTCCCTCAAAGGAATTCTCAAGGATAATGAATATCAAGAAACCCTCCTACACGAGCTAGAAATGTTGGATTCACGTCACATGCAATAACTTGAACACCTTCACGCATATCAATCTCACATTAGGAACACATATAATCACAAAATCCATTCTCAAGATTTCAACATTAGCGACTTGGTCTTAGAATAAAATTAGAAAATCAAAATGCAGATGTTATTCTTAAAGGTAAATTGAAGACAAATTGGCTTGGTCCTTACATCATCACTAAAAAACTTGGTGGTGGAGTTTACCACCTTGCCACCCTTTTGGGAAAGCCACTAAAAACCCACTCAATCTAATGCATCTCAAAAATACTACACCTAAAGAAACACTCATTACCTGATGACGCACTTGATTTTCATGTTTCATACTAAAAATCTGTTGAGGGTATACATCACAAATGGACCTCATCACCCTTACATGTTCATCATTTAATCTCTCCCTCATGTGAAATTCCTAGGATTAGTGATATACACTTTAGGCTATAGGGTCACTTCTTCTGGCATCATCTCATCATAGGCTACATCATCACTTTCACTTACATTGTTTAGTGGTATATGATTTAGGATAAATCACCACTCCTTTCTACTCATCTTGTCTTGATATACACTTACTAATCACACAGTATGCACTACACACAACATATAGTTAGACCATTTTGCAATGATGCACTCTTTTTTATGGTTCATTATTGATTTCCGAGGGGGCATACTAAGTCAACCTCACTACATACAACTTTAATCACTCATGAGGCACATGTCTCCTATCATCCACATTATATTACATTCCATATATCCACATCATACTACATTTTATGGTTGCATTTACTCTTTCTCGCACTTTCTCTTACATGTTCACTTTACTACACATGTTAGATAGATCTCTTGTATGTCATTATCTTTACCACACACACATGCATGTTCACTCATTTTTCTAGTTATGATCGTAGATGCAGAGATTCTACACCCAACACCATTGGTTCACACACTACCTTTTGGGGGAATCCACATACACTATAGGTGATATTGTTTCATTTTTGTTCATAACACAATACTTTGGTTTATACGCACTTTGACATACTTGTTTTTTTTTCTGACATGTTAACGGGTGCTTCATGTGTAACATTTGTTACACAGGGATATTTTCTTCCATACTTGTTTGTTACATTATATACTTTATCTAATATTGTTTGTGGGCTTTTCCCTTTGTCTTGTTTGCACACTTGTTTGTTTGTGGCCACTATAGCCTTGAGTGTCTTACGACACTGTGAGTGGTGTCCCATGTTTACAACCCACTTTGTGTGGTTTGTATTGTCTTTTTGGGTCTTTACATTGTTTGTTTATTTTATAGCTTACACATTGTTTATCTGGATTACACTTGTTTTCTACATGCATGTTCATACTAACACTTGTTTTCTAGCCACTTGTTTGTGTGTGCCTTAGTCTTTACCAAGCATGTTCCCTTCCCCATGTAGGGTAGAGTTTCATTTATGCATCTTGGTCCTTTTGGGGCCACATTTTCCTATCCGTGACATTGCATGCATCCCCTAAGAGGGGGAAATCAGTTGGGTTTACGAACTACATAAAAAAGTATCAATACAACTCTTTTTTTAGTTTTTGTCCATGAAATAGTGGGTTATAAAATGAGTGATTTCAGACCATCTACTAACTCCATACACAACATATTTCACAAGGTAGATTTTTCTTAGTATTCTGGGGAGTAGTTATAGGTTGGAAGATATAACATACTTTCCTCCCTACACTACTTTGGCCAGTGGCATTAGATCACCCAAAACATCAGGCAGTACAGATATCTCTTATATTCTCAAGGAAGTAGTTACAGGTTGAAGAATAACACATCTTTCTCCCTACACTTCTTCTTATAATAATGACATGATATAACCCAAAAACTCACACTTCATCGATAGTTACAAGATATCATTTCTACACCCTTTTATCTCATCACGGATCAGGTGCACATGTTCCTTTTTCATTATCATTTTCTATACTATTTTTTACATGTTTGTTGTGTGTGTATGTGTGTGTGTGTGTGTGTTTACACATATACGTGTGTATTTGACTACTTGATAGTCTTCTCTTTACAATTTTTTCTATAGGAAGTAAAAAGTCAACATCAACAACACACACATGGAGGGTACATCACACACATGATACTAACCATGTAGGTACATTACACACATTAGCATCTACACATTTTTTTCACCCTAGGTTCATTTTCATCACTTTTTACACTTTTGCATCTTTAGTCTCCACATTCCATATTTTTGTCACTCCACACTTTGTCTAGTCCTTTAGCAAGTTTTTATATCACTCTACATGGATTATCTAGTACGCATCTTTATCTACTTTATATTACTTAGCTTTCCACTCACCAACATAAAGTAGGGGAAAATGTAGACATAAAATCATGCACTTTGAGTCATTAGTTAATCCCGGTCTCATACTACTATTTATATGGTTCTTAAGTGAAAAGTGTAATAATTAACCCATGTCTTTGGCCATTTTTACATTACTTGTTGTCATATTTTCGATCTTACACCTACACTTTCCCAGTCTGTATTGTCATTATGTGTTTTTTCCTATTTCTACCTAGGGCACCTAGTCAAGATGGGCACAACAGCACCCTAGTCCCCTCTGGGTGACCTGATCCTCTATGCACTTTACTCTCACATTTTGGGAACTTTCTAGACATTTAATATTTCTATTGTAATGCCCACTTCTTTTCAACACTAAATGAAACATGATCATCTTTTCTGAATTGTTATAATCGTAAACCTTGCTACCTTATTCCAATTAGCATACTAATAAGTTGTGTGGGGCATCATGACTCCATTGTGTTTTGATTATTATTATTTTAACTATATGTCGTACTATGGACCCTGATGGACTTTTAAGGATAAAACAATTAGCTAGAATGTTTGCATTGTCGTAATTTGTTTGTGATAGCATTACTCTTTGAGATTGTTTGTTGTATTGGATTTATCTCTGTGATGGGACACATAGACACTATTGTGCTTTATTACCAACATATGTTAATAGAAAAATGACATCAACACATTGTGATACGGGAATTGAAGGATAAACATTATTGTAACCGAACTAATTAACTTTTAATAGACATTCAGTATGGAAGAAAATGATGTGTTGTCAAGATAAACATATGTTGATATTTCAAATCATTTTCATATTGGTTTTTATTATGATGTTCAAAGTTATTTTTGTGATTTAATTGATATTGGAAATTGGAAAATTGTGAACAAGTGAAAGTATTGCTTTAATCTGATGATCCAGTTGGTCTTTGATCTTAGTTGCAAACTGATGTATGAGTAGAATCAAAATGTTGAAAATGGGAATAATTGTTAAGTTACTTGGTCTTAGCTATAGTAGTTATGATTTTTGATGTTTGAAATTGATAGTTAGATGTAAGTGTTTTATTACATCGATATCGTTAATATGGCCATGAGGCCAGAGGGGTATTGTTTGTTTTTGCAGGAAAACATATCATGAAAAACTACGAGGGGATTGGAGACCAACCACATTTGAATTCTAGGTGAATTCAATGAGGGTCACCATGGCAACATGTATTTGTGTGTGTGTTGGAATTATTGTTAGGGGAAATTGTGACCAAGGGGTTATGTGTTATCTTTATTTATTTTCCTTTAATTGATGTTAGTATGTGATTTTAGTGATGTAATTCATTGTATTAATTATTTGAAATTGGGGTATGTATTTTAACCTTTATTATTAATGGGTTGTAGTGTCTTAATTAAAGCTAAATTAATCTTGTCCTAAACTAATTATAGATGTGACCAAAGGAATTCATTTATTAGACTAGATTTTCTCTTGGATTTTTTTTTGAAAGTTGAGTACTTGGGGATCTTGATTGTTGTACACTCTACCCCTTCATGGAAATTCAAATTTGGCCTTAGAGGCCAATTTTGGAAGCTTGTGGGATAAGTCAAACTTGTCCCACACCTCTTAAATTTTTATGCCAACCCTACCTATGGGTTGGGGGGTCAAAATTAGACCCCATTAGGTGTTTTGGGAAGACAAAAAGGTAAAATGTTGAGTGCACTTCTTTCTTGTAATTAATTTTGTCCTTAGGAGGTATGGGCTTGGATTGTGTGTGCAAGTAATATGTCATTTCTTCACCCACTTATTAATTGTGCTTTGGAGTTTGAAATTTTGACTGGGGGGTTTGAGTTGAGGATGAGTGATGTGGCATCCTACATGGAGCCACCTCACCCTCCTCTCTCCCTTTTCTATTTAATCAAGTTCTTTTGCTTGATTGGGGTTACTTCATTCTTTTGTGCTCTTGCATTTTGGGAGTTGGAGGATTTTTGGAAGTGTTTGTGGATTTTTGGAGCTTCTTGGTGTTTGTTTGGGCTTGAAGAAGCTTGGTGTATGGCTCTTGGATCAAGCTCTACCATGGAAAGGTAGGAGCTAAACTCTTGTTAAAAGCTTTCTTTTATTTTGTATGCATATGTGCTTGTTTTGAGTGTTTTTCTATGCTTGTTGGGTGCTTAGGTAGATAGCCTAAGTGTGGTGTAGGAGGGGACTTTCATGTATGGGGAGATTTCATGTAGGGAGGCATAAGAGTTTACTTTCTTGTTTAGAGGGAGCTTGGGTTGGGTGCCCCACCTTGGATAAGGAATGCTTGCATTTCTTACTTGTTCTTTTATGAGGGAGGCATAAGAGTATGTGGGAGGTAAAAGGGGTACTTGAGGGAGGCATAAGAGTATGTAGGGGATTTGAGATATGCATTGGAGGCTTTAAGGTGGGCACCCATTCCCATTGGGAGGCATAAGTGGCCTCCCCATAGGTCTTGCTCTTGTGGATTTCATTTTTAAGCCTTGTTTACTTGTTGTTTAGTTGTGTTTCATTCTTGTGTTGTTGATGGTTGAAATGTGGTTGGAATGGTTGTGAAATGTTTGTTTTTGTTGTGGAAGCTTGTTTGTTTCCATGAGTTGAATCCATTTTCCATTGCATTGTGGTTGGGGCTCGGGGCCAATGAGGAGGATGGCTTCTCCTCCTCATTGGAATTCTTGGTTGGGTGGAGAGTGTTTCCTCTCCCCCTTTTTGTGTGATCAAAGGAAGCATGGTGGAGCTCTCTTGTTGGTGGTGTGAAAGTTGGAGCTTTTTGGTGCCTTCAAGAAATCCTTCCTTGGGATTAAGTCTTCTTGTTATTCCCACTCAAGGTGGAAGATGTGTAATATTGTATTTTGTTTAAAGGAGATGTAGCTTTGTAAGTTGTAAAGATTCTTTGAAAAATTTCATTGAAAATATGTAAAACTCCCTTCTCATTAAAATTATAGTATGGAAAGAAAAGAATCAAAATGGGAAATATTGTGTAAAGGTTTAGTTGAAAGTTGTATTGTGAGAAAAGAAGCTATAAAGGGGAAATAACTTATCTCATGGTAGTTGTTCCATTTCTCACCAAAGTGTATAGACCTTATTGAAAAGTTAGTAACTTTCATTTCAAAACTTATTTAAAACCTTGTTAAAATTGGTTGTGAGAATGGTTGAAACTTGTAGTTGAAAGAGGAAAGAAATAGTATATTCCATTGTGTTAATTGAAAAACATGCAAAGGAAAAAGTTAGACTACCTTGTTCATTTCCTTGCATTGTTGGAAGAGAGTTTGTAAATAAAATGGAAATTGACCCTTGTAGATGTTGTTGTTTTTATCAAAATAGGAAATGTTTAAATTGAGTAAATTGATACCAAAGAAATGAGTAAATGAATTTAAACCTTGCAAATGAATAACTTAGACATGTAAAAGTAAGTTCTGAATGACCATTTGAGTACCCTTGTAACTTTTTTTTTTGAAAAATCTCGGGTTTGATGGTTCTATTTTTAAAGAGGATCGCCACCTGTGCGCAGTGGCGGTCATGTAACCACCACTCAGGCTAAGGTGGTGGTCTCAAAACCACCACTCAGTAGGGTGGTGGTCCATGGTTTTCACCCGTAGGCAGGCGACGGTCCCAGACCGCGGTCTTCTCTCATGCGGCGGTTATGTCACTTGTGACAGAACTCCTCGGATCTACACCTATGTGAAAATTTTAATTGGTTTATACTAATTTATAAGTTGTAAAATTTAACTAATAACTACCAGCAAGCAAACAATGAGTAAATCCCTTGGATTGGGAAATAAAAACCTCCAAATGGTGGATTGAAAACATTCTTTTTCATTTATGTTTATGGGGGTAGGGTTGCCCCCAAATTGGAAAACCCAAATACAAATGGCTTGAAATAAAATCAGATTGGTGAAGGAAATACATCCCAATCCTTGAATGAAAATAATAACAATAAATAAACTACAATATAAACCATTTAAGCTTGATCTCCTTATAGAATCCACCATAGTTTCTCCTCTCTTGCTCCCATGGCTTCTCCTCTCCAACCTGCATTTTTTCTCAAAGAAAATAGATCAAATGAGGAGACTTGGTAAAGAAAGAGATTAAATAAAACTCATAAGGATTTTAGGGTTAGTTTGGAACCCTAGGATCTAATGGCCAAGATTGGTTTGATCTAAGGGTTGAGGATCAACCCTACCTTTTTGGTGGGAATATATTTTTATAAATGTTTTTATTTAAAATTTAAGGGTATGTGTAATTGGGGAGTGGGGCCATTTTATTTCCTTAGAGTGTTAAACCTTTGTTAGTTCTTAGCAAGCCTTAGGAAGTCTTTGGAAAGGACTCTAAGTTAATAGGATAATAAATTAGAATAAATTAACAAAAGGTTAACCTTTCTAGGATTGAACATTAACTAAAGAGAAGAAAACATTTAGCTATGTAAATTAATCTATGGTACCTTCCTAATGAATAATTGATTAATGGACCTTAGAGATAAACTTGAGATTATGTTAATTAATTGACTTTAGAGATAAATTAAAAATATTTAATCTTTGGACTAGACCTGGTTCCCTTACCATAAGGTTGAGAATATCGGTGTAAGTTATTTTAATGTACCCTAGGGGTTGTCACCCTTGTAACCTTCTTATAACTTAAACAAAAAAATAGTCGCAACTTTTGGGATAAGTGTTTAGGGTTTCAACATGTTTCTAGAACGTCGTTTTTGCGGGCGTTACATCTATCTTTTTGGTGGTTAGAATTTTCAGGGTTAATTACAAAATTATAACAAGAGAACCATATAAATATAAAGGTATGTGACCATAATGAGGGACCAAGCACTAAGCATCTATTATCACCATCTAGAGTTACATCCATCAAAGGCATCTAAATCTACATTTACATCCATCTAGCTCCATCACAAGGCACAAAATACTAGTTCATCTGCATCACACTTCATATTATGGAATTCTATTATTTCCATATACACATTTACTACATTCTACATCTGTTATTTACTTCCTACTTCACAAAGTACAACCGGCACAAGAATAACCTAGGGCACATTACACACACACACACACCTAGAGCTACATTAATTTTGAGATGTAGTACGTAATTTTGGTGATAAGTCCATCAATTTAGAAGTTGGGTACATTCCGACCCCTTCATATGAATATTTCTTTTTTTAGGTTTTTGATGCTTTTTCTAGGGTTTTGCAAGTGATTCATCCATCTCATATTCATAGCGCCATCTAGAGAAATTTAGCAACAATTAGTGTGATAGGAAGAGAAAATAGGTGACATATAGTGACACCTCAGAGGAGGTTTTATGACCATTTCGTAGACCAGGAACTCGGATCTCATACTTTGGTGCCGCTTATCCCTTTCTAGGCTCCCCAGCTTGAGTCAAATAACTCATATATGTGCTTTCTCCAGATCTTATGTGGTCGTTTCCTCTTCATGTTCACTTGATCTACACTACAACACATTCCCATGACATTTTGAATCAACTAAGGCTTTTCTTAACCCTTTCGCGCATATTAGGGTTTCACATTTTCTATTTTATTTTGCTTAGGTGAATTTTAGTATTTTGTTGTTTCATTTATTCAATTATTTTATTTCTCTTATAGCATTATATTACACTAGAATATATTCCTATTTGAGTAAATCAATCACCCACTATCCTCATAGTTCCCTACCTTCACCTACATTAAGATCTCATGACATGATCTTGCCCTCTAGTGGCTACCCAGTATCCGTCTCATAAAATTATTATGTTTGAATTATGTAGGTAATTATCGCATGTGCTAAGTGTAGAAATAACAAAAATAATGGGGTATTTTTTTATTATATCTTTAGGGATATATTCATGTAAGTGTTTTGTGGATGCATCAAACATTGAATCCTCTTTTGCTTCTCTCAATCTCTACTCTTACACTCAAGCCTAAGTTTTATATCAAAATAATCCTAAAACATTCACCATCTCAGAATGCATCACACGCCCAAAAATTGAGGACTACTTGGCCAATTGAACATATTAATTTGAAGTCAAAAAAAGGGACTACATGCGGATGACAGTAGACCAAATGAGAGATTTCAAGTTTGACTGGTTCGTGGATGAAATAGAAGATGATGGAACAGACTTATTCAATCCTAAATATCAAGTATTAATTAAATCTTCCCTCATTCCTTGGAATATTATGGAATCGATGATATCAAAGAGAGAACCATTCCAATGATCCAACAATCAAAGGAATGGTTCAATCAAAAGAGCCTTCCTTCATCATTGTTAGGTAATTTGTTTTCTCTCCAAATTGCAAGGTTATAACACTTCTCCTTTTAAGAAAACAAAAAGATCATGGGTTACTCATTCAAGATAGTATTCAAAAACAAATATGGAGGAAGAAGAGAAAGAAAAGGTTTTTTTTTATTCGAAGAAGCTTCATAAGAAGGCCAAAATCATTGAAGATACCATAGAGCCTCTTGAGCCAGGTGAGATTCATCCATCACAACCTCTTATTCTTCATTAGAATCCAAGTGTGTCTTTCTCGATGGAAGAATATTCCCATAATGAGAAAGATGTGATCCCTCACAAGGTTCCTAAAAGTGTCCCTATGAATAACTTCATATCTACTTCGGTAGAAGCATTCCCATGGATTCAAGAGTTACTTAGAAGTGAACTAATAACCATACAAAAATCTGCGAGCCCAAATATGGAGCCATCACAAAATCCTTGAGAGCCAAGCAAAGCAAGAAGGCACAAGTGATCTCATGTTTATTCTTTAGAGCCTTTACATCTCATTATGTGTAGTTTTCTTGGCTAAAAGTTGTAAAACCTGTGGAGGAAATGAATCAGGGATGACCATGATGTGATACACATCCCTTTAGGTCTTGATCTACACACAAAATTATTTCTCATTTTTAAAGGAATATGTTGCCCGCATGCTCACTTGAAATAAATAATATAAACAAACAATTGAGTAATTAGAGGAGAAAAAGAGAAATCTTATTTCCTTCATTCAATATTTCTTGAGCCCAATGCAAAGTGCCTCTTCTTGTTAAATCTATTTCTCCCATTAGTAGTTTTGACCCCAATGTGATCAAGAAGGCACAAGGACATATAATGCAAGGGAGAGATAATGACATATGGGTTGAAAATATTCTTGAGAAAGGAAAGGTATTTCTTCTAAAATTTCTCTTTGTTCAAGTATGTTCTTTCCACTATTTCAAAAGTAAAGAAAACAAAGGAGGAGATTGAAAAATAAAAAGGTCCATTGGGATTATTTGTTCCCACTTGTGAGTCTGAAATGAGTTGTCTCAATTCCAAGACTTTCGTGAGTAGGAATGTGTTCACACTTATTTCTAAAAACATATCCATGGTTTGGATCCAAACAATGAATGCTATATATTGTAACACCTTTGACAAACTATCATATTTCTCTTTTTGCATTACAAGCATTGGCTTGTGATTTTATCTGAATGAGGTGTGTTCTCTTAATTGTTGAAGATCATGTCTTGTTTTTGGATAAATCAATTCTTCTCTTGGATTCATCATACTGAGATGATATGGCTTGCTCTTGAAAGAATCCATTTTCACTACTCGATAGGTGAGTTGCAATCTACTTTTGAGAGTTGCAAACTTATCTCTTTTAACATAATCTCATCCTTGGATCAATTCCAGTGATCCAAGGAATGTTTTAAATCTCCTTACTAGACTGAATGGTAAACTGACATTCATAGCTTGAGAGATGTAGCAGACTAAACTTTTGTATGTTATAAATTCTTTGGTCTTGTAAGATCGTGCCTGCATTCGGTTGTATGTTTGTGCTTGGGTCTTTGGGATTGATCTCTTCAGACATTTAATGACGTAAGTGGAATGAAGCCTACTTCACGACTATGAAGGGAATCTAAATCCTAAACCTAAGGGATTATCCTAAGGTATTCTAAACTAAGGTAAATGCACCTACTTCCTAGCTATGTCTACTTATTCGGGTGACAATCTAACCTAAGCTTCATATTCTATTTTTTTGGGATGGCATGTCCTAACCTAAGTTGTTGTGCTAAATGGAATAAGGGAGAAATAACTAAGGTAATGCTAGGCTATTTTTAACCTATTACCTAATACTATTTGGTTGTGAATTTGATCTAACCTAAGGTGGAAATTACTTATGAAATGATTTTGATTAAACCTAAGGTTATAACCTAAGTTATGGAAATCTATACTAAACTATTGAAAGGGACCTAGGGTCACATGGCATGTTGGCGATGGTTCCAAAGGAATTTATTTGATTTGATTTTTTGAATAAATGGAAGTACTGCCAGTTTTGGCAAAGGCAAGTAAACTTGGTGGAAGCTTACGTGGAGTCTTCACTAAAGTTGAAAATGCATGCTGAAGTGGAAATAACATTCACCAGTTTTAGGAGGCGGTGGCAAGGAGAGATAGGCGGGATATTGGGGAGTAATTACATTAATGAACCTCGGTTTTTGTGTGTAAACCATCTTGGAAACTATGAGGGTGGATTTGTTGGAGGTTGTTTGGTCTTACATGCTTTGTGATTTTTCTCTCCATGGAGCTATCTGGTTCTTCAACCACTAGTTTGACTTTTACTTTGTGGCTATTTTTGGTTTCTCTAGTCTATTTTCGATCCAAGGAAAGTATATGAGGCATTATAGAAAAAGATGTTTGGTTGTTGATATTTCGTGGAGGAGAAAAAGAGTTGGTAGCTTGGCTGGAAGTCTCCTTCGAATTGGCAGAAGCACTATCAGGCATGATAGGCTCTACCCATTAAGATTTCTTTCTTTCTTCTAAATGTTTCATTAAAACAATTCTTCTCTCATGAGATAAATGTTTGCATGTTTTGTCTAGTTATTTACTTTCTTGGTTGTATGAATCCTGTGATTTTTGATATGAATCCATTACATGATAATGATAGTATTTGGATGTTCTCTCTCTACACAAGTTCAATGGTGATATGCATGTGGAACTCGTATTTGAGGCTTGTGTGTTTTGAACTTGTATTTGAAGCATTGTTTTTGGTTTGAACTCATATTCGAGCTTTGTGTGTGTGTTCTAAACTTGTATTCAAGCTTTGTGTGGTTTGAACTCATATTTGGGACTGTCTGCTTGAAAAGAGCTTGATTAAATGGCTTTGATTGGAGTCTCTTTTGGATTCTTCACCTGGACGCATCTTGAGTTAGAAATATTGTGGTACTTCTATCCCAGACTGTACTATCATTTACTTTGAGCAAGTAATGGTGTGTAAACGTCAAGGATATTCTACTCTCCTCTAGCTCTAGGTAACCCACGTCTTGTTTGAAAGTCTTGACTATTTTGTTAGAAGGATGTTGGACCTTTTATGGAACTGTGTCTTGTTGTGGGAATATGGAACCTCTGGTTCAATACTGTAATGTTACTTACTCATTGGTATGAATTAGAGCTTGTTTGAAATAGTCGATAATGGGTTTTTGAATTTTATGGAAATGTTGTGTTCATACTTCTTCTTGTGTTAGTTGATTGGAACAATTACCTTCTCTGTCTCAATCTTTATGTACTAGATGGAGTTGTGAAAGTCATTTTGTTGTGATTTCTGTTTTAGTCAATTTTGAGGGTAATGTTGAGACCTTGCTTGACTTAAACATGTGTTGGGTTTTTGTACTCTCTTTTAGATCCTTTTAATTGATTTCTAGGTTTTTAAAAAGAGAGAAGAGTTGAATACTCTCGTAAGCTAAATCTTGTTTGGAAGGATTTAGTACCTCTAGTTCGGATTGTTTCATATAATTTGTTCTTCATTATGATCACGAACTATATGTTTCTTTTGTATGGAGCTGTGTAAGTCCTTGTAGTTGGGATTTCAGTTACTATTGAGTTCGTGAGTATTATAGAAACTTTCTTAGCTTAATACTGGTGTTGGGTTTTAGTATTCTCTTTTAGATTCATTTGAATGAATTTTTGGTCTTTAAAAGGAGAAAGGAATAGATTTCTCTTGTGGATTGTATTTTGTTTGTCCAGATTTTGTACTTCAGCCTTGGGACTGTACTGTATACTTTTCTCTGTAGAATGAACTCGAACTTGTGTTTAAACAATGTGGAATAGATAAACCAGGATAGTGTTGATATTGTTGTTTGATAAAGTATGAATTCATAGGGGAAACTAGAAGTGTTGCTTTCTATAAATTGTATGTTTGATTTTGTATTCTCTTTTGGGAACTAGCGAAAGAACTCCTGAGTTTGAAATGGAAATTGGAATTCATTTGATAATACTAAGGTGAATGAATTCTTGATCGGACCTTTCCTATTGAGTTCCTTTAACTATGGAAAGTTCATGGAAATAGTTGTATGTTTAGGTAACTTTGGGACTATCATTCTTAAGTACTAGATTAACCCAATCATTCCCATTGATCTTCTTGATCTCAGTTATTTTGTATTAAGTCAATTGATGTATTGATTTGGAAAGTGAACAATTGAGTCTATCCTGTAGAAGGGAAACATAATCATTTTAGACCGATTTCTTTGTTTGATTGAGTCATGCTCCATTTGGATTTTGTTATTGGAAGGACTCCTCTTTTTGCACTCTATCATATTATGAATCTTCCTGGATGGACATGAGAAGAGATTATCCTTGTGTAAGTCTTGCCTTGATTTTTGGAACGTATGGTTTCAGATTTTTGGATGATATCTTCTATAATGTAGAATTTATTTAAGGCTTGCTAGTAGATTGTTTTGATTCTCTCTCCCTTCTCGGATTGATTTGGGATTCTTGTATTAGATGTTGTCTCTTAAATGGTGAATCCTTTTATTGGTTTCCTTGATTGATGTAGCTATGTAGGTAATCAATTATGTACTTTCTGAACCGGTTTTCTATATTTCAGATGAATAGTGAATCGTGGATAGTATGTATTGATTCTTCTTCTTTTTGTTTAAGTTGTGGGATGAATCATTCTAAATATGTACTATGTTGAAAGTAACTCTTTTTGTTACATAGTAAAGATAAATTTTGTATTTCAATTCAGAAAGAATTATGAAATAATTAGACGACAAGATCTGTTGTTTGTTTAAAAGTAATTGATTGGGTCAATTAAACTATATGTTATAATGCAGTTGTTGTTGATTATATTATGTTCTTTTTATTAAAAGTGAATTCAGACTCATTATTTGTACTTCTTTTCTATTGTTGTTATTACTTATGCTTATTTGTATGATACTTATTAATTGTTTCATTAAAGAAGAGTTGTTTTAATGGAACAATTAATGGAATGCACTTCATTTTAATGTGTAGTGATTATCATGCTTAGTTCAATGAACTGACCCGTGCTAGCAATTTTTGTAGATGGACTTCGTAAGTGATAAAAGAAGGAATTTTTTTATGATGTATTGGCTTATTTAAGTCTAGATCTTTTGTAAAGAATTTTGATTCATTCTTGAGTTGTATTGAAAAAGAAAATTTATGTTCTTTTATGATCTTAATGTTGATCGACATGTAGGATTCTAAAATGCATAGTCTTGTAAATGTATATTTTCTCATGATGAATTGAAAGGTTTGAGACTGACTCCAAATTGTGGTGTAAATTCTCTTGTACTTTGTATGAAGTAAATAGGAATGATATCTTGTCGATATTCTTATATCTGTTTGTATACTTTTACTATTGTTATCAATTAATAAGTTGGATTAAGGGGATATTACAATCTCCCTTACTATAGTGAAACTTGTTAAGTTGCAAAAGATGTTGATCTCTATCTAAAAACTATAGTTTAATAATGAAATATGTATTGGATATACAATTAAACTATATGAGTGATGAATGATAAAAAGGTTATGTTAACCCTAACATCTAACCATGAGGAGGAAGACTCTTCCTCTCTCAAAAGAATGAAAAATAAAAGGAATGGTGGTTATGATCTTTAATCTTTGTACTTCATTTATAAAGAGTAAACACTAGTTGAACCTAGGTGGATGATACACCTTCTTTGGATAGCTAGGTTGCATTAAAAATTAACCATTTGATGTTTGTTGCCCTGTTTATGGGATAACTGCTTGTTATGCCGAGTTATTGAACATCAATGCAAACATGAGTTAATGAAGTTCTCAATATCAAATCAGATTAATTATGGATAAAGAACTTAATGAATGTTGAATTAGGGTTAGGCATGATTGCTGCAATCTAAATATTAATCCAAATTTAATTATGAATTAATGACCACCAAGGGGTATGTACATCGTGATGAATTAGTTCTAAAGGATGTTGGCACACACCAACTATAGGACTGTACCTTCGAGAAGATCAAGGGCTTCTCAAGGATACAGTGTTATAGTTGACATGTGGCAACACCCTTCCATATTTGTTCATCTAGATCTACACACATCTGACTTGAACTTAGTTTCTCTCTAGGTCAAGTTAGTAGCATGTTTAGAATAGGGAGTAACTTTCTATGACTCAGGGTACCTTGGCATATTCGGTTGACTTAGCTCTAATCGAGTATGCCCATATACCCTAAGTCATCGTGAGCATCTTCCTATAACAAATTATGTTGCTAACTTGGGCTAGGTCAAACCTTGGGCAAGTGGACTAATAGTAGTAAGTAAAGACCATTCTAGATAATAATAGAGTGAGGTGAAGGATGTATTCCAAATGATGAGTATGTCATCTAGGAATAGTAACATGAACAATATGTTGAAAATATTTGGCCAAAGTATCGCAAGTTGTTGGTTGTGTTGTCCTATGTCACCTAGTTTAAAGAAATGTGATGTCAGATGAATATTGGTAACAAATATTCAGATAGGTTCTTTAAACAGATCACTCAGTACCCGGAATAGGGTAGGAAAACCAAGTATATGTAGTATACATAAAGTATTCTATAATTTAAGACAAACATGAGAGATCGGTTGGTAATCGAGTCATGGAATGAGAGATCGGTAACTTACCAAGTCATTACAGTTGCATATGGTTATCTATTATGAGATTGATTGGCATGGAATGTGTGTTCTAAATGATGTTTTATTTAGAACAGAGAACATTGTGTTTAAAAAAATCCCTTGTTTCTAAAGTCTTAAAATGGGAATGTTACATATATGACATGATAAATGATTTCATCTCCGAACTCTAATCTAGTGTGCAACATGCCTTCAAGATTTTGGATGATTTCAGTAATTTTGTTCAAAAGTTTGGATCCCTCCACTCACTCACTAAAATTCATCATCGGAAGGACTCATTGATTATTTCCAAGAGCTGGTCAAGAAGGAGGAAAGTGATCCTTTATCCTTTAACGAGGATACTTTGGAGTCCTTACCAACATCAGAGGATCTATTTACAACATTGTAAGAGATCACAAGGTATGGTTTAATCAACGAAAGGCTATCAATGATATTCTTAAGACATAGATTAAAGTGTTGAGTTGTACATTAATATCACATAAGCAAAAAAAGTGGCACCTACAAAGCTTGGTTCAGAGAGAATTCAAATGAAAGGAGCTCATTTCGAGAGATATCCCTCAAGATTCATAAATGGATATTTATTCACCAATAAAGGCTTCACCCTCATCAAATTTATCAACCTTTCTCTCTCTCTCTCTCTCTTTCTTCTCTCTCCATATTATAATTCTTCATTAAGAATGTACTTTTTAATATTTTGTTTTATTCACTTAAGTGACCTTCTGTAGTGCCCACTTCCCTTCGACACTTATTACTATTGATTCCCGATATTGTCGACTATACTTATGGATATTATTGTATCTTTTTGACTTAGCATGATGTTAGATGTTAGAGATATTGGACTGTTGTTGATTTTGATTCTTAGTATGATGTGTGTGGATTATTAGAGACTTTTTATATTGATGATGATATGTTGTTGAAATGATTATATATATTTCTGACATGTGATATTTTGTCATATTGAGTAGACCTAAGCAATTGAACTAATCTTGTGATCATATGGATATTGATGAAATGTAGAATCGAGATGTTTTTGAAAATTGTAAATGATATCATTACTTTCCTAGATGATGTTTTTATTCATATATAGATGATTTTGATTATATTACGCATATTTTATCTTGATTTTTTGATGCAGCCACGAAGATGAAGGAGGTATTATGTGTTTTGCAGGTAAATATATTCACAATAAACAACGGGGAGGTTGGAGACCAACCACATTGGAATGCCAGGTGAATTCAACAAGGGTCACCATGGAAACATGTATTTTGTGTGTGTGTGTGTGTGTGTGTGTGTGTGTGTGTGTGTGGGTCCTTATGTTAGGGGTCCCCAGGATTACCTCTAATTGTGACCAAGGGTTTATGTGTTTTCTTTTATTTAATTTCCTTTATTTAATTTTAGTATGTGAATTTTAGTGATGTAATTTCCTTGTATTAATTATTTAGATTTTGGTGTATATTCCCTTTTATCTTTAATGAGTTCAAGGTCTTATTTAAGTTAATTAATCTTGTTTTAAACTAAATTAGGGATGGAAGAAAGGAATTCAATTTATTAGAATAGATGGCTCTTGGTTTTGTGTTGTAAGTTGAGTGTTTGGGATCTTGAGTGTTGTACACTCTACCCCTTCATGGAAATTCGAATTTGGCCTTAAGGGCCAATTTTGAAAGCTTTTGGGACAAGTTAAACTTGTCCCACACCTCTTAAATTACTATGCCAACCCTACCTATGGATTGGGGGTCAAAATAGACCCATTATGTGTTTTGTAAGTCAAAAAGTGACATTTATTGCACTTTTCTTACATGGGTTTTTAAGTTTGTCCTTAGGGGGTGTGGGCTTGGATTGTGTGTGTAAGTAAATTGTCATTCCTCTCACCCACCAATTTATGGTGCATTGGGGTTGAGGTTTGACTTGTGAGGTGGAGTTGAGGATGAGTGATGTGGCATCCTACATGGAGCCACCTCACCCTCCTCTCTCCCTTTTCTATTTATTCAAGTTCTTTTGCTTGTTTGGGGGTTACTTGATTCTTTTGTGCTCTTGAATTTTTGGAGTTAGAGGATTTTGGAGTGCTTGTGGTATTTTTGGAGCTTGTTGGTGATTGCTTGGGTTGGAAGAATCTTGAGATTGACTCTTGGAACAAGCTCTACCATGGAAAGGTAGGAGCTTTACTCTTGCTTAATGTTCTTCTTTTATTTTGTGTATATGTGCTTATTTTTAGTGTTTTGGAATGCTTGTTGGGTGCTTGGGTAGATTTCCTAAGTGTGGTGTAGGAGGGGACTATGGGGAGAATTCATGTAGGGAGGCATAAGATTTTATTTCATGTTTTGGAGGGATTTTGGGTTGGGTGCCCCACCTTGGACAAGGAATGCTTACATTTCTTACTTGTTTCTTTTATGAGGGAGGCATAAGAGAATGAGGGAGGCATAAGAGTATGTGGGAGGCATAAGAGGTACTTGAGGGAGGCATAAGAGTGTGTAGGGGTTTTGAGATATGTGTTGGAGGTTTTAAGGTGGGCACCCATTTCCCATTGGGAGGCATAAGTGACCTCCCCATAGGTTCTTTCTCCTTTGGCTTTTCATTTAGAAGCCTTGTATATTTTGTTATTTTCCTTCTTATGATTGTAGTGGAGTTGTTTGTGTTTTGGTATGGTTGTAAAATCTTGTTTTGTGATGTGGAAGCTTGTTTTGTTGCCATGAGTTGAATCCATTTTTCATTATAATGTGGTTGGGGCTCGGGGGCCAATGAGGAGGATGGCTTCTTCTCCTCATTGGAATTCTTGGTTGGGTGGAGAGTGTTGCCTCTCCCCTTTTTTGTTGTGATCAAATGAAGCATGGTGGAGCTCTCTTGTTGGTGATGTGAAACATGGAGAATTGTTGGTGTCCTCAAGAAATCCTTCCTTGTGATTAAACCTTCTTGTTATTCCCACTCAAGGTGGAAGATTTGTAATATTGTATTTTGTTTAAAGGAGATGTAGCTTTGTAAGTTGTAATATTTTTTGAAGAAGTTCATGGAAGAGTTGTATAATTTACCTCCTCTTTAAATTATAGTATGGAAAGAAAAGAATCAAGATGGAAAGCTTGTGTAAAATATTAGTTTTAGTTTTTATTGTGAGAAAAGAAGTTCTTTGTTTTAAAAGAAATGAGCTATGCTCAATGGGAAAATAAAGTTTACTTTCATTGTGAAGTTGTATTATTGTAAATGAGAAAGAAGAAATATAGAAGTTGTAAGATGTTAAAAATGTATGCATAGTAAACTTGAATGTAGAGCAAAGTTGTTATAGATATTTTGAACATATAAGTTGTAGTGAAAATGGAAAGAGGCAATAAATTTGAAGTATATTGTTATATTGATATGTTGCATTTTGTAGTAAGGAAAAATAACAATATTAGAAGTAGATTTAGATCCTTTTTACTTTTGGACTTGTAAGAAAATTTATTGAACAAAATGAAAATGATCTTGTAGTTGTTGTTGCTATTATTGGAATAGATAATGCTTTAAAATGAGTAGTTTTAACTAAGGAATGAATAAATGGAACTAAATCTTACAACTGGAAACTTTAGGCATATAAAATTAAGCTCAAAATGAATTTTAGAACACTTTAGTAACTTTTGTTTTTGAGAAATCTCATATTTTAAGGTTATGTTTCTAAGAAACATGACCTCCCCTTGTGTAGAGCGGCGGTCTCATAACCACCGCTTCGATACAAGGTGGCGTCTCAAACTACTGCTACTCCAACAAGGCGGTGGTTCGTGAATCGTCACCCAGGTGGGGCGGTGGTCCCAAGACCGTCGGCCTACTCGTGGGTGGCGGTTACGTCACTTATGGAGGAAAATCTTGGATTATGTGCCCGTGCAAATTCTAACTTGTAATAACTAAATTTTAAGCATGTAAAATTTACAAGGAAACCTCCAACGCAATCAAATAATGGCTAAATCTCATTGTTTAAAGCAATAAAATCTTCAAATGGTGGATTCAAAGTACTCAAACTTGTATTTATAAATGGGAGTAGGGTTTGCCCCAAATGGAGAACTCCAAATACAAATAGTTGGTAATAAAATCAGATTTGAAAAGGAAATCCCTTCAATCCTTGAATGAAATACATTACAATAATAAACCTACAATCTAAACTAATCTAAGCTTGATTTCTTTGTAGACTCCTCCATAATTCTTCCTTTCTTGCTCCCATGGCTTCCTTTTCTCCAACCTGCAAATCAAACAAGAGAAAATAGACCAAATGAGGAGAATAGAATAAAGGAAAGGTTTTAATAAGAATTCATAAGGAATTTTAGGGCTAGTTTGGAACCCTAGGATCTAGTGGCCACAATTGAATTGATCTAAGGGTGGAGGATCAACCCTACTTTTGCTTGGTAGGAATGTATTCATAAAATGTTTTAAATAAATTTTAAGGTATGTGTAGATGGGTGAATGGGGCCATTTAATTGCCTTGGGGTGCAAAGTCTTTATTAGTTCTTAGTATGTTTTAGGAAATTAATAAAAAGGACTTTAAGCTATTAGGATAATGAAACTAAAATAATTAAGCATGAGGTTAACCATTTTGGGATTGAACATTAACTAAAGAGGAGAAAACACTTAACCAAGTAAATTAAATTAGGGCACCTTACTAAATGACTTTTAATTAATCACCTTAGAGATAAAGTAAATTAAATATTTAATCATTTAACTAGACCTGGTCTATCAATTGTAAAGTTGAGATTATTGGTGTAAATTAATTTAATGTACCCTAGGGGTTAACACCCCTGTAACCTTTTAACTTGTAATAAAAAAATTAGTCGCAATTTTTGGGATAAGTGTTAGGTTTTAACGTGTTCCTAGAACGTCGTTTTTGTGGGCGTTACACCATCAACATTAAAATTGTAAGAGTCCTTTTTCATGAATAATGAAAAGACTCATTTTTGTTTCCTAGGAATATGAAAGGTCACAATTGATGAAGATAGGTGAAAAATCATGTGGGGAGATGAAAGCACAATTAGTAATGTTATAGATTGGAATGGCTTCTCCATTCCAAAGGGTTGGTAATTATCTATTATTATATGTTGTTGATATTTTTATCACTACTACATCAAGTAATAAAAGTTACATTTATCTCTATTTTCTTTGTCTATGTTCCTCTAACATTGTTACTCTCCAACTTTGCAAGTATTTTGATATTTTACAACCAAGAAGGAACTTTGTGTCCGTGATCGATAGATATGTATAACTATGTGTCTCTAAGTTATTAGTTTCATCGATTGCTTACATTGTTGTGTTCCTCTAATTGAATGTGGGCCTACTCTGGTTACTATTGGTAAGAATCTGATAGTTCCTACTCACAACATTAACCCTCTATCCTTATTTCTCCTACTCCTCTTTACCTCCTTTCATTGTAAATTTCTCCCTTGTACATTGTATAAGCACTTTACCATAGTTTTAGTGGAATGTTCCTATGTGATCCTCGACCTAACAAAAACCAATATTTTTAGTTAGTTTATATTCAATAATGGGATCCTCCTTATACCTAAGAAGGAGGGGCTTAGCCCCATGACCGTAGGTGAAAACTAATAATTTTCACTGCAACAAATTATTTCTCCAACATGTATAAAAGTAACATTTGTTGAATCAAGCTATCAAAAACTATTAGTGGGCATTTTCAAAGTACAAAATTTAAAATATTCTCCTTTAGAGACACATAAGTTTGCATTCACATTTGCATTAAACTTTACAAATGTTTACTTTTGAAAAAATTGATTATACTTGTAGATGTCTTAAATAGTTAATCTACATGGTTATATTTGATATTTTTTCTAGTGGTGTTAAAATTTGGAAATAATAAAACAATAAAGCATATTATGTTGTGTAGCCCATCCGTAAGATAGTTTTATGATGGAATATAGTCTAGATATTGTAGCCCCCTTTTGTTCCATATTTTTAATAATTTTTACATAAATCTAATAGAATGTTTAAATTATGAACTTTTATGACTTACATTTTGAACTTGGTTAAATATATAGTGATTTTGTAAAATATGCAAAATTCAAAATGTTATGATTTTGTTTCTACATAGGAAATATGTTCACTTCCTTATTCACAATGTAATTTTATTTTTTTTTTTCAAGTACCGAAATCAAAATTGGATCAAAATCTAAATCAAACATATGTTGCAATTTTAGTTTCTTATGTGATTATTTATTTTTAAAATATAAATATTAACATAATCATATCATAGTTTTCATGTAGTCTCTCTCTTTTTTTCATTATTTTTCTTTTTTAGAATACTAACATTGAGTAAGGTTTTTCCCTTGTTTTTAAATTTTTTGCATTGTATTTATATGATGTTTTTACGACAAATGTATAGTTGTCCCTTCTTCCTAAAATAATCACTGTGTGTCATATACAAGTGCCATAATTTTCACATTCTTAAAAAAACGAGAAATTTTCACCCACATAAATGATAATATATATATATAATGATATATATATATAATGCTAATGGACCCTAATGTTTCAATCCTAAGAAGAAAAATAAAGTCTACATGATCACCTCATTAACTTCATATTATTGTTGGGTTTATTTGATATGTATTTTTGAAAGTTTGGTGCTTCATAGCTAAATTAAACATGTTTGGTTTATAATAGCCACCCAAATTCCTAGTTTTAGAGTTACCTCTCGAGACAATGGAAATTTTGACTTTAACGGTTCATGATGTTACTAAGAAAAGTAATATTAATAGGTAATTTATATTTAGGGATAGGAATGTTGAACACGCAATAGAAATGGTGATGAGATTGAAAAAAACATAATCGATCCAAATTTTAGGGTAGAGGATTTATAAATTCATGTTCATGCATTTACTAACTATAACATATGTGCACATTTTAAAAACTTTACACAATATTCATAATTATAAAACTTAAACAAGATCGAATGTTTGGATTTTTTAAAAATAAAACATTGTCTTAAGTTAATGCATGTATTTGATAATCTAAGGGGTGTAAAGGAGATCTCATCTCTCTTAAATTTCTAGAATAGGTTTTTACTGAACCTATTTTTTAGTGTTCAAATTCAGTCATCAAAATTTGTTATTTACTTATGATTTTTTGAAAGTTAGTTTTATAATCATGTGAAGCAAATCAATGAAAAAACTTCCTTAATAACGCAATCACAAGTAATAGTGTACCATTTTGGAATGATATAAAGTGTTGTCCATTTTCCCGGATCATTCTGATGGATCCTAGTCATATGTCCATATCTACTAAACTTCTATTTTAGATGTTAGTATTTATGGAATATCATATTGATTGAGCTTCCATTGCCAAAGATTTAACACATGTAGTGGATAAATGAATATTATTCCAACATTAAAGCCCAAAAAAGTCCTAAAACCTATAATAAATGATAAAACTACAAACATAAATTCCAATCTACTATTAATTATATTGTATTCATCAATAATCTAATTACCACACAAAAATGGTTTTGTTGCCTTTCCTTTAGGATAATGATTAATGAATCCCATTTGATATGAAATGTACCATGTATTTTTTTTCTTAAGGGTAAAATAGGGTTGAGGGACCCTTCCCCATTATAATAAGTACTAATGGAGACAAAAGTATATCAATGAAGATCACATGGGGTTGCCTCTTCTAGCGGAAAAGTGGGACAACACAAACACATCCAAAACAAGAAAAAGTAAACAAACTAAAATTTATCCATGAGAATCCTTCCCATGGGATCTAAGATCCATCTTTAGAGATTCATTGACAAATTTCTTGTTCTTCCTACTTCTCATAGTACACCAACCATTACCGGTGTTCAGGTTTACATTTTTGTTTGTGTGAACCGGTATGATAATTTCAATATTATTCTTATCCACCTGATTTTGGTTCACCGAGGAACTAAAAGGAAAGGACCTAGTCCCAATATCAGAGTTGGAGGTTGAAGCCTTCTATATTTATATAGAGGAAGGTATGACTGCCTCATTCACAAGAATCACATCTTCCTCATTCACGAACCATCTTCAAACTCATTATATCTAAGTGATTATTAACAACCAAATGACTAGGTTATGCATTCTTCCACTAAGAAGTAAAACTATTGACATTTTTCTTCCCAACCTTTTACAAAATCATAGCTAAGTAACCAAGGGAAAAATAGGTCCGAAATGTGAAGGGGAAACCTTCATAGTCTAAGTTTTGAGTTCAAAGCATATCATCAACCTTAAGATCAATAGAAGCGGGAAATCCACTGAAGTATTCATGTCGACCAAGATGCGGGCATATGTGGTATACTCATATAAGGTCATTTTTGTGTAGATAGCCATGGTTTTACCCATAGAATCCCCAATGGAAATTAAACATTTCTCATCCCAAAACTAGAAAGGCAGATATGGAAAAAAATCTAGACGTGTCTAACTTGGAAATTTTCATTAACATGATTGAAAAGAGGAAACCATGGCTTCATAAGAAAAAAGTGGGATTGATAATCCCAAAGTCTATCAAAAATCAAATCTCTATCATAGGTTTTATCAAAGACAACAATGAAGAAACCTATAGTTGTGGGGTAAATGTCCACTTTACCTTCCATTATTTTCCTCCAAAGAGAATAAATCCAGTCATGGAGTGCAGGAAAACCAGGGAAAAATTGTTGAATCTATAGATTAATCCATTTTCCTTGAAATATTCCTTTGATTTCAAGACATCTAGCTCCAAATCACACTATGGGGGATGACTTGGAATGCACCATGGGTTTAGAAGGAGGACGATAAGAATTTTGTTTAACCACCTCTAAGAAGGAATTATCACCAATCTTAACCATGGAATGAACCCAAACCATAAGTAGGTGAACCCCATAGTCCCAACCATGTTCATGAAGACAAATAAGGATGACTTAGATGGGGTTTAGAAGTTTTACTAGCCATTCATTGGGAAAAGTGTGGCATCGACATGGGTTTTCATGGTTTACTATGGCATGAATTTTCAACCAATGTTGTGTGTAGCAAAATGGAAGTTTTTACCATCATTCGTCCCTCATTATCTTTTTCATCTATATTTTTAATAATTTTTTACATAAATCTAATAGAATGTTTAAATTATGCTACTATGACTTACATTTTGAACTTGGTTAAATATGTTGTGATTTTGTAAAATTACCGTGTATTTCATTTTATCACTTTGTCCCTATTTTTCCATCATTTCTTTTTTTTTTCCAAGTACCGAAATCATGTGTTGTTTGAAATATTTATGTAATTTGTAATGCCCCTTTCGATGTTACCCAGTCCTTTCCCTTTCCTTTCAACCTATTTTCTTTTTTAGATAAGTAACAAAATGATTGGGTAGGTTTTTCCCTTGTGGGTGTGTTTCCGTTGATCGTTAAAAAAATCATACCTAACACACACACACACACAGAGAAGGATTAACGTCCTTCCTCCCCACACACACATATATGGCCTCCCCATGTCCTTTCATATGCACATTCTAGTGGAGGGCCTCATTGAGCACCCTTTTATATTACCCTAATGCTCAAATCCTAAGGAAAATCTTCATGTCTCTCAAATTCTATAGGTGGTTTTAATGATGACTTGATGTTGTTAGGGCGTGTCCAGCTAGAAGGAACATCTACATAATAATAATTATATTGAATTGTCAATTTTTTCTTATTATTATTTTGTGTTACAAGCTTAATATTAATAGGTGATCATTATTAATATGTTTAATAATTTTGTGAGAGATTGAAAAAATAATAATAATATTTTATTATTTTATATGTCGATCAACGATTTTGTTTTATTATTATTCTATCATCGAATGTTATCAACATTAATATTAATTATCCTTATGTGATTTTATTTTATCTTTTCGATTATAAACTTAAACAAGATCGAATAAAAATAAAACATTGTTTTATTCCCTAAGAGTGATCCTCGATTCGCATAAAAGAGGAGTTTGTTTTGTTGGTGGTTTCATTGTTTGGGAAGTGGTATTCATGTTTTATTTTTTATTTTTTTTATCGAAAACTCCACCCATCAACTCCCACCTTGGCGATTAAAGCCTACATTACACATGTCTTGTCCATATCTACTAAACTTGATAATTTTTGGGTGAACTTATTAGTTGCTTCCACTTTTTTTTATCCCACATTAGATTATTGATGTGACAAGCTTGGCGTGAGTAGATGTGGGCTCCATTTCCTGTCTTTGAATTCTTTATTTCCTTGTCTTTATTTATTGTTTTTTTTAGTTCATGTCTGTTTTTTTTTCATACGTATTGTAATGCTCCTAAAATATCTCACATGAGACCAAGAACAACCTAGGTTTAGTTAGAAAAAAAATATGGAATAAATTATTATTTTTCTTTAAAAGTGTTCACAAGGCTTCAAGGACAATTTAATTCAACTAATAACTTTTCCCATTATAACAATTACTAATTCCACATTATAAAGCAATAAGTGTAATAAATCCACACCTAGCTTAAATCTCCTTAGGGATTAATTTAATCATTGATTACATTGACATTTTAACTAAATATTCCCGATTAAAATTTTAGGGTTAAGGGACCAAAACAATTAAATACCCAACTAAGGGTATTTAATTCCACAAGATCGAGAAAAGAGCAAGGTTTAATTATAGGGGGAAAGAATATATTAAAATCATCAAAAATAAATTTCTTACTTATCCACTGTGGTAACTCACTAAAAGATTCAACTAGATTTTTCTCATAATTAACACAATTAAAACTTCCTGAAAACATTCTCATTAGATAGGAAATTTCCTCACCTTTCCAGTGATATAAAGAAGTCCTCCTAACTCCTCATATTTCTCAAGTTATGGGCTGACGAAACTTGGGGTGAAAATTTTCCCAAGAGCGGGCATGCGGGCTTGGGGAGGAAAATTTTCCCATTTTCCTTGAAATATTCCTTTGATTTCAACACGAGCCTTGGAGGATGAGACTACATCCGGACTTGAGAGAAATTTCACCTAGAGTAGGAATGCGGACCATCGTAGCGGGAATAAAAATTTTCCCATAAAACAGGTCGGTGGAGAAGGGAGGAACTTGACGCTTTTGAATTTTTGGGATAAATGCGCAAACTATCCGAGAACGCTCCTAAGAGCTTTACCATAAGGGGACACGTGTCAATGTGTATTTCCAAGCTTTTTTTTTAGTGTTGGAATTTATGTCAAGTCGACAATAAATTTAAGACATTTAGCTTTCTTGCCAAAAATGTTAAGGGATCAAAATGACCCATATGCCTCCCGCTCACTTCGATGCCCTGTGGACCACGTGTCAATTACCTATTAAGATTCATGCGGAGAAATGGACTTGATGGTTAGGGCGTACTTAAGAATCTAATACTTTATATTGGTGATAAAAGTGCAAAGGCTAAAATTAACCCAATGCCTTCATTTTATATGACGATGATGTTTTATGCCATCATGTTAGGCTCTCATTGGCTTATGTGGTGGAAGGGTGGGGGAGAAACTTTTAAATTTTTTCCAAAAGAATTTTTAAAAAATTAAGTTTGTTAGCTCCACCCATCAACTCCCACCTTGATGATCCCTTGACCGTGCTCGTGAAAAAGAGCTTTCCCAAATGAAGGATGCGGGGTTCGAGGCCGCGAGATAAAGATAGGACTTTTTCCAAAATGAAAAATAGATTTAAGTTAGTGGTTGTGGTCCCGCATGTAAAATATCCACGGAAATGCTTCCAAAGCGAAGGCGGAGCGGCGCGGAATAATTTATATTTTCTTTAAAAGGTGTTCACAAGGCCATGGGGGACAAAAATCTTCCAAATTTTCCTTTTTCCAACTTAGATTATTTTTGAAAAAAAAAAATTTTCAAAAAAATTGGTTTTGGGTTGGCCCAGTGGTGGGAGATGCTTCATGTCTTTGAATGCTTTTTGGGTAAAAAATGTGTAAAAGGAAAAATTGAACCTGTCAGTCTGTGGAAATGCTTCCAAGAATATTTAATTCACTTAAAATTTGACAAAAAAAAAGATGGTTATATATTTTTTTAGAAGCAAATTGAAGTAAAAATGTCAGATGGCCATAAATTTTGATAAGGAACTCATCTTTTGGAAAACAAGGACTTTTTGGAAAGCTCTCGACGTCCTCTTTGCACAAAAAACTTAAAATTTTAGTTTTGATAAATTTTAAAGGGTCAATTTTACAAAAACGTTTTGTTGTCACTTAAAAGGTGAACTGGTCATTTTAACTTATGAATTTTGTTCAAATTTTTCATTCATTCTCCTTCAACATGTCAAACAAACATGGAGGTTTGCATTTGGAAAAATGTGGGGCATAAAAACAAAGTTTGATTTGTTCGGTTGATTTGCATTTCAAAATTACCATTGTTTACACAAAGAAAAAGCCTACAATTTTTCCTTTCTCGATTTGAAAGGTTCTAAAAAATTTCTTAAGTGTTTTAGTTTGTTTGGGTCATTTTTGATCTTACAAGTCCAATTTGGTATTTAATCTTGTCTTTTGATGTTGCAGGGTCATTCTTTTTCGATTTGCTAATTAATTTGCATAGTTTGAAATTTATCTAACAGAGATCAGATTCGAATGGCTCTATTTTCATTTATCATCTTCTAAGTTTTTTTAAGAACTCATTCCAAAACCAATTCTAACCTACTAAGTCGATTCAAGTAAAGTATTCAATTTCTAAATTACAATTCTAATTTCTAAAACATTCCTTTCTAAGAACAAAGCATTATGACATTTCTCCATACGTATTCACCTTTTTCATCTTTCCAATCAGAATTTCAAAATACATTCAACAATCAGATTTCAATACCTAATAATGTCATTTGAGAAAAGTAATACAATATTTTATTGATTAAAAAAAAGATACCTTTACAACTTCTTCTTTCATTCCTCAATTACAATATACAGAATACAATTTCTTTCACATTTTGAATTACAACTTTCATAGCCAATACAAAACATATTTCCATCACAAATAATGTACAAGGTCATCCACTTCAAGTGGGAAAGGGTTACAATAAGAATAATCTCAACAAGGACTATCAAACTTGTCTTTTTCCATTCCATTTCAAAAGATAGAATACAAATCTTTCTTTTCCTTTCATAGAATAACATTACAGAGTATGTCCTTTCACATTCAAATAGAATTTTATTTCCAAAATAGAATACTATCCAATACCAATAATATTACAAGTCATCCACTTGAAGTGGGAAAAGGGTTTACAAAAAGAAGTTTCACAAAGGACAGCCAAACTCTGTCTTCTTTCACAACTCCAGAACAATAGTATGAATTTCCATCATTCTCCAATTTGATCACAACAGAACAAGGGGAAAGGCAATGCTCTCCACCCAACCAAGACATACAATGAAAAGGAGAATCCATCCTTCTTCATTATCCCCCGAGCCCCAACCATAAAGCAATTAGAAAAATTTTCAACACATGGCAACAATAGGCTTCCACAACACAAAGATAGATTTCTCATTCAAAACACATTCCAAAAAAAAAAGTTAGTTTAACTATGATGCCCGCTAAAAACAACCCACTTGAGACCAAGAACAACCTAGGATTAGTTGGGAAAATTATGGAATATTTTTTTGTTTAAAAGAGTCTACAACCAGGTTACAAACAATAGTTGTCACTAACAAGTTCTGAACAATTCCAATCCACTAGAATATACTTTTCTTTTATTAACAATTATTAGAGGTCACAAGGTCCCAAAATTTAGGGTTAGAAAGTTCAATTAGGTTCAGAGGGTAATTCCTCACCATACCCACTCTCTAATAGGCTTTAAAGATTCAACTTTATTTTTCTCAAAATTAACGCATTCAAATTTTCTTAAATTATTTTCATTGGATAGAAAATTTCCTCACCTTTCCAGTGATATAAATAAGTCCTCCTAACTCCTCATATTTTTCAAGTTATGGGCCGGCGGGCCTTGGGTGAAAATTTTCCCCAAGAGCGGGCTTGCGGGCCCAAGGGAGAAATTTTTCCCCAAGGGCGGGTCAGCGGGCCGTGGGGAGGAAAATTTTCCCATGGGCGGGTCTACGGGCCATGGGGAGAAAAATTTCCCAAGGGGTGGAAAGCCACCTTTGCACTCACGCTCCCGCGAGTCTGCGAGGGACACGTGGCATCTCTTAAGCCAACGCGGGGAAAGTGGGGTGGTAGAGAGAAAATTTGTTTAACGCCTAAATGGAAAAAAGGGTAACATTCACCCACACCTCTTTCAGCACCTCACGATACCATGTGGCAGCTCTTGATTGGCTACGGCCAGGCGAGGTAGCAACGGGAAAATTTGGAAAATTTTCCAAAAATTTCTAAACGTAAAAAGGCAAAAAGGGACCCACTCCTCCACCATTGCCTCGCGACGCCACATTGCAGCTCCTAATTGGCTATGGGCCGCGGGGAAAATTTGAAAATTTTCCCAAAAATTTTGAGCGCCAAGTTAAAAAGGGATCCACCCCTCTGCTGACACCTCGTGGTGCCACATGGCACCTAATTTTCTATGGGCCATGGTGAATTGGTAGGAAATTTGGAAAATTTTCCCAAAATTTTTTTGAAGCTCTAAGGGAAAAATTTGGGCCCAAGAAATTTTCCCAAAAAAAAGCCGAGCACCCCATACACCAAGTGAAGAAAAACTTCATAAGGCCATAAATTTTGATAGAGAGCTTAGTTTTGGGAAAACAAGGACTTTCTAGAAATCTCTCGACATCCTCTTTGCACAAGATTCATTAAATTCTAGTTTTGATAAAATTAAGGAGTCAATTTCATGAAAACATTCTACAGGCTTTTACAGTGCAAACTGGTAAATTTTAACTTATAAAATTTTGTTCAAATTTGTCATTCTTTCTCCTTCAACATGTCAAACAAACATGGAGGTTTCCATTAGGAAAGTGTTAGGATATATAGCAAGTGTAAAATTTTGGTTTGATTTGCATTTCGAAATTACAAGTTTCTTTTTACAACAAAAAGCCTATAGATTTGCCTTGGCTCGATTGGAAGATTTTCAAGACATTTCCTTAAGTGTTTTTAGTTTGGTTTGGGATCATTTTGTCCTCATTAAGTCCAATTGATTATTTCATTTGCCTCTTATCTATTTGCAGGGTTATTTGAACATTTGATAAAGGAATTTTACAAAGTATACAATGAATTGAAAGAAGTGTATACATTTACAGAACAGAAATTAACTATCTCTTTTGCCATGAAATAAAACATTGAATTCATTCCATGCTAGTCATAAATAGTTTTCTTTCTTTTCAATCAAACATTAAAACAAGAATGCAATTTCTATTCTTTCCAAAATCATATATTATAAACAAGGCAGAATAATACATTTTCTCCTCACGTGTTTCACTTTTCCACTTTCCAAACAGGGATTTCATAGTGCATGTTAAACACATATTTCCAATGGAAATAATATCATATGAACAAGGCAAACACTTCCATTAATTCAAATGAAACTCTTACAACTTCCTTTCCATTTGATTTCAAAATACAATATACAAAATACATATCATTCTTTCACATTCTTTCCAAAAAAACAGAATACAGAGTATAACTCTTTTACATTTTGAATTTCAACTTTCATTGTCAATACAAAGTATCTTTCCATTACAATTAATATATAGATCATCCACTTCAAAGTGGGAAAGGGCTACAATAAGATTTCATTTCACAAGGGACTATCAAACTATCTTTTTCTCAGCTCCAAAATAACAACATGCGTATTTCTCATTCTTCCAATTTGGTCACAACAAGAGTAGGGGAAAGGCAACACTCTCCACCCAACCAAGACATCTAATGAAGAGGAGAATCCATCCTTCTTCATTGGCCCCCAAGCCCTAACCATAATGCAATAAAATATGTGATCCAACTCATGGCAACAATAGGCTTCCACAAACACACAAGCAACATTTTCACAATAAAACATAGTCCCAAAATAGAATGTAGTTTACAACTACATTAAAACATGAAAAAAAATACTAAGGCTTTATCAAGCAAGCCAAAGGAGCAAGAAACTATGGGGATGCTTCTTATGCCTCCCAAAAGGGGAAATGGGTATCACCACCTAAATTACAAACCACCAAAATATAGTATATCAAAACCCTGACATTCCTTATGCCTCCCCAAGTACCCCTTATTCCTCACATTTCCTTATGCCTCCCCAACCTCTTATGGCACCCCATAATGAGTAAAGAAATGTAAATTATTTCTTTGTAAGGTGGAACCCAAATCCCAACTCCCTCCTCCCTTATACCTCCCTAAAACACACTTGTGCCTCCCACAAAATAAACCTCATAGTCTTATCCTAGACCATTCCTAGGCCATCTACCCAACAACCCACAAACATGCCAAAACATTCACACATTAACATTTTCATAAACAAAAAAAAAAAGCATTTCAAGATCCAAGCTCCTACCTCTCCATGATGGAGTTGTTCCAAGTTCCAAAACAACAAGCTTTATCCTAATCAGCAATCTAAATTAGCACAAAGCATGCAACAATCTTTCAAAAACTTTTCAAATCAATTAGAGCTCCAAAATAGCAAAATAATTCACCCAAGAATGAAGTCTCCAAAGTAAAGAAACCCAAAACAAGGCAAGGAATTTGAATTTTATAGAAGAGGGAGGGAAGAGGATGAGATGGATCCATGTAGGATGTCACATCACACATCCTCAACCCCAACCCCAAAAGTCAACTTCATTCTCCAATGCATAATAAATAGGTGGGTGAATAAAATGACAATTTACTTACACACTCAAATCCAACCCACACCCTAAAGGACTGAAATTAAATCAATGTAAGAAAAGTGCAATTAAAACTTACAATTTGTCTTCTCAAAAGCATTATAAAAGTCTAATTTCAACTCTCCAACCATAGGTATGGTTGGTAAATAAATTTAAGAGGTATGGGACAAGTTTAACTTGTCCCACAAGCCTCCAAAATTAGCCTCCAAGGACAATTTCAAATTTCCAAGAAGGTGGAGTGTTTCACACTCAAAATTTAACTTACACATCACTTACACATCTCTTACAACACTTTAAATCAAGGCCAACAACTCTATTAATTACTTCTCATGATATCTTTTAATTAATTAATATTAACAACATGTTTACCCACAATATTAATACAACATTTAATAAATAAAGAAAGGGGCAAATGCATCACAAAATAAACACATGCAACATTAAACAAAATGGTCAAATAAATAAAAACACATAACCCCTTGGTCACATTTAAAGGAAATCCCCCCATGGGAATCCCTAACACACACAAACACGCACAAACAAATATTAATTGTTATAGTGACCTTATTGAATTCATCTAGAATTCCAATGTGGTTGGTATCCAATCCCCCGATGTTTGTTGTGTTATTTTAACCTGCAAAATACAAATATCTAGTTCCACCTCATGGCCATATCAGAACATCCAAAATAATATAAATAAAATTCCAAGATCATCTAGATATATGAATCACAACAACATCCGAGAAACCAACAAGATCATTTTCAATTTTACTCAACAATTATATCATCATCAAATAATTTTCATTTCTAGGTCTACTCATAATATCCAAATAGCACATGTCCGAACAACATCCATAATATAACCATATTAAACAGTATATCAACATCAATATCAAAAATGTCTCTAATAATCATCATGCATCATAATTGAATCAAATCAACAATAATCCATGATCTAACATCTAACATCATACTATAATAAATTCCATAATCATGTCCATAATATAATCAACAACATCATGATTAGTATCAAAAGGTGTCAAAGGGAAGTGGGCACTATAACAACCACATAAACAAAACAACAAACAATACTCAGGCTTCATCATGCAAGCCAAAGGAGCAAGAACTATGGGGGAAGCTACTTATGCCTCCCAAAGGGGAAATGGATATCACCACCTGAGAACAAACCACCAAAATATATATCATTCAAATCCCTGTCATACCCTTATGCCTCCCCAAGTACCCCTTATACCTCACATTTCCTTATGCCTCCCCAACCTCTTATGGCACCCCATAACGAGTAAAGAAATGCAAGCTATTTCATTTTACAAGGTGGAACCCAATCCCAACTCCCTCCACAAACACTTATACCTCCCAAAAACACTTATGCCTCCCCACAAGATTTCCCCATAGTCTTCTCCTACACCATACCTAGGCCATCTACCCAACCAACCAACAAACATACTAAAACATTCAACCATTTACATATGCATACAATGAAATGAGAGCATTTTAAAGAGCCAAGCTCCTACCTCTCCATGATGGAGTTTGTTCCAAAGTTCCAAACAACAAGCTTTCCAATGTAAAACAGTCCAAGATCAATAATCCACAAGCATTCAACAATCTCCAACTTTCTCCAAAATTGCAAGAGCTCTCAAAACCAAAAGAAGTCACCCAAAATGAAGCAATGCAAGGTGAAGTAACCCAAAAACAAGCTAAGGAATTTAAATATATAGAAGAGAAAAAAGGAGGATGAGGTGGATCCATGTAGGATGCCACATCACACATCCTCAACTCCAACTCATAAGTCAACTTCAAACTCCAAGGCATAATAAATAAGTGGGTGAATAAAATGATAGTTTACTTACACACTCAAATCAAGCCCACACCCCATAAGGACTAAAATTAAAACATGTAATAAAGTGCAATAAAAGCATACAACTTGACTTACAAAAATGCATAATGAAAGTCTAAATTTAACCCCCAAACCATAGGTATGGTTGGTAAATAAATTTAAGAGGTGTGGGACAAGTTTAACTTGTCCCACAAGCCTCCAAAATCAGCCTCCAAGGACAAATTCGAATTTCAAAGAAGATGGAGTGTTTCATACTCCAAATGTTTACTTACACAACACTTACATATCACTTACAACACTTGATCCAAGATCCAACAACTCTATTAATTACATTCTCATGACCCATTTTAATTAATTAATCTAACAACATGATTACTCACAATATTTACACACAATTTAATTAAATAAAAGGGGGAAACACATTACTTATAAAACACATACTAACTTAAACAAAGGAACCAAATAAAAGAAATACACAAAGTCCCATGGTCACATTTGAAGGTGATCCCCCATGGGAATCCCTAACAACAATCAAACATACACAAACAATACATGTTGCCATGGTGACCTTTGTTGAATTCATCTAGAATTCCAATGTGGTTGGTCTCCAATCCCCCGATGTTTGTTGTGATATGTTTTACCTACAAAACACAAATACCTCCTTCGGCCTCATGGCCACATTAAATCATCCAAAATAAATATACATTAAAATTCCAAAATCATCCATACATATAAATCACAACATCATCAAGGCAAACAACAATATCATTTGCAATCTCATCAACAACTATATGATCATCAAATTTAATTCAATTTTCTAGGTCTACTCAACATATCAAAATATCACATGTCCGAACAACATCCATAAATATAACCATGTCAACAACATGTCAATATCCATATAAATGTCTCTAATAATCCACATGCATCATATATGAATCAAAGTCAATAATAGTCCATGCTCTAACATCTAACATCATGCTAAATCAAAAGTCACAATAATGTCCATAATATAGTCAGCAAGTGTCATAATCAATATCAAAATGTGTCGAAGGGAAGTGGGCACTACACGTATGGGTGGAGTAAGTGCAAATTTTTAATGTCCACCACCTTTTCCCTTATTTATGGTTTCACCAAATCTTCTCTCGAGTTATTTGGTGGATCTACCCACACAAAAATTTAACCTATTGGCCACTTAAACTATTCTTTTTTTTTTTTGTATTTCATTTATGCCATGCTTGGCATGGGTTTGTGGGGGTTCTTATTATTCATTATTTTATTTGGGGCCATGTTTTTTAGCACATGAGCGCTTTTTCTAATGCAATGACCACTTTATTTTGGATCGTTGTCTCCTTGTTATTCCTCCCTGGCTCATGTTTCCAACCTGCAAAACATCCCTCTCCTAGTGTTGGCTACGTTTATGCTAGAAATGGAGACCTGGACAGTCCATTTTTTATAGCTCCCTGCTTGTGCCTTGTGTTTTCTCCCTCCATGTTTGCATCCACAACTCCTGTGATGCCTGCATTTTCAGCTGATAAAAAGGTGTGTGTCTCTTTTGCTCGATGGATGTCTTTTCTTGTTCCAAAGTGTTATTATCTCTAGCTGCGTGAATGTTGGGTAAGGTGACTGATCATATTCGATACCTACTAGTTATTTTTGGGTGATCCTTCTATACGTATCTTGCAGAGATGGCATCCCTTGAGACCACATCTCTTTGAGGTGTTTTGTCAAACAAGTTACCTACCTTTTGTTACTCCCACATTTTTCTTACGTGGCCCCTTGAGACACCTACGACTCCATTTGGTAGATTTGTTTCCCTTATGTTGAATGGATATCTTGTTACTCTAATCGCACCATTTTGAATGCAGGTTGGGAGTACACTTTCAAGGTTGTGGAGTCTGATTTCCTCTGTCAAACTTGTTTCCCTTTTTAAGTTCCTGGGCTTCTCCATTAAACCCATTTTGGGTATTTACTACAGTCTTAGCAGTCCTTGAGACCACTTTCCTTTCCACCAGATGAAGCTCATGGTTTTGGTAGCTCCCTGCCTATGTGAACAAAGGATTGAGTGGAATGTTGGCACCTTGCATGCTAAGGATGAAGATTCATCTAGAAGGTTGTTGCTGCTAGACTTTGAGGTGTTTGGGTGCCTCATCAAAGATGGAAAAGCAGGAAAGATATTTCTACACCTTGCTCCTGTTTCTATATTTAAATTATCATGAAATCGAACCACCATTTCCTTGAATTGGTTTGTCATTTGGATGCCTTTTTGGAGATCTCTCCTTTCCTCTTGTTTTCTTCTTTTTTTAGCTTTTATCATTGTCAGTGTGTTAGTGGAAAGTATGCATGTTTCCTCTCCTCTAGGTGTTATGTTTTCTTGTCTAAGTGATCGAATTTCATCCATTATGTGTGTGTGTGTGTGTGTGTGTGTGTGTGTGTGTGTGTGTGTGTGTGTGTGTGTGTGTGTGTGTGTGTGTCTTCTTTTCTTGATTGATTTTCAAATTTATTATGTTGTTCTAGCTAGTATTTAGATATCGTTAAAGTAATCTTGCGATAACTATGAAACTCTTTCTTATCACCTAAGTTTGTTTTTTCTCTTTTATCATACTTTGTTAACTCCATCTCTCAAGCCCCTTTGATATCATTTTTGATCCCGGAAAGAAAGGTCGTAGGATTGGAGTGATCAATGTCTGGGCTAATCTAGGGTTGGAGTTTTGGTATAAAAACTTTTAGAATGAATAAGTTTGTGTGCAATGTTTTTTGACCTCATATGTTTGAGACTCTTGTTTATCATCAGATCTTGTAATTAGCCTTTTAAAGCCTTCCTCGGGAAGTACCTTGACCGTCCTCATCAACTTGAACCGTAACTATTTTTGGATCACCTAAGTTTGAGGATACAATAGTGCAAATCTATTACCCTGTTAATAATAGAATTGCTTTGGTCTAAATTCCCTCTCGGGAAGATTGTTGGTGGCATATTCTATTTTCCCAAATTGTTTTTTTTTCTTTTATAATGTTAATGTTGTTAATTAAGATTGGTCGATTTCTATGCACATAATTACCTTAATGTTTTGTGATGGAAATTGTCTTGAACATTATTAACCTTGGGGAAAACTAATCTTGCAATCGATAGTCTTATGGATTTATAGCGGAAGGTGTTGCTTTGATAATGGAACTTAGTGATTTATGTTTGTACCTATGTTTGAATGGTTGATTATGTTATCAAGGGTTTCCTTAAAATATTGTTGTTTTGGGAAAGAGGTAATTTCTTTTAAATTAACCAAACTTTAAAATTATTGTGGAGGTTTGTAAATCCTTAGTGATATAAAACTTGGATGGTGTTTTTTATACTCTTGTTTAACTCCCTTTTTCTCTCGCTTGTTGTTACTAGCTTATATGGGCATTCGCCCTTCTTGAATGATTGGGAACCTCTTGGAGTTAATGTACAAAACTATTATATTTTTCCTTTGCTTGAAATTTTTGTTGTGTGGTGTCCGTGTATTAGATTTCAATCATATAATCTATATGATTACATGATTGAAATCCTAATATACTTGGCTTTTCATGTTAATCCTTAGACCTATGGTTCCTCTTTGTTGGGTTGATCAACTCTTTTTTTTTTTTAGAAATATAATATTTAGCCTATGCTTTTGGTATCTTTTGATAATTTTAGATGGTTGGCATGTATATCAAATTTCAATATTGTAATTATTTAATTATTTGTGGGAATCCATTTCCGCTAGATTTTTTTTTCTTATAAGGCCAAAGGTCCTTCTATGGTTATTAAACTTTTGTTGCTTTTGAAGTAATGTTCATAACTGAAGTACAAGGTCTTTCTTCTTAGATTGGCATGGTAGAGACTTTATCATAACTTGAGGATTTGTTAGTGTTTAAAGCATCGACCCAATTCTTGAAATAAGATGTTTCCTTTCATGGTATTGTTAGATAGTAGCTTATTGTTGCTTTGTGTAGTCTTATCTTGCTCAGTTCTCACAAACTGACTTAGGTTATTAATCTGTTGCAGATGGCTTATGCGGGTAAATGAGGGAGAGGCATGTAAATATTTTTATCGATCTTGGTTATAAATCTCTTTTTATGATAAATTTTATGTTATAAAACTCGGAAAGGATCCCATGGGAAATTTTTAGAAGAGGGCCAAATGTCGTTGTTTAGTATGTTGTGGAGTTTTGTTGTCATAAATTTTGAAACTTTGGTTTGTTTTTTATCATGGAAAAGATAAAATTTGATTACTGCATGGTTATGGGTGATTCTATGTTTTATATAAATCCTAAGAATAGTTGTGTGGCATGACCAATATTATTACTCTCTTGTTCCCTAGTAAGGGTTCCATAGAGTTAGTATGTCCCTTGGGGTTGTGCATCATGTTGGAAAGAATTGATGTAAATGAGTAATTTTAAACTTTGCTCTTGAGATAAAATGTTGATTTGTAAATATTTCTAAGACATAGTAGCAAGGTGTTTTTAAGCAAAATAAAATGGGTTGGAAAATCCTTATAGAAGTTAAACTAAAATTTATGTTCAAATAAATTAATATAGATGTGACCTACTTGATAACAATCAATTCCATAAGTGATCAAAGAGGAAACTATCCTTTGTAAAGTAAAATTATATAACTTGTTATCCCTAGCTAACTAGTGAACATCATTCTTTTATGGTGAATTCTTAAACGATCTTAAGGGAAATCAATGGTTAGTTTTAGAAGATAATAAGAGTTAACAAGTAGGGGAGTAGTTTAGAAACCATGCAATATATTCTCTCATCCGTTTGAAGGGTAAATTGTTTTCTATTGTAATGCCCACTTCCCTATGACACTTAGTTGATTATCATTTTGAGTTATGCAGACTTTTGGATATGGACATGACTTATACTTACGTTGATTAGCATGATGTTTTGTGACTAGATGCATTTAGGTTATGATTGGATTTTGTTTTCAGTATGATCTACACTGACTCATGGACAGACTATTGGATACTGATATTATTTTTATATGGATATATTGCATGTGTTCTAACATTGGATTTCTTCGCCATGATAAGTAGGATGTAGTTGTTGAATTTACATTGCTATAACTTTGGATAATGAAGGAATGCATAATTAAGTTGTGATTAAAACCTTGAAATAATGGATAATTGAATTACGTATAGATGTTAATGAATTTCATGCATATGGTTATTTTGGACATTTTGACATGGCCGCAAGGCCGAAGGAGGTATTTTGTATTTTGCAGGAAACACAACATGATCACAACCATGAGGGGGATTGGGAACCAAACACAACAGATGTCGGTGGTCACAACATTTGGTCGTCAAGGTAACTAGTGAATTGTATAGTGTTACCTTTGTTCTTTTATGTGTTAAGAAAATTTCCATGAGGGGGAAATTTTCTAATGTGACCAAGGGGGTAAGAATTTTAATTACTTGTTTTAACTTACTTTAGTAGATGATTTCATTTGTGATGTCTTTTCTTTATTACTTTTGCTAAGTATGTTTAGATTAATTTAACATCTTGTTTTAAATTTTAAGTTTTGGAGGGAAGTCTAGTAGGTGTAATTAATTTTGATGGTTGGCTCCTTGAGCCTTGTGTTTCCTCATGTATTGAATGCTTGGTTTTGAGTGTTGACCACTCCAAATCCTTTGAATCTCGAATTTGAGATTTAGGGCAATTTTGGGGGACTTGTGGGACAAGTTGAACTTGTCCCACACTTCCCAAAACCCCTTACCAACCATATCTATGGGTTGGGAATCCAAAAAGGGGATTATTTATTGTTTTGGGAAGGGAAATGTGACTTTGGAGTGCACTTGTCTTCCTTTTTCATTTAATTGTGCCTTAAGACACATGGGAAGGGATGGATGTGGAAAAGAGATGTCATTCAACCCAACCACCCATTTATGGTGTTTTGGGATTTGAGTTGACTAAAGGGAGGTGGTCTTGAGGATGTGTGATGTGGCATCCTACAAGGAGCCACATCACCCTCACTCTTCCCTTTTGTCTATTTATGGAAACTTCCTCTCTTGTTGAGGGGGTTGGAGGTTTTTTGTTGGGAGTTCTTTTTGTTATTTTCTTTTGGGGAGAGAAAAGATTGGGGAGGAAGAAAAAAGAAGGAGCTTGGACTTGCATGCTTGGGATTGTTTTGGAGGGAGCTTGGACAAAGTTCTTGGTTTAGGCTTCTCCAATGGAGAGGTAGGAAACCTTCTCCCTTTTTTGCTTTCTTATTGTTGTTGTTTCTATGCTTAAATTTGTGGAAAATGTATGTTTACTTTTGTGTATTGTGAAAAATGGATAGAATGCTTAATGTGTAGTGTAGGAGAGGTCTATGGGAAAACTCATGAGGGAGGCATAAGAGTAGAATAGGATATTGTGGAGGGAGTTTGAGAGGGATGCCCATCTTGGGTAAGAATGTTCACATTCTTACCTTGTTCTTGAGGGAGCCATAAGAGGAGGGAGGCATAAGAGTATGGGAGGAAAAAGGGGTACTTGAGGGAGGCATAAGAGTCATAGGGGCTTGAGTTTTATTGTGGAGGGTTTGGATGGGCATCTCATCTCAATGGGGAGGCATAAGGAAAACTTTCCCATAGTTCCTTCTCTTGTTGGCTTGGATGAAAGCCTTGTTGTGAAATGTTTGGTGTTATTTGTGTGTCTCTTTGTTTCTTCTATTTTAGCTTTGAATGTTGTGAAGAAATTGTATTGTGGAAGCAAGTATTGTTGCCTTGAGTTGGAGACCACCCTTCATTGTGTTGTGTTTGGGGCTCGGGGGTCAATGGAGGAGATTGCTTCTCTTCTCCATTGAGTTTTGGTTGGGAGGAGAGTGTTGCCTCTCCCCCTATCTTGGTTGTGATTTGAAATACTTGGAACTTGGAGCATGGATGAAGAACACCTTGGAACACAAGAACCTTGTTGTTGACAATGTAAAAACATCATGTATTTACCCACCTTGGGTGGAGGAAAAATGTAATATTGCTTTACTTTCTTTAGCTTCCATTATTGCAAATTTGTTTCCACATGAAGTAGGATATGTTGTAAAAGGATTTGGAAGGAAAAGTTGCATTGAAATGATAGTATTTCTTACTCTAAAATTTATTGGGAATGTGGTTGAATTCTTTTGTGGAATGTTGGGAAGAAATTACAAAAGAATATACATGTTAGATCTCATTTTGTTGTTAAAAGGAGATGTATTGAAAAGTGGAATGTTAGTGTAAAAGGAAATATTTTATAAACAATTTTATCAATGGGCTCAAAATAGAGAGGAGTTTGATCCATTTAAAACTTTTTAACAATAAGGCACAATTATGTATCTTTTCCAAAAGGAAGAAAGCACCACTAAAGTCGAAATATGGTTTTAATGTTATTCCAAATGTTTTCCATTAGAACATCCTTAATACTTGAATTGCAACAAGCATTAATTAACACTCAACAATAATACTTCCTTAAATGAATCATATTTTTCCCTCTCCAAAACTATATTAGACCATCCCAAATATTTTAAACGTTTTTTTTTTACAGATTAGGACACTGCGAGTGGTCTTAGCTTCACAAATATCAAGCTGCATGGCAGGCCTCACAACTGCCCAAACAAATGTAAAGTTAGTCTCAAAATCAAGACCAGTCAATCACCCTTAAATCGTGTCTAAGAGAATAACTGCTAATATAAAAAAAAAAAATGATACGTTTCAGTAGATATGCCTGATAGACAACTTGATACACAAAGCACTGACTGTCACAGAGAATGTTTAAATTGTTGCAATGCTTGCAAAAGCGAGTTTTGTGGTCGTCTATTTAAGAGTGTTGCAATAGACAAGCAATAGTTGTTGGTATAAGAGGTCCATAGTTGACAGATGGCATATCCAGAATTTATAGCAACACCCTGCACATTTGATACAAAAAAAAAAACAAATTACGTTTCATGAATATTCTGATATGTAACAGATCCTCCTCTATACGTTGTTCTTCCACGAGTGAATCGTTTCAGGGTTCTAGTTGTATATAGGACAAAAAAAAAATATAAGAACCGAGTCATGTTGTGCCATTCTCTACTCGTGTTCTCTGCCACCTTACATACCATTTTTCCTCACTGTCCCTCAATCAATTTTGAGACACTTTCACTGTCCCCTTATCGATTTTGACATATTTATTCATTTTGCCGAAGGAGAACTCCGATTTTGGTGTTGCATTCGATGCTAAACGGATAACAACATAGTTGGACAGCCTGCTAAGGTAATTCCGCCTCTCCTTGGCCTGTAACTCTATTTTTTTACCATACCTGATTCCTCACGCGGACAGGGTCGTTTGAAAGAGTTAACACGCCTACTATTTAGCTGTAGCTACATCCTTATCCTCCACGACTTCTTTCACGCGGCTCAGGACAGTCCATGCACAGCAGGTCGACTTTGTGGTAAATAGATTTGCAAATCTAGTGCAATTAATTGGGTTGAGCGGCGGCCAGGTTATATTCTTGCAGGCAGGAGAGAGGGAGCCTTAAATTTTGCCAGTTCGTAGTTGAGCGACCTACCAACCAAAAGATTAAAGCACAGTTTGAAATGTTTTCCCCCATTTGACTCTTATTCCTTAAATTTCAAATTGTAAATGTAGGTATAGGCGCATAGACTTAATTGAGTATAAATTTTGATAATATATCTATATATATATATATATCACTTAAATTAAAAGTATCAAATTCCTTTAGAGAGATATCTATGATCATATATTAAAAGATTTCTAAAAGTCATCAAGATAGCAATATATGTGTTATCCATGCTACATATCTCCGCAGATATATATTAAAATATATCAAAAAAAAAAAAATCAATAAAATCATAATACATACATTTACCCTGGACACCTATACCCTCTTATAAAATGGATCATAAAGTGAAGACGGGGTCAGTGGTCAGATACCCTTATGAAGTCTTGTATCACCATGCTGAAACTCAAATTATCCGTTAAGGAGGAGTCGAATACGACAAATTTTGAAGTAAAGCTCGAGTGAATGGAATTGCGACAACCATATAGTTCTAGATTTGCAATCGGAATACAAAGTAAAAGATTGAAACTTATCAGTTCCCAATATCAAGCAGGCCACAAGACTTGCGGATAAAATAAATCAAACAAGAATCCACTACCTTGCTTAAATTTCAAAAAAAAAAAAAAATTGTCGCATTTTCGGGTTACTGGGTTGTGGCGCGGCGTCGTCGTCGGGAGCGTGGCGTCGCTACTTTCGCACGTTACATCTATTGTAAAACTCATCTAGTGAAGCATCAAAATGAAACCTTTAATCATTCTCGATAATTCTCAAGCTTCAATAAACTATTGGTTAATAACTAATGAGATATTAAAGTTGGATTCAACTCGACCTTCTTCCTCTAACTTTTTCCAAGGTGCTTTGTAATTTTCTCGTAAGTGTGTTGAACGCGTGCAGGGTTGTAATAGGGGTATGAATGAGTTTTAGTAGCGTAAATGTGGATAGATGGCCTTGCATGAATTAAATTACCTCCTTTATTAAACAAATGAATGAAATAAATAATGGTTATAATAGAGAAGACTTTAAGCTAAATACTCTACAAGTGTAAAAGGAAGAAACTTAGCTTTGTAAGATGAATTATGTACGAATCATATCCCGAGTCTCCTCAAAACGTAAGTTAAGAATCGAAGGATGTTTTATCAAATTAAATAACTGCAAGAATTTCTCACCGTGGTAGGCCCTAACCATAAGTGTGTTCCGTGGTTGGACTTATATGTTGTCTTGTCAAAAAGAAAAGTGAATTGTTCGCAATGGGTGTCATGCGTGTGATCAATGTTGTGTAAAGCTTATCGTGAGATTGTTGTAGCTCTTTGTGATCACTTGTCTTTGTCGCCTATACTTCAAGCAAGTAAAAAAAAAAAGTTATCCTATATTTTAATGTGTCGTTAGTGTGTGGAAATTTTGGGTCTTTACATAATTAATCATTATGTTTCTACATGGGTTTGCAAGATGATGATACAAATTGTTGTATGGACTTTAATTTTGGTTTTTCTATTATGCATGTAACAAATAATAGAATACTTAACATTGATAAGATGAAGGTAAAATTTAATATAAAAAGATCTTTTCTTATAATTAATATCCTCGTTAGTCTAGTATACTTTGAATTCTACATGGCTCATTCAAAGTATAATATTGAAATTTATTTGAACACTTTTGCAAAATTGACATTTTTAGTTTTCTCAATGGAAAATCTAGTTCCCCCTAAAATTGTGAAGCATTGAGATCTAAGGTGGCCTATCTAGAATCGATGGGCATCACTAGTATTATTCCTTCACAAGGATGGTTATTTGAAGGCTTAAGTGCATACATTGTACCATGTAGGAAAAATTTGATTTGTAACAATATATTTCCCAATCAAAAATATAGATCGACAAAGAAACCAATAGATATAGCAACACTAAAGGTTTAATGTCAATGACCTAATCCTATGGTGTTCCATAGATGACAGAGACAATACTTTGTCAAGAATCACTTTAACTTGTACTTTAGTATTGTTATGCAATGGTCGCATAATGGGGCATTGTCATCACGTACATGTCATTAATTACATGTCATAAAAAAACTAGTCACTAATGCATTTATGGGTTGTCACTTGATTGAAAGATATATTTTTATTCTCTAATTTTATACATTCATAATATTATTATTTTCTGCAATAATACAAAGTCATAGACCTAATTTTTGGTTTTAGATATTCAGTTTTTTCACAAAAATATTTTTTCTTAATATTGTTTGCATTCAAACGGATGCCTTTAGAAATGATGGTTGTATATTTCAATTTAATGTTAATTCTATGCATGTTAAACAAGAATAAGAGTAATGCACCTTCCAACACTTTTAAGTGAGGCTTGTGGTGGTTGTGATCATGTTTTAATTTTATGCTTACAGAATGTTTTTATTTGTATGATAGTTTTTCTTTTATTGTTTCTTCAAACATGCCAACTTACATATTAACAATCAAAACCGATTTTATTCTAGTAACAATATAATTGTAAGGCATCCTCATTATTGGACGATATCAATATATCTTCAATTAATCAATTATTATTACTTCAATAACATACAATTTTAAATTTCTTTGTTTTTATACATTTTAGAATTGATTTCCTTATTATACATTTAATAGGCTAAAAGATCTTAAAATTACTTTGTAAAAGAACTCTTAAAATCACTTTTTAAAAACTTGTACAATGTAATCCCATATATTATGTGCAAAGCTTTTTTGGACTAGATCTAAATAGATGTTTTTTTCCCTCAATCTATAAAGATCAAATGTAGATATGCTAGGTGCCCATTAACTATAGTTTTTTTTTTTTTTTTTGGTGACTTATACTATAGACTATAGCGTCCCCAATAGCATATAAAGAGAGGGTCGTGCTGGTTGCCATTTATATATTTAAGTTCTAAATTATCACGGAAAGTTAAATCTCATAAAAACACTAAATTAGAGTGTTAAATGCCATTAAAGAAATAATTCTTAAAAAGTCGTCTTAATTAAAAGTAATACATCTGTTTTGAAATTTTTCCAACGGAAGGGTCATATAAAACAAAAGCAAATGATCCGTTGGAAATATTTTCTAGAAGAGTCATGTGGAACAAAAGAAATGCATCCGTTGGCATAAAGGGAGCGTGACAAGTGGCAAACAGCTGGTAGAAGAGCCGTTCAAGCAGGCACTATAAAGTTTGTACCATACATTACATTATCACATTATTTCTGTTTGTTTTCTGTGTTCGATGCTCTGCAGTTTCTGTGTTGCATGGCCATGCTATGTTTTTGCATGTTTTGATTTATTTTATATCTATTTGCTTTTTGCTGGTGTGAGCGTCTTCTGTCTGCAATTTTTTTGGGGTTGGGTTGTTTTTGTGATTTGAGCAGCTTTTGTCTGCATTTTTCTATGTGGTTGGTTTTTCTATATGTGTGTTCTGTCTCAGGAAAACAGAAGGTGCAAGTCGCAGAGCAACAGAAGGTAGATGAACAGAAAAGGGGACATCTTGTGGTGAGTTTATTTGAACTTTTACTGGTCAAATAAGTTTCCCCTGAAATTGCATATCATTCGTAATGGTTGAAGATTTTTTTCATCGCTCTACAGAATAAAATTCGGCCATTTTGAAATAATTCTTTCTTTAATAATTGCTTTGTACAGACTTTGATGTTAATTTGGAGGATTCTGGTTGTAGTGATTAATTCGGCCCTCAGATCTCTGGTTGGTTAGGAAATTTTATTTAGATGCATGTTCAGGGTCAACTTTGGTAAGTTCAAGGTTTAGATCTGGTTTGTTTGAAGTATATGGAGCCATCCGTTCCATCTCTAACCTTCATTGTAGGGTAAAGTGTACAGACAAATGATCGAAGTAAATACTCGGGGTTTAATGTTTTCGTTTAGGGTTTATGTAATATTATTAACGTCGTGCCTAGGGTTTACGGTTGTTTAGGTGTTCTGGATTTTATTTCTTCTCAGGGTTTGGAATGTTTATATACCCCACTTCTTATTTTGACCGTCTGGATCTGGAAATTGGGTACAATGGTTCCATCTGTTTCATTCAGACCAGATCTAGTTCATAGGAATAAAATTATAGCTATTTCAACTTTCCTTTTATTGAGATTCATATTTTGTTTAAGAAAGTTGCAGCAGTTTGGAAATACTTATAACCAAAGAATTGGTACTTTCTTTATTATTCCTTTGTATTACCATACTTCTGATAATGTATCTCTCTTATTGTATTCGGCTAGTTTTAGTTCTGGGTGATAAATATGCTGTTTCAGCGAAATGGATCCAGCCGCCGTCAGTTGGCATTTTAGTGTTTGTAGGATAATTGGAGCATTTTGTGGGAATAAACTACATGTGTTATGGGAACAAGTAAAGAGGTCTTCAAGCTTGAACAACACAGAAGTTACTTCACATAATAGCTTTAAAATGCAGAGCATAACACATGTAGAAGAGGATTGCTCTCAGAAATAAATATTTGGGCTTAACCTCTATAAAAGGATGGTGTTTTATTTTTGGCATATGGTGTGTTTGTTATGAATATTATCTGCTGAACATATTTTCATATCAGGAAAATGAAACTAATATATTTATCGTTTATGATATATATGGATGTATTTGTTATAACTTAGTTCTCTAATAAATGTATTACAGTATTACACTGTAAAGCACATTTTATATTTCTATTACAATATTACATTGTAAAGCACATTTTATTTTAGAACTATAAATTGTGAAAAATTGAATGACCCAGAACCTGTGACTTCATTGCTCTGCTATGCTTTCAAGACCTATATTAGAGTCTACTTGTGTATAGTTCCACTGTCTTGTCTGATAATTCGGTTATCTGTGACCTGACTGTTGCCCTGTAGTTAAAGGTGTGCATTCCAGCTGTCCATGTTTCCACTACTTTACTAATAGTTTGATAAAAGAAATGTTTTTCCAATCTGCCATTGTAGAAGGGACAGCATTTAGGATCTGAATGATACGAGAATCTTATGAGTGTATTAGAGAAATTCGTTAGTATCAGTTTACCATGCTCTGTTTTTTGAATTGGTTTGTCCTTACCTGTGACATGACTACCTTCTTGGATGAGGGTGTAATTCGAATGTAAAGCCAGTAGTATCAGTTTACCATGCTCTGTTTTTCTTACCTGTGACATGACTACCTTCTTGGATGAGGGTGTAATTCGAATGGAAAGCCAGTAGTATCAGTTTACCATGCTCTGTTTCTTGAATTGGTTCTGTTTTCCTTACCTGTGAAATGACTTCTTGGATGAGGGTGTAATTCGAATGGAAAGCCAGTTGCCCGTATTTCCACTGTAGTTTTGCTTAATTGATTGTTTGGTAAAAGATTTTTGTTTATTTTTTTATCTCCCTTTGTAGAAGGGACAATAGTGTATCAGTTTAAGATTTGGTGAAACCGTAAATTCTTATGAAGCTCACCTTATAAATGTGAATTTAGGCCGGCTTCAAATTTTCTGATCATTCTAATTTTTTTGGAACTTTTTAGGGGGGCATTTGTAGGTAGTTGTCACATAACTTTCATTTATATTTAGCAACCGGAAGAATGCAAGATTCTAATGAGTGGAGCAGAGGAAGGGAAAATTGCCCAAGTTACCATGTTTTGTAGGATCTGTCCTGTATTTTTGAGTTGTTTTGTTGTTATTACAATGCTGCAGGGAGTGAAACAGCCAGATATGAAAAGATAGATGTTTTAAAAAGAATCTCATTAATTTAAAATTATCGCTAATTACAGATCATTAGTATGTAATTTGAATTTTCTTCATTTTGCAAAATGAGATTTTGTTATGTTGAAACATTTTTCAGCTGTTTGTTTTGTAATCTTTTCTATGGATTTTGAAACATTTTTTGGCTGTTTGTTTGTAATCTTTTCTATGGATCTTGATGTCAATTCTAAGGATTAATGTACAGGGTTTGTTTTCTTGTAACTTTAGATCTGGTGGGCTATTAAGTTTTAGTTACCTATATGCATTGGGTCATCTTTGTCAAACAGAGGGTCTAGATTTGAATATCTTCATTTGATTAATGTACAGGGTTTGTTTTTTAACTTCAGATCTGGTAGGCTATTAAGTTTTAGTTACCTATATGCACAGTGTTAACTTTGTCAAACATACATAGGGTTTAGATTTGAATATCTTCTTTCTAACGGTTCGACAGATTGATATATGCCTGCACGTTTAAACTGGTCAAGATAGCTTTCCTTTATTATAGTTTAACACTATTCCTTTGTCAAACAGAGGGCCTAGATTTGAATATCTTCATTTGATTAATGTACAGGGTTTGTTTTTTGGAATTCAGATCTGGTAGGCTATTAAGTTTTAGTTACCTATATGCACAGGGTTAGCTTTGTCAAACATAGGGTTTAGATTTGAATATCTTCTTTCTAACGGTTCGACAGATTGATATATGCCTGCACGTTTAAACTGGTCGAGATAGCTTTCTTTATTATAGTTTAACACTATCCCTTTATAGAGGTTAAGCCCAAATACTTATATCAAGAATTCAACTTCTACCCTTTCGAAGGTTGATGACCCCTTTATTTGTTTCATAATCTGTATCACTCTTTTTGAGATTTGTTTATAAAGTGCATTTTTATTGCATGGCATTGTGTTCATGAAATATTTGTACGTATTTTGGGTTGTTTTAGCGTTTCTGTTTTCGGTGCATTGCATTCACTTTTGCTATCTTTACTAATAGCTTTTGAGTTGAATGCTTTTATGGTTTGAATGGTTTGTCTTAATTTTAGTCTGCTTGTTTTGTGTTCTGTTTGAGGAAGATCGATAGTGCATGGAGCAGAACATTGAACGTAGTAGACCAGACCAGGCAGATAGAAGTGGAACAGAAAAGTGAAGGTTGGAGAAGGATGCATGTTTTGGTAAGCTTCAAGCTTCTTATAATTTCTTAGTGTTTAAAATATTTTTTCCTTTAATTGTAGATTGATGAGAGTATTTTAGAATTTTTATTCTGTTTTTGTTCCTTCTTAATGCATTCATCTGTTGATGTTGGATCCTATGGAATTTTTTACATTGTCACTCTCACATTAGTAAATGATATGAAACGATTATTTTAAGATTTTTATTCTGTTTTATCTTGCTTAACGAATTTATCTGTTGATGTTGGATCCTATGGAATGTTTACAGTACCACTCTTGCAGCAGTAAATGATATGAAATTAATTTGTACGTAATTTGTATGAAAGTCTTAGTTGATAGATTGTATTTTTTTATAAAGTCTTGTTTGACAGAGGGAAGGACTTATTAACAACTTTGATCTCATAGTTTTATTCTTAAAGAACATGTAAGATCTTTTTTAGGATAGAGGAAGGTTTTATCAACAAATATTGGTGATGGGGATAGAGGGAAGGTTGTTATTAGATTTTAAAAACACAATATCGAGAGTTTTTAGTAGAATTCATGACCTGTTAAATCATATTGTTTGGTTATAATGAGTCTAGATCTTGGTTCTTCCACCATTGTTTAGTAGCAGTTAATTCTCTTCCATAATATATTGAAATATCTACTATTTTTTTGATGTGATTGCATTGTGAATCCAAAGACGAGAATACAAATTTGCATTGTTTAATATATTTAACTTATTGTGTATCTTGATTTTCTTGATTTGGTTAAGAGTTGCATTTTTGTTCTATGCCTGCAGTTTAACATGAAATAGGAAACGTTGATTTGGTTAAAGGTTGCAATTTTTATTCTATGGTTGCAGTCTAACATGAAATAGGAAATTAAAGTCTTATTTGATAGATTTTATTGTTTTTGTTTTTTGAAGTTTCTTTTAAAGAGTTGAAAGACTTGTTAACAACTTTGGTCTCATAGTTTTATTCTTAAAGAGCTTGTAAGATGGACTTTTCGAAAGATCTGTTGTAGGCTTATTTAATAGATATTTTTGATTAGTCAAAAGATATGTTGTAGGCTTATTTAATAGATACTTAATAGATATATTTTCTTTGGAAGATATGTTTAGCCCATTTAAATAAAGGTTTCTATTGTCCTGTAAATGAAAGAGTGTAACGCCGCTAAAAGACGACGGCGCTTCGACAACGACGGCGATGACGATGGCGCCACGTCACAAATATTTGACCCGAAAATGTGACAATTTTTTTTTTTCTTTGCGGGTGAGACCGCATACGAAGGTCGAACTACAAATGGCTTGATCATGGTAATGCTTCGTGATCAATGATGTTTAATTTAATCTCATTTGACGTCTCCCCAAAGAAAAGGAGGGTCGTCTTTCCTAATGTCCGTGATGTCGTAATAGTAATGTTTTCAATGTTAACCTTAGGGTATGATGTAATTTATGAAATGAAATCACCGACCACTCAATCTTTATTTTTATTTTATTATCCAGATTATATTTACGTATATCGCGATTTAATACATTATATATATATATATATATATATATATATATATATTATGATGTAATTTATGAAATGAATTCACCGACCACTCAATCTTTATTTTTATTTTATTATCCAGGTTATATTACGTATATCGCGATTTAATATATTATATATATATATATATATATATATATATATATACACACATGTATTACTGAAAGGAGTCGCACATTACGATATACATACTTTGGCACTAATCTATTTTATTGCATTGTATAATTTTATATGTTTAGGTATATATAATACCTTATTTATATCTAGTGTAATTATTATTTGAAAATTTTATTACATATCATATCACTACTACCTAGTATAGTATCTAATGCCCAGCTACCTAACTGGTTATCCCCATTTTAAAAGAAGACTTGCAAAGTATGGCATTTCAAACTAACACTAAATACTATGGTTGGGGTGGTGGAAGCTCAACTACCAACTGTCCCCTTTATGACTCCCTGCCTCCTTGCGTGCAGGCTTCACCCAACCGGCCACCTAAACATTTACTTGGCTAGATTTTGCAAATCTATTAACTACAAGTGGGCCTGCTGTGCATGTCATGTCTCCAACTCACACCCACGTCCTCTTCATTCTCACTAGACATGCCTATCAACAGGTCTGCGCACAGGATGAATACACAATGATCTATCTTTATTATGTTGACTTGCGTAAAAAAGAAACCACAGGCCAGAAGGAGAGGCGTTTGACAGTGCCGCTGGCCGCTTATGTTGTTCCCTGATCAGTATCGAATACATCCTCAAATTTGGGATCCTCCTCGTGGTATTTTTTTTTTCAAAATCGATTGAGGAGCAGTGAAAGTGTCTCAATGTCGATTGGTTGCTTTGCTGTCCCAGGGCGCGTGAGGAGGCAAAACGTGGAAGAGGAGGAGCCTCGGCGCGAGAGCAGGCGTTGGCCTTCACCTTCATTGGGTGCTGCAAGATGCGTCCAAGGCGGGGTCCACGGTCCAGCTAGCAGGCGTGCAACAAGCAATCTGACCAGCTATGGTGTTATCTGCTCAGTATTGTATACACCATCATATTCGGTTCGCCTTTAGGATATTTTTAACAATAAGATGGAGGGACAGAGGAGGCGCACACAAGAAAGAAATCAAAATCGATTAGGGGGCAGTGAAGGCGAGAGAAGAGGAAAATCTCATAGAGGTAAATCTGTTTCATATCAGAATATTCATGGGACGCAGTTGCTTGCAAAGTGGTGCGAAAGGAGGCTAGATACGCCTGTGTCGAATGTATCGGCACAGCTGTTTAGTTTTATTGTTTCCATGCACTCAAATGCCCTTCATAGCAGGGTCCTCAGCGGCGGATGAGGGATATATCACCTGTCAATGCATTAGCGGGTCTTCATTTACCTTTCAAATCAATATGCCATTACCGAGTTCTTAGATCAGAGATTGTATGCTCTTATAGTTCATGAAATAAGATAAAACTTTTGTATAGCATTGTGTGAATTTTTCTATTTAATAGTTTGGATCATGTTTTTATGATCTGTCATCAAAAGGATCAGGGTGTTAAAAAAATTTGCTTCGGCTTTTAGAAACCCAAAGAACAATCCATTTATTTATATGTTTACCATTGTTTCCTTACTGCAGTTCGAGTTTGTGTACCTAATTAATGCAATTAGATATTGATGGTATATTGTTATGAGTAGGATCTAAAAATAATAAGTCCATTAGTGGTAATATTTCATAGATATGGGTTATATTGAAAATATTAATTCCTTATTATGTATTAGGGAACATCGGGTATTAAACTTAATAAGTTTATAGCCTTTGCATTAGAATTTCTTCTACATAATTTAATCAACACAAAGATGGGTTTTCAAAGGATTCGGTTTCATTTCCCTTTTCAATATGAAATGGATATATAAGAAATTCATAAATGAGAATACACATAATAGAGTTAGGACACAATTTACTTCATTTGCATATTGGAAGCCATTTAAAATTTGAGACTTTTCTCCATAATACAAGAAGAGAATATGCATTAATGTACTCACTTTTCAATACCTTTTTTTTGCAACAAAATGAAATCTAGTATGTATATTTTCTTGTAATTTTTTTCTCTAACATTCCACTAGAGAGACTTACAATATTTCCATTAAGTTTTAAACAAGATCTACCAACATTTCAACCATGTGAACTTTTGGGGCAAATACAGATTACAATGTCCTTTATTTTTGGAATGAAAGTAAGATGATACAACTTTCTTTCACATGTAATTTTTACAACAAAAATATATATAAAAGGAAAAAGGAAGAAGTCTTCACAAGCTCCAAGGTGTTCTTCATCCATGTTCCAAGTTCCAAGTATTTCAACTCACAACCAAGATAGGGAGAGCAACACTCTCCTCCCAACCAAAAACTCAATGGAGAAGAGAAGCAATCTCCTCCATTGACCCCGAGCCCCAAACACAACACAATGAAGGGTGGTCTCTAACTCAAGGCAACAATACTTGCTTCCACAATGCAATTTTTTTCACAACACTCAAGGTTTAAAAGAAGAACAAAAAGGAAACACAAATAACACAATACTTTTCACAACAAGGCTTTCATCTAAGCCAAAAGAGAAGGAATTATGGGAAAGTTTCCTTATGCCTCCCAATTGAGATGAGATGCCCATCTAAACCCTCCACAATAAAACTCAAGCCCCTATGACTTTTATGCCTCCCTCAAGTACCCCTTTTTCCTCCCATACTCTTATGCCTCCCTCTCTTATGGCTCCTCAGGATAAGGTAAGAATGTGAACATTCTTACCCAAGATGGGCATCCCTCTCAAACTCCCTCCACAATATCCTATTCTACTCTTATGCCTCCCTCATGAGTTTTCCCATAGACCTCTCCTACACTACATATTAAGCATTCTATCCATTTTTCACAATACAAAAAGTAAACATATTTTCCAAAATTTAAATAACAAAATAAGAAAGCAAAAAGGAGAAGATTTCCTACCTCTCTATTGGAGAAGCCTAAACCAAGAACTTTGTCCAAGTTCCCTCCAAAACAATCCCAAGCGTAAGTCCAAGCTCCTTCTTTTTTTCTCCCCAAAAGAAATAACAAAAGAATTCTCTCACAAAACCTCCAACCCCTCAACAAGAGGAAGTTTCCATAAATAGACAAAGGGAAGAGTGAGGGTGATGTGGCTCAGTGTAGGATGCCACATCACACATCCTCAAGACCACCTCCCTTTAGTCAACTCAAATCCCAAAACACTATAAATGGGTGGTTGGGTTGAATGATATCTCTCTTCCACATCCATCCCTTCCCATGTGTCTTAAGGCACAATTAAAAGTAAAAATGAAGACAAGTGCACTCCAAAGTCACATTTCCTTCCCAAAACAATAAATAATCCCTTTTTTGGATTCCCAACCCATAGATATGGTTGGTAAGGGTTTTGGGAAGTGTGGGACAAGTTCAACTTGTCTCACAAGTCCCCCAAAATTGCCCTAAATTTCAAATTCGAGATTCAAAGGATTTGGAGTGGTCAACACTCAAAACAAGCATTCAATACAAGAGGCAAACACAAGGTGCAAGGAGCCAACCATCAAAATTAATTACACCACTAGACTTCCCTCCAAAGTTTAAAAATTAAAACAAGATGTTACATTAATCTAAACATACTTAGTAAAAGAAATTTTAAAAAAAAAGATATCACAAACAAAATCACCTACTAAAGTAAGTTAAAACAAGTAAATAAAATTCTTAACCCTTGGTCACATTAAAAAATTTTCCCTCATGGAAATTTTTCTTAACACATAAAAACAAGGGTAACACAATACAATTCACTAATTGCATTGATGACCAAATGTTGTAACCATCGACATCCTGTTGTGTTTGGTTCCCAATCCCCCTCATGGTTGTGATCATGTTGTGTTTCCCGCAAAATACAAAATACCTCCTTCGGCCTTGCGGCCATATGTCAAAATGTCCAAAATAATCATATGCATGAAATTTATTAACATCTATACGTAATTCAATTATCCATTATTCCAAGGTTTAAATCACAACTTAATTATGCATTTCATCATTATCCAAAGTTATAGTAATGTAAATTCAACAACTACATTCTATTTAACATGGAGAAGAAATCCAATGTTAGAACACATGAATATATCCATATAAAAATAATATCGATTCATCCAATAGTCATCACGAGCCAGTGTAGATCATACTAAAACAAAATCCAATCATAACCCAAATGCATCTACTCACAAAACATCATGCTAATCAACGTAAGTATAAGTCATGTCCATATCCAAAAGTCTGCATAACTCAAAATGATAATCAACTAAGTGTCATAGGGAAGTGGGCATTACATCCCCCTCCCCTTAGACTAGACTTCCTCCTGGAAGTCACTGAAATAAGTGTGGAAACTGAGCTCGCAATGATGTAGCATCCTCCCAAGTAGCTGCGGTCTCAGTTTCATCATCCCCGTCCCCATCGGACTCGAACCTAATCAATCTCTCTGCGCGAAGGCCCAGGGTCCTGCGATCTAAAATGCGCACGGCTCCACCATCCCTTCCTCAGTCTCGCACTGCAATGCGATCCGTCCTCAACACATGAGAAGGATCAAACATATCTCTAAGCATAGAAATGTGAAAAACATCATGGACGTTGTAATGCCCACTTCCATACGACACTTAGTTGATTATCATTTTGAGTTATGCAGATTTGGATATGGACATGACTTATACTTACGTTGATTAACATGATGTTTTGTATTAGATGCATTTGGATTATGATTGGATTTTGTTTTCGGTATGATCTATCACCGACTCATGGACAAATTATCGATACCGATATTATTTTTATATGGATATATTATATGTGTTCTAACATTGGATTTCTTCGCCATGATGAGTAGAATGTAGTTGTTGAATTTACATTACTATAATTTTGGATAATGATGAAATGTATAATTAAGTTGTGATTTAGACCTAGAAATAATGGATAATTGAATTACGTATAGATGTTAATAAATTTCATGCGTATGGTTATTTTGGACATTTTGACATGGCCGCAAGGCCGAAGGAAGTATTTTACATTTTGCAGGAAACACAACATGATCACAACCATGAGGGGATTGGGAACCAAACACAACGAGGATGTCGGTGGTTACAACAATCGGTCGTCAAGCAACTAGTGAATTGTATTGTGTTACTCTTATTTTTTTATGATTGTTAAGAAAAGTTTCCATGAGGGGAAATTTTTCTAATGTGACGAGGGTAAAATTTTATTTACTTGTTTTAACTTACTTTGGTAGGTGATTTTATTTGTGATATCTTTTTAAAATTTCTTTTCTTAAGTATGTTTAGATTAAATTAACATCTTGTGTTAATTTTTAAGTCTTGAGGAAGTCTAGTGGGTGTAATTAATTTTGATGGTTGGCTTTTGAGCCATGTGTTTGCTCTCATTGTATTGAATGTTTATTTTTGAGTGTCAACCACTCCAAATCCTTTGAATCTCGAATTTGAGATTTAGGGCAATTTTGGGGACTTGTGGGACAAGTTGAACTTGTCCCATACTTCCCAAAACCCTTTACCAACCATATCTATGGGTTGGGAATCAAAAAAGGGATTATTTATTGTTTTGGGAAGGAAAATGTGACTTTGGAGTGCACTTTTTCTTTTTGCATTTAATTGTGCTTTAAGACACATGAAGGAAGGGATGGATGTGGAAAAGATATGTCATTCAACCCAACCACCCATTTATGGTGTTTTGTGATTTGAGTTGACTAAAGAGAGGTGGTCTTGAGATGTGTGATGTGGCATCCTACAAGAGCCACATCACCTCACTCTCCCCTTTGTCTATTTATGGAAATTTTCTCTCATGTTGAGGGGTTGTTGGAGTTTTTTTGTGGATTGTTTTGGAAGGAGCTTGGACTTGCATGCTTGGGATTGTTTTAGAGGGAGCTTGGACAAAGTTCTTGGTTTAGGCTTCTCCAATGGAGAGGTAGGAAACCTTCTCCCTCTTTGCTTTCATATTGTTGTTGCTTCTATGCTAAATTTGTGAATAATGTATGTTTACTTTTGTGTATTGTGAAAAATGGATAGAATGCTTGATGTGTGTGTATAGAGAGGTCTATGGAAAACTCATGAGGGAGGCATAAGAGTAGAATAGGATATTGTGGAGGGAGTTTGAGAGGGATGCCCATTTTGGGTAAGAATGTTCACATTTTTACTTTGTCCTTGAGGAGCCATAAGAGGAGGGAGGCATAAGAGTATGGGAGGAAAAAGGGTACTTGAGGGAGGCATAAGAGTCATAGGGGCTTGAGTTTTATTGTGGAGGGTTTGGATGGGCATCTCATCTCAATTGGGAGGCATAAGAAAAACTTTCCCATAGTTCCTTCTCTTGTTGGCTTGGATGAAAGCCTTGTTGTAAATGTTTGGTGTTATTTGTGTGTCTCTTTGTTTCTTCTATTTTAACTTTGAATGTTGTGAAGAAATTGTATTGTGGAAGCAAAAGTATTGTTGCCTTTGAGTTGAGACCACCCTTCATTGTGTTGTGTTTGGGGCTCGGGGTCATGGAGGAGATTGCTTCTCTTCTCCATTGAGTTTTGGTTGGGAGGAGAGTGTTGCCTCTCCCCTATCTTGGTTGTGATTTGAAATACTTGGAACTTGGAGCATGGATGAAGAACACCTTGGAACACAAGAAACCTTGTTGTTGATGAATGTAAAACCACCATGTATTTACCACCTTGAGTGGAGGAAGAATGTAATGTTACTTTGTATTTTAGCTTACATTATTGCAAATTTATTTCCACATGAAATAGAAAGTGTTGTAACAAATGTTGAATGAAAGTTGTTTTTTTGAATTCCAATAATAAGCATGTAATATAAATGGAATCAAAAGTTGAAAGGATGACAATCTATCTATTCTCCTTCTTACTTGACTTGAACCTCTCATGAGTATATTAATCTTGTTTACATGTTGGTAGATCTTGTTTAAAACTTAATGAAAATATTGATGGACTCTTACGTGGAATGTTAGTATATTTACAAAAAATATATATACATACTAGATTCCATTTTGTTGCAAAAAAAAAAAAAGTATTGATAAGTGATACTATTAGTGTATATCTTCTTCTTGTAGTATGAATGGAAAGAGTTAAGTTTTATTGAATTTCCAATATGCCAATAGAGTAGATTACACCCTAACTCTATCATGCTCTCTCTTCATTTAAGAATTTCTTGTGAATCTTTTGCAAATCGTAAAAAGGGAATTGAAATCAATTCTTTTGAAAACCCATGTTATGTTTATTGAATGGTGTGAAAGGAGATTTTAATGCAAAATTCTAAGCTTAATGAGATCTACGGAAAATGAGTTCTTATGCGTGCCCACTGCAGCCAACACAATTTAGTAAATCAATGTGTGTTGCATAAATGCTCATATATATACCCATGTATTATAATGATAAAATCATGTATGTACCTAACAAAGTGAGAAATGTATACCCATGTAAAATCTCAAACCTTCCATTCTGCAATGTTTACAAATATTTTAAACATTTTTTTTTTAACATTAAGACACTTGCGAGTGGTCTTAGCTTCACAAATATCAAGTCGCATGGTAGGTCTCGCATCTTCCCAAACAAATGTAAAGTTAGTCTCAAAATCAAGACCAGATCAATCACCCTTAAATCGTGTCAAGAGAATAACTGCTAATATAAAAATTAAAAAAATGATGATATGTTTGGTAGATATGCCGATGAGAGCGACTTGATACACAAAGCACCGATCGCATGGAGAATATTTAAATTGTTGCAATGCTTGCAAAAGCAAGTTTTGTGGTCGCCTATTTAAGAGTGTTGCAGATAGAAAGCAATAGTTGTTGGTATAAGAGATCCATAGTTGTGAGATAATAACATGGTTTGGACAGTATGCATCCGTCCAAAACGCCCTTCACTGCCCCCTAATCGATTTGATTTTCCTTGGGGCGCCTCCTCTGTCCCACAATCTTTTGATAAAAATATCTTGAAGGTGAAACCCGATTTTGAGGATGCATTCAATACTGAACAGATAACAACATAGTTGGATGACCTGCTTGCTGGTGCGCCTCCACCATCTGACTGTCCACGCGCCCAAGACCCTTTTTATTTGCCTCCTTGTACCATGCGTGGCCAGGGGTGAGGAGAACAGGGAAAAAACCCCTGAGATAATGCCTGTATCTTGCTTAGAATACTCCTCACCTGTATCCACGCGGCCTGGGCGACTGTGCAGTGTATCCATGTGCAAAATAACGTGTTTCAATGTCAGAAAGCGGTAGAGGGAAGCATACACGCAAGGTGAGGGAAAGAAAGTCTTATGGACGTCAGGTAGTTGCTGAACCACCCACCGCCCCAACTACTGTATTTAGTAATAGTTTGAAATGTCATACCTTACTAGTTATTGAAAATAGGGATAACTAGTAGGTAGCTGAGTGTTAAACACTATACTAGGTAATAGTGGTATGTTATGTAATAAAAAAATTTCATATAATAAGTACACTAGATATAAATAGGGTAATGTGTATGCCTAAACATAGGAAATCATAAAATGCAATGAAATAGATTAGTGCCAAAGTATGTTTATCGTAAAATGTGACTCTTCCATTATATAATATATATATATATATATATATATATATATATATATATATTATATATATGTTTACTTTATTATTCAATTATTACGTTATTTCAAATTTAAATTTCAAATAATATAACTAAATAATAAAGTAAACATATATATATATATATAAATTTATTTCGAAATATATATATAATATAAAGTAAACATATATATATATATAATATATATATATATTTATATATATATAATTATAATGTATTAAATTTTGAAATAACGTATATATAATAATAAAAAAATAAAAATAAAAATTGAAGTGGTTAATGTATCCACTTCAAATAAATTATATCATACTCTTGGGTTACCTTTCGAGATATATTATCAACACGATATTACCGGACATTAGACAAATTAACTCGTATGATGACCCTACTTACCTCATGGAGCGTCGAATGAGATAGTTTCAAATATCTCTTACCTTGAAGCATCATCGTGACCGTGGTGGTTTTTAAACTGTTTCGAACTTGCCCGATGTAATTAATAATTCGCCATACAAAAAAATCGCTTTTCGGGTTGTTCATTGCGTCGGCGTAGCGTAGCGTCGCTTTTTGAGTGGCGTTACATTTTGGTATCGAGCCGGGGTTCAAGTCTGACCCTTGGGCACACGCAGAAAACGCAGCAGGGACATTGACTTAAGCACAGAGCTAATACTTTTAAAATATAAAGCCATAATGTTGATAATTATAAGAAATGAAAGAAATTTAGAAAATGACTCAAGACCTAGAACAATGAACTAACTCTCGCCTTGATCGTGCATGCGGGAGGCGCGGATTGGGCGAGGGTCTCTTCGTATAGACCTGACATACCACCGCCGAGCAGCCGTAGCAGCCCTTCCGCCTCGATCTTGCAGACACTCCAGGTGTCAATGCCGCTTATACGCGAGAGCCCTTGGGAGGACGACTTGCTAGACATAGTTTGGAGCCATCGGTGGAGATGCCCGTGCATCCCCTCGACATAGTGAGGAGCACAGAGGTAGAGAATTTCCGTGCGAGTCGGCCAGGGCATAGTCACCACGAGAGAGGACATGGGGACAGGATATCGGGACATGCGGCGAGTCTCGAGCCCTGCAGCAGGGAGGAGCATACGAGAGAGATCTAGGATTCGTCATACGTCAACTGCAGACCATATCGGGAGATCCCGAAACTACGACCATCTTACTATTCGGGTGATACAGGTGGTTTTCGGACGAGGCACGGTTGGTGAGCTTGAGCGGATGCTTGAAGCTCTGTCATCAGTAATGCTTGACACGAAAGCTCGTGTTGCGATCCATCTTCTAAAGGATGGAGCAGGAGTCAGTGGAGGATCGAGGAGCGAAAGCTCCATGTCGACTCGAGATGATTACTTGGGAGCTGTTTGAGGAACATTTCAGAGCGGTATTTACCTGGAGATTTATTCAAGACAGGATAGGCGAGTTTCATGACCTCCGTCGGGCATCGATGACGATGGCCGAGTATGAGAGTCGATTACTGGACCTACTCCAAGACGTCGACTATATGCGGGATGAGCAGTACGTCTGATTCACGGTTCATCCGGGGCTCGAATTTAGATTTAGGAGGCGCGGTGCGCATTCACCGCCTACGAGACATTAGCGAGAGGCCATGAGAAGGCCTATATTGCAGAGGAGACACGGGGAAGACACGGCGGGCTAGAGACGAGTTCGGAGCCGTATCCAGCAGATGCGAGATAGTAGGTCGAAGGGTCGAGTTCCTCCTCTACAGGGTGGATAGAGTTCAGGGCAAGCTTCATTCAAGCCACCACCGCAGCAGCAGCAGCATCAGACCCGTCCACCTTACCGACCTCCTCAGAGATTCGATGCACAGAGAGGACGTAGTATGGGGCCTCCTCCTAGGGGTCCCATCAGGACACAGGGTGCACCGAGAGCTCAGTCAGTAGGAGCTCGTCAGCAGAGACCTCAGTAGTCCATAGCCAGATCGTCAGGATCTATATCTCAGTCATCTAGAGTACCAGCTGGAGCTGCTTCCCACTGGAGAGGACCAGGCAGCTGTTATGGTTGCGGAGTTGTTGGACATCTTTGGAGAGATTGCCCACATAACCCTACCAAGGGTAAGACACAGAGCTCGAGCCTATTGTTGGAGATATGACACGAGTCATCGATCTATGCAGCGTCGAGAACCGCTAGCCGAGCATCGAGTCTTGTGATTGAGACGACAGGTAGTATTGGTGGTATTTCCACCTCTATATTATTTGATTTTGGCTCTTCTGATTCTTTTATTGCACCATCCTTAGTAGAGCGTTATAGGTGGTGGCGATTAGCGAGGGCCGTAGTTGGGACGTTGAGATGGCTTCTGAGAGCAAGATTTACGTAGACTCCTTAGTCAAGGAGTGTGTAGTGAATTTGGGACCCTTCACCACTACTTCGATCTTAGGATCCTTCCATTAGGATCTTATGGCATCATTTTAGGCATGGATTGGTTGTCGCTCACGAGCTAGAGTGGATTGTTACCATAAGACTATTGCTTGCATAGATGATCTTGGGTAGAGTCGGTGATATAAGGAGTTAGGAGGGCGTATCCATTCGCACCATCTCCGCTATGCAGCTTAAGCGGTGTGCACGGCGGGGTTGTCGATGTTTGTTATTACGGTCGGTGATGATCGGAGGATGAGTTCGAGAGGACCTTCCCTCGATGACCATCCCATCTTATCAGAGTTTGCTTGATGTGTTCCCGGGGAGCTACGGGATTACCTCCCCACGTGAGATCGACTTTCATATGATCTAGTTCCTGCGCAGAGCCTATCTCACGAGCACCTTATCGGATGACCACTTTTGAGTTATGTGAGCTCAAGTTGCGGTAGAGGGCCTTCGGAGAAAGCCTAATTCTTCCTAGTGTATCCCCTTGGGGTGCACTTGATTATCTTCGTGAAGAAGAAATATAGATCTCTTCGGTTGTGCATTGATTCTTATCCAATTTGAATAAGGTAACGATCAAGAATCGTTACCCCCTTCCACGCATTGACGATTTGTTTGATCGGATGAAGGGGGCTCGATTTTCTCTAAGATAGATTTTAAGTCGTGGTACCATCACTCGAGATTGCGGAGACAGAGATATTCACAAGACAGCTTTCCGCACGAGATATGGCCACTACGAGTTCACAGTGGTACCTTTCGGTTTGACGAATGCCCCCGCAGTGTTTATGAGTTTGATGAATGGGGTATTCAGGACCTTCCTTGATCGCTTCGTGCTCATCTTCCTTGATGACATTCTGATTTACTCACACACACGTGAGGAGCACGAGGAGCACCTTCGCCAGGTTCTTCAGTGTCTTCGCGAGCAGCGCCTTTACGGGAACTTGGAGAAGTGTGCGTTCTTTCAGACTGAGGTGCAGTATTTGGGCCACGTTATTTCTGGGGAAGGTATCGCAGTCGATCCTTCCAAGATTCGAGCCATCATGGTGGCCATCACCCTCTAGTGTGACCGAGTGCGTAGTTTCATGGGTCTACAGGGGTATTACAGGAGGTTTGTTCGGGACTTTTCTCGGATTACGCACCCTATCACTTCTCTTCAATGGAAAGGGAAGAAATTTTTATGGTCGAGATAGGTGTGAGCGAGGCCTTGATCGATGAAGGAATGCCTTACGAGAGCACCTATCCTCGCAGAGTACTAGATCCTCATGGAGAGTTTTTCGTATGCACGAGATGCTTCCTTGGCAGGACTTGGAGGAGTCTTTATGCAGGAGGGTAGAGTAGTTGCCTTTGAGTCTCGCAAACTCAAAGATTATGAGCTCAATTATCCGACCCATGACCTTGAGCTTGCAGCAGTAGTACATGCCTTAGTGCGGTGGAAATATTTTCTTCTCGGCGGAGATTTACACTCGGGATTGATCACTCGAGTCTTCGCCACCTCTTCACGCAGCCCAATCTCAACGCTCGTCGGCGGCGTTGGATGGAGTTACTTGTGAGTATGACATGGAGATAGAACATGTGAAAGGGAAGGAGAATGTAATTGTAGATGCCTTGAGTAGGCGGATACATGTGGCTATGGCCACCTCGGTGGGCATAGATTTGCGGAGTAGGATCTTACGGCGGCTTCCTCGGGATAGTTTCTACCTTGCAGCGGTCGGAGCGAGATTGAGTCTCAGAGACCCCTTGAGGGGAGATTTGATGGATTTTCATTAGAGGCAGATGGTCTTCTCAGACATAGAGGCCAGATTTATGTTCCTAGAGATGGAGGCTTGAGGCATGATATTTTGACAGAGGCCCATCGTGCACCTTATTCAGCCCATCCCGGGGTGAAGAAGATGCACGCCACCCTGAGACAGTTGTACTTTTGGAGAGGACTTCGGAGAGACATAGCTTCATTTGTATCCCGCTGTTTAGAGTGCCAGAGGGTAAAGGCCGAGCATCAGCATCCAGCTGGCCTTCTCTATCCTCACGCCATACCGGAGTGGAAGTGGGACACCATTTCCATGGACTTCATCATTGGGTTACCTACGTCGAGATACCATCACGATGCCACCATGGTCACGGTGGATAAATTGACAAGATAGCTCATTTCTCCCGGTAAAGACCACCTATACAACGAGTGCGGTAGCGCAGTATACCTAGATGAGATTGTCAGATTACACGGGATTCCGCGGAAGATCATTTGCGACCATGACCCTTTGTACACCTCTCATTTCTGGACCACCATGCAGTATGCCCTCGGGACGAGGATTAATTTCAGCATGACTTATCACCCGAGAGACGCAGATGGGCGAGACAGAGAGGGTGAATCATATTTTGGAGGATATGCTCGGGATGTACGTAATGGATCATCAGATCGAGATGGGAGGAGTATATGTATTTGGTGGAGTTTTTCTACAATAATAGTTTCCAGAGTTCTATAGGCATGGCTCCTTTTCAGGCATTATATGGTAGAGAGTGCAGGACACCTCTTAGTTGGGATAGGATTGAGGACGGCGTTTCTCTTGGGCCGCATTATTACAGGACATGGAGCGGCGAGTTACCTTGATCGAGACAGAGATTGCAGGAGGCGCAGGATAAAGAAGAAGTATGCAGACCAAAGCGCCAGACGGATCGTAGTTTTGAGGTAGGCACGAAGGTGTTTCTTCGTGTCAGGCCGCATAAGAGCCCTATCCATTATGGAAAAGGTTCTAAGCTTGCTCCTAGGTTTGTGGGTCCCTTTGAGATCTTGGAGTGCCTCGGCCCCTTAGCTTTCGTTATGCATGCACTTGCCACCTAGCTTATCGCGCGTCCCATGATGTATTTCACGTTTACGTGCTTAGAAGATATGTTTCGATCCTTCTCATGTGCTAGATTAGGCCGCATTGTAGAGTGCGGGATAAGGGCAAAGCATGTGATGGTGGAGCTCGTGCGCATTTTAGATCGCGGGGACCTTGGGCCTTCGCGCGAGAGAGATTAGCGAGGTTCGGGTCCATGGGGCAGTACGATGAGGCTGCTGCTTTACTTGGGGAGGATCTTTACATCATTGCGAGCTTAGTTTCCACACTTATTTCGAGTGACTTCCGGAGGAAGTCTAGTCTAAGGAGGGGATGTAATGCCCACTTTCCTACGACACTTAGTTGATTATCATTTTGAGTTATGCAGACTTTGAATATGGACATCACTTATACTTACGTTGATTAGCATGATGTTTTGTGACTAGATGCATTTGGATTATGATTGGATTTTGTTTTCGGTATGATCTACATTGACTTATAGGCACAGGCATTGGATCGATACCGATATTATTTTTATATGGATATATTGCGTGTGTTCTAACATTGATTTCTTCGCCATGATGAGTAGAATGTAGTTGTTGAATTTACATTACTATAATTTTGGATAATGATGAAATGCATTATTAAGTTGTGATTTAGACACTAGAAATAATGGATAATTGAATTACGTATAGATGTTAATAAATTTCATGCATATGGTTATTTTGGACATTTTGACATGGCCGCAAGGCCGAAGGAGTTATTTTGTATTTTGCGGAAACACAACATTATCACAACCATGAGGGGATTGGGAACCAAACACAACGGGATGTCGGGTGGTTACAACAATTGGTCGTCAAGCAAACTAGTGATATGTATTGTGTTACTCTTTTTTTTTTTATGATTCTTAAGAAAAGTTTCCATGAGGAAAACTTTTCTAATGTGACCAAGGGGTAAAATTTTATTTACTTGTTTTAACTTACTTTGGTAGGTGATTTTATTTGTGATATCTTTTTAAAATTTATTTTGCTAAGTATGTTTAGATTAAATTAACATCTTGTGTTAATTTTTAAGTCTTGGAGGGAAGTCTAATGGGTGTAATTAATTTTGATGGTTGGCTCCTTGGGCCATGTGTTTGCCCCTTGTATTGAATGTTTGTTTTGAGTGTTGACCACTCCAAATCATTTGAATCTCGAATTTGAGATTTAGGGCAATTTTGGGGGACTTGTGGGACAAGTTAAACTTGTCCCACACTTCCCAAAACCCCTTACCAACCATATCTATGGGTTGGGAATCAAAAAGGGGATTATTTATTGTTTTGGGAAGGAAATGTGACTTTGAGTGCACTTGTCTTCTTTTGCATTTAATTGTGCCTTAAGACACATGGGAAGGGATGGATGTGGAAAAAGATGTCATTCAACCCAACCACCCATTTATGGTGTTTTGGGATTTGAGTTGACTAAAAAGGTGGTCTTGAGGATGTGTGATGTGGCATCCTACAAGGAGCCACATCACCTCACTCTCCCCTTTTGTCTATTTATGGAAATTTCCTCTCATGTTGAGGGGTTGAGTTTTTGTGGGATTGTTTTGGAAGGAGCTTGACTTGCATGCTTGGGATTGTTTTGGAGGGAGCTTGGACAAAGTTCTTGGTTTAGGCTTTTCCAATGGAGAGGTAGAAACCTTCTCCCTCTTTGCTTTCATATTGTTGCCGCTTATGCTAAATTTGTGAATAATGTATATTTTACTTTTGTGTATTGTGAAAAATGGATAGAATGCTTGATGTGTAGTGTAGGAGAGGTCTATGGGAAAACTCATGGGGAGGCATAAGAGTAGAATAGGATATTGTGGAGGGAGTTTGAGAGGGATGCCCATCTTGGGTAAGAATGTTCACATTCTTACCTTGTCCTGAGGAGCCATAAGAGGAGGGAGGCATAAGAGTATGGGAGGAAAAGGGGTACTTGAGGGAGGCATAAGAGTCATAGGGGCTTTAGTTTTATTGTGGAGGGTTTGATGGGCATCTCATCTCAATTGGGAGGCATAAGGAAAACTTTCCCATAGTTCCTTCTCTTGTTGGCTTGGATGAAAGCCTTGTTGTGAAATGTTTGGTGTTATTTGTATGTCTCTTTGTTTCTTCTATTTTAACTTTGAATGTTGTGAAGAAATTGTATTGTTGAAACAAGTATTGTTGCCTTGAGTTGGAGACCACCCTTCATTGTGTTGTGTTTGGGCTCGGGGGTCAATGGAGAGATTGCTTCTCTTCTCCATTGAGTTTTGGTTGGGGAGGAGAGTGTTGCCTCTCCCTATCTTGGTTGTGATTTGAAATACTTGTAACTTGGAGCATGGATGAAGAACACCTTGGAGCTTTGGAACCTTGTTGTTGTGACAATGTAAAACCACCATGTATTTACCACCTTGAGTGGAGGAAGAATGTAATATTACTTTGTATTTTAGCTTACATTATTACAAATTTATTTCCACATAAAATAGAAAGTGTTGTAACAAATGTTGAATGAAAGTTGTTTTTTTTTAAATTCCATAATAAGCATGTAATATAAATGGAATCAAAAGTTGAAAGGATGACAATCTATCTATTCTCCTTCTTACTTGACTTGAACCTCTCATGAGTATGTTAATCTTGTTTATATGTTGGTAGATCTTGTTTAAAACTTAATGAAAATATTGATGGACTCTTACGTGGAATGTTAGTATATTTACAAAGAATATATACATACTAGATTCCATTTTGTTGCAAAAAAAAAAAAAAGAGGTATTGATAAGTGATACTATTAGTGTATATCTTCTTCTTGTAGTATGAATAGAAAGAGTTAAGTTTTATTGAATTTCCAATATGCCAATAGAGTAGATTACACCCTAACTCTATCATGCTCTCTCTTCATTTAAGAATTTCTTGTGAATCTTTTGCAAATCGTAAAAAGGGAATTGAAATCAATCCTTTTGAAAACCCATGTTATGTTTATTGAATGGTGTGAAAGGAGATTTTAATGCAAAATTCTAAGCTTAATGAGATCTACCTGGAAAATGAGTTGCTATGCGTGCCCACTTGCAGCCAACACAATATAGTAAATCAATGTGTGTTGCATAAATGCTCATATATATACCCATGTATTATAATGATAAAATCATGTATGTACTTAACAAAGTGAGAAATGTATACCCATGTAAAATCTCAAACCTTCTTGTTGCAATGTTTACAAATATTTTAAACGTTTTTTTTTTCAGATTAAGACACTGCGAGTGGTCTTAGCTTCACAAATATCAAGCTGCATGGTAGGCCTCGCATCTGCCCAAACAAATGTAAAGTTAGTCTCAAAATCAAGACCAGTCAATCACCCTTAAATCGTGTCTAAGAGAATAACTGCTAATATAAAAATAAAAAAATGATGATACGTTTCAGTAGATATGCCTGATAGACAACTTGATACACAAAGCACTGACTGTCACAGAGAATATTTAAATTGTTGCAATGCTTGCAAAAGTGAGTTTTGTGGTCATCTATTTTAGAGTGTTGCAATAGACAAGCAATAGTTGTTGGTATAAGAGATCCATAGTTGACAGATAACAACATGGCTGGACAGGTGTCCAAAACGCCCTTCACTGCCCCTAATCGATTTGATTTTCCTTTGGGGCGCCTCCTCTGTCCCACAATCTTTTTGATAAAAATATCTTGAAGGTGAAACCCGATTTTGAGGATGCATTCAATACTGAACAGATAACAACATAGTTGGACGACCTGCTTGCTGGTGCGCCTCCACTATCTGACTGTCCACGCGCCCAGGACCCTTTTTATTTGCCTCCTTGTACCATGCGCGGCCAGGGGCGAGGAGAACAGGGAAAAACGCCTGAGATAATGCCTGTATCTTGCTTAGAATACTCCTCACCTGTATCCACGCGGCCTGGGCGACTGTGCAGTGTATCCATGTGCAAAATAACGTGTTTCAATGTTGTAGGCGGCTGGTAGAGGGAAGCGTACACGCAAGGTGAGGGAAAGAAAGTCTTATGGACGTCAGGTAGTTGTTGAACCACCCACCGCCCCAACCACTATATTTAGTAATAGTTTGAAATGTCATACCTTACTAGTTATTGAAAATAGGGATAACTAGTAGGTAGCTGAGTATTAAACACTATACTAGGTAATAGTGGTATGTTATGTAATAAAAAAATTTCATATAATAATTACACTAGATATAAATAGGGTAATGTGTATGCCTAAACATAGGAAATCATAAAATGCAATGAAATAGATTAGTGCCAAAGTATGTTTATCGTAAAGTGTGACTCCTTCCATTATACATGAGTATATATATATATATATAATGTATTAAATTTTGAAATAACGTAATATAACTGAATAATAAAAAAATAAAAATAAAAATTGAAGTGGTTAATGTATCCACTTCAAAATAAATTATATCATACTCTTGGGTTACCTTTCAGATATATTGTCAACACGATATTACCAGACATTAGACAAATTAACTCGTATGACGACCCTACTTACCTCTGTGGGACGTCGAATGAGATAGATTCAAATATCTCTTACCTTGAAGCATCATCGTGACCGTGGTGGTTTTCAAGCCTGTTTTCGAACTCGCCCGATGTAATTAATAATTCGCCATACAAAAAAATTCTCTTTTTGGGTTGTGCTGTTCGTCGGCGTAGCGTCGTCGTCTTTTGAGTGGCGTTACGGATGCGTGATAAGCTAGGTGGCAATGCTTTAGACAGATAGGCCAGGGACCCGGTCGCTCCAAGATCTCAAAGGGACCCACAAATCTAGGAGCAAGCTTAGAACCTTTTCCATAACGGATAGGGCTCTTATGTTGTCTCGACACGAAGAAACACCTTCGTGCCTACCTCAAAACTGCGATCTGTTCTATGCTGGTCTGCATACTTCTTCTGTCTATCCTGCGCCTCCTGCAATCTCTGTCTGATCAAGGTAACCTGCTGCTCCATGTCCTGTAATAATGCTGGCCCAAGAGAAACCCTATCCTCAATCCTATCCCAGCTAAGAGGTGTCCTGCACTCTCTACCATATAATGCCTGAAAAGGAGCCATGCCTATAGAACTCTGAAAACTATTATTGTAGGCAAACTCCACCAAATATAGATACTCCTCCCATCTCGACTGATGATCCATCACGTACATCCTGAGCATATCCTCCAAAATCTGATTCACCCTCTCTGTTTGTCCATCTGTCTCAGGGTGATAAGCTGTGCTGAAATTAATCCTTGTCCCGAGGGCATACTGCATGGTGGTCCAGAAATGGGAGGTGTACAAAGGGTCGCGGTCGCAAATGATCTTCCGCGGAATCCCATGTAGTCTGACAATCTCATCAAGATATACTCGTGCTACTGCACTAGCCGTGTAGGTAGTCTTCACTGGGGAAAAATGAGCTACCTTCGTCAATTTATCCACCGTGACCATGATGGCGTCGTGGTGGTATCTCGACGTCGGCAACCCAACAATGAAATCCATAGAAATGGTGTCCCACTTCCACTCTGGTATGGCGTGAGGATAGAGGAGGCCAGCTGGATGTTGGTGTTCGGCCTTTACCCTCTGGCACTCTAAACAGCGGGATACAAATGAAGCTATGTCTCTCCAAAGTCCTCTCCAAAAGTACAACTGTCTTAGGGTGGCGTGCATCTTCTTCACCCCGGGATGGGCTAAGTAAGGTGCATGATGGGCCTCTGTCAAAATATCATGCCTCAAGCCTCCATCTCTAGGAACATAAATCTGGCCTTTGTGTCTGAGAAGACCATCTGCCTCTAATGAAAATCCATCAAATCTCCCCTCAAGGGGTCTCTGAGACTCAATCTCTGCTCTGGCTGCAAGGTAGAAACTATCCTGAGGAAGCTGCTGCAAGATCCTACTCCGCAAATCTGTGCCCACTGAGGTGGCCATAGCCACATGTCTCCGCCTACTCAAGGCATCTGCAACCACATTCTCCTTCCCTTTCACATGTTCTATCTCCATGTCATACTCACAGAGTAACTCCATCCAACGCCGCTGACGAGCGTTGAGATTGGGTGCGTGAAGAGGTGGCGAAGACTCAAGTGATCAATCCTGAGTGTAAATCTCCTAGCCAAGAAGAAAATGTCTCCACCGCACTAAGGCATGTACTACTGCTACAAGCTCAAGGTCATGGGTCGGATAATTGAGCTCATAATCTTTGAGTTTGCGGGACTCAAAGGCAACTACTCTACCCTCCTGCATTAACACACCTCCAAGTCCTGCCAAGGAAGCATCTGTGCAAACGTAGAACTCACCCTGAGGATCTGGCACTACAAGAATAGGTGCTCTCGTAAGGCATTCCTTCAGTGTACTGAAGGCCTGCTCACATCTATCTGACCATAAAAACTTCTTCCCTTTCCGCTGAAGAGAAGTGATAGGGTGCGCAATTCGAGAGAAGTCCCGCACAAACCTCCCGTAGTACCTGCTTGACCCATGAAAATACGCACCTCAGTCACACTAGTAGGTGTTGGCCTATCCATGATGGCTCGAATCTTGGAAGGATCGACCGAGATACCTTCCCTGAAATGATATGGCCCAAATCTCGCACCTCACGGTTGAAAGAACGCACACTTCTCCAAGTTCCCGTAAAGGCGTTGCTCGCGAAGGCACCGAAGAACTGGCGAAGGTGCTCCTCGTGCTCCTCACGTGTGCGTGAGTAAATCAGAATGTCATCAAGGAAGATGAGCACGAAGCGATCAAGGAAGGTCCCTGAATACCCCATTCATCAAATTCATCAAACTCATAAACATTGTGGGGCATTCGTCAAACCGAAAGGTACCACTGTGAACTCGTAGTGGCCATATCTCGTGCGGAAAGCAGTCTTGTGAATATCTGTCTCCGCAATCCCGAGCCGATGGTACCCTAACTTAAGATCTATCTTGGAGAAAATGGTAGCCCCCTTCATCTCGATCAAATAAATCATCAATGCGTGGAAGGGGGTAACGATTCTTTATCGTTACTTTATTCAAATTGATGACGGTGAGTCAATACACAACCGAAGAGATCCATTCTTCTTCTTCACGAAGATAATCGGTGCACCCCAGGGGATACACTAGGGGCGAATTAGGCCTTTCTCAGAAGGTCCTCAAGCTGCAACTTGAGCTCACATAACTCGGGAGTAGTCATCCAATAAAGTGCTCGTGAGATAGGCTCTGCGCCTGAACCGATCTATATGGAAGTCGATCTCACGTGGGGAGGTAATCCCGTGGCTCCCACAGGGAACACATCGGCAAACTCTAACAAGATAGGGTGGTCATCGAGGGAAGGTCCTCTGGACTCATCCTCTGATCTGTCACTGATCGAAATAGCAAACATCTGACAACCCTATCGCGCACACCGCTTAAGCTGCATAGCGGAGATGGTGCGAATGGATACGGCCCTCCTAACTCCTGATATCACTGACTCTACTCCAAGATCATCCATGCAAGCAATAGTCTTGTGGTAACAATCCACTCTAGCTCTGTGGGCGGACAACCAATCCATGCCTAAAATGATGCCATAAGACCCTAATGGAAGGATCCGAAGATCAGAAGTAGTGGTGAAGGGTCCCAAATTCACTACACACTCCTTAACTAAGGAGTCTATAGAAATTTTGGCTCCATAAGCCATCTCAACGTCCCAACTACGGCCCTACCTAACTGCCACCAGCCTACAACGCTCTACTAAGGATGGTGCAATGAAAGAATCAGAAGAACCAGAATCAAATAATATAGAGGTGGAAATACCACCAATACTACCTGTCGTCTCAATCACAGTACTCTGATGCTCAGCCTGGCGGTTCTCGACCGCTACGTAGATCCGATGACTCCGTGCCATATCTCCAACAGTAGGCTCTGAGCTCTGTGTCTTACCCTTGGTAGGGTTATGTGGGCAATCTCTCCAAAGATGTCCAACAACACCGCAACCATAACAGTTGCACCTAATCCTCTCCTCTCCAGCGGGGGAAGCAGCACACCGGGTACTCTAGATGACTGAGATATAGATCCTGACGATCCGATATGGACTGCTGAGGTCTCTACTGACGAGCTCCTACTGACTGAGCTCTCGGTGCACCCTGTGTCCTGATGGGACCCCTAGGAGGAGGCCCCATACTACGTCCTCTCTGTGCATCAAATCTCTGAGGAGGTCGGTAAGGTGGGCGGGTCTGCTGCTTGCTGCTGCGGTGGTGGCCTGAATGAAGCTTGCCCTGAACTCTGTCCACCCCGTGGAGGAGGAACTGACCCTTCGACCTACTATCTCAAGCATCTGCTGGATTCGGCTCCGAACTCGTCTCTAGCTAGCCTCGCTACGTCTTTCCCGTGTCTCCTCTGCAATATAGGCCTTCTCCACGGCTTCTGCTAATGTCTGTGGGCAGTGAATGCGCACTGCGCCTCCTAAATCCAAATTCAGGACCCGAATGAACCTCGTGAATCATGCTGCTCATCCCGCATATAGTCGACGTGATCGAGTAGGTCCACTCAGCTCTCACTGCATCGACGCCCTACCGGAGGTCATGAAACTCGCCTGCATGCTACTGTATAAATCTCCCGGTAAATCCCCGCTCTGAAACGCTCCTCAAACAACTCCCGGTAATCGTCTCGAGTCGACATGGAGCTTCTGCTCCTCGGTCCTCCACTGCACTCCTACTCCATCCTTAGAAGATGGATCGCAACACGAGCTTTCGTGTTACTACTACTGACAGAGCTTGAAGCATCCGCTCAAGCTCACCAACCAGCCTCTTCCTAAAACCTCATGTATCACCCGAATAGTGAGATGGTCGTAGCTTGGATCTCCTTGATATGGTCTCGTAGGCCGACGTATGACGAATCCTAGATCTCTCTGTATGCTCCTCCCTCTGCAGGGCTCCGAGACTGTCCCTATGTCTTGAGATCCCGTCCCCATGTCCTCTCTCGTGGTGACTCTGCCTAGCCGATTCCGCACGGAAGTTCTCCCCTGTGCTCCTCGCTGTCGAGGGATGCCCGAGCATCTACCGATGGCTCCAAACTATGTCTAACAAGTCGTCCTCCCAAGGGCTCTCCGCGTATAAATGGCATTGACATCCCGGAGTGTCTGCGCAAATCTGAGGTAGAAGGGCTGCTACGCCTCGCTGCTCGGCGGGTGGTATGTCTAGGTCTATATGAAGAGACCCCTCGCCCAATCCGCGCCTCCTGCACAGATCAAGGCGAGAGTTAGTTCATTGTTCTAGGTCTTGAGCCAGTTTTCTAAATTTGTTGTTTACTATAATTATCAACATTATGGCTTTATATTTTAAAAGTATTAGCTCTGTACTAAGTTGAATGTTCCTGCTTTGCGTTTTCCAGCGTGTGCCTCGGGGTCCCAGCTTGAACCCCAGCTCGATACCAAAATTTACCGCCGCTAAAAGACGACGACGCCTTCGACAACGACGACGACGATGGCGCCGCGCCACAAATATTCACCCAAAAATGCGACAAATTTTTTTTTTTCTTTTGCAGCGTGAGACGCATACATCTGCTCGAACTACAACAGTCATGGTAATGCTTCGTGATCAATGATGTTTAATTTAATCTCATTCGACGTTTCACCAAAGAAAAGGAGGGTCGTCTTTCGAGTTAATTTGTCTAATGTCTGGTGATGTCGTAATAGCAATGTTTTCAATGTTAACCTTAGGGTATGATGTAATTTATTATGAAATGAATTCACTGACCACTCAATCTTTATTTTTATTTTATTATCCAGTTATATTACGTATATCGCGATTTAATACATTATAATATATATATATATATATATATATATATATATATATATATATATATATATATATACACATGCACACTAATATATACACATGTATACTTGAAAGGAGTCGCACATTACGATATACATACTTTGGCACTAATCTATTTTATTGCATTGTATAATTTTATATGTTTAGGTATATATAATGCCTTATTTATATCTAGTGTAATTATTATTTGAAAATTTTATTACATATCATACCACTACTACCTAGTATAAGTATCTAATGCCCAGCTACCTAACTGGTTATCCCCATTTTAAAAGAAGACTTGCAAAGTAAGGCATTTCAAACTAACACTAAATACTATGGTTTGGGCGGTGGAAGATCAACTACCACGGTCCCCTTTATGACACCCCCTCCTCCTCACAAGTGCAGCTTCACCCAACCGGCCACCTAAACATTTACTTGGCTAGATTTTACAAATCTATTAACTACAAGTGGCCCTACTGTGCGTGTCATGTCTCCAACTCACACCCACGTCCTCTTCATTCTCACTAGACATGCCTATCAACGGGTCTCACAGCGCAGATGAATACACAATGATGATCTATCTTTATTATGTTGACTTGCGTCAAAAAAAAACCACAGCCGTAAGGAGAGGCGTTTGACAGTCAGCTGCCAGCTATGTTGTTCCCTAATCAGTATCGAATACATCCTCAAATTCAGGATCCTCCTCGTGGTATTTTTTTTTCAAAATCGATTGAGGAGCAGTGAAAGTGTCTCAATGTCGATTGGATGCTTTCTTTGTCCTGTGGCGCGTGAGGAGGCAAAACGTGGAAGAGGAGGAGCCTCGGCCACGAGAGCAAGCGTTCTGCCTTCACCTTCATTGGGCCGCAAGATGCGCTCCAAGGGGGGTCCACGGTCCAAAAGCATGAAGCGTGCACACAAGCAATCTGACCAGCTATGGTGTTATCTCGCTCAATGATCGTATACACCATCATATTCGGTTCACCTTCGTGATATTTTTAACAATTAGATGGAGGGACAGAGGAGGCGCACACAGAAAGAAATCAAAATCGACTAGGGGGCAGTGAAGGCGAGAGGAGAGGAAAATCTCATAGAGGTAAATCTGTTTCATATCGGAATATTCATGGGACGCAGTTGCTTGCAAAGTGGTGCGAAAGGAGGCTGGATACGCTGTGTGTGAATGTATCGACACACTGCTTAGTTTATTGTTTCCATACACTCAAATGCCCTTCATAGGCGGGGTCCTCAAAACGTGGATGAGGGATATATCACCCAGCGCATTAGCAGGGTCTTCATTTACCTTTCAAATCAATATGCCATTACCGAGTTCTTAGATCGAGGTCAGTATGCTCTTATAGTTCATGAAATAAGATAAAACTTTTGTATAGTATTGTGTGAATTTTTCTATTTTAATAGTTTGGGTCATGTTTTATGATCTGTCATCAACAGAGGTTAGGGTGTTAAAAAAAACAGTTTGCTTCGGCTTTTAGAAACCCAAAGAACAATCCATTTATTTATATGTTTACCATTGTTTCCTTACTGCAGTTCGAGTTTGTGTACCTAATTAATGCAATTAGATATTGATGGTATATTGTTATGAGTAGGATCTAAAAATAATAAGTCCATTAGTGGTAATATTTCATAGATATGGGTTATATTGAAAATATTAATTCCTTATTATGTATTAGGGAACATCGGGTATTAAACTTAATAAGTTTATAGCCTATGCATTAGAATTTCTTCTACATAATTTAATCAACATAGCATGGGTTTTCAAAGGGATTCGGTTTCATTTCCCTTTTACAATATGAAATGGATATATAAGAAATTCATAAATGAGAATACACATAATAGAGTTAGGACACAATTTACTTCATTTGCATATTGGAAGCCATTTAAAATTTGACACTTTTCTCCATAATACAAGAAGAGAATATGCATTAATGTACTCACTTTTCATACCCTTTTTTTGCAACAAAATGAAATCTAGTATGTATATTTTCTTGTAATTTTTTTCTAACATTCCACTAGAGAGACTTACAATATTTCCATTAAGTTTTAAACAAGATCTACCAACATTTCAACATGTGAACTTTTGGGGCAAATATAGATTACAATGTCCTTTATTTTTGGAATGAAAACAAGATGATACAACTTTCTTTCACATGCAATTTTTACAACAAAATAATATATATAAAGGAAAAAGAAGAAGTCTTCACAAGCTCCAAGGTGTTCTTCATCCATGCTCCAAGTTCCAAGTATTTCAAATCACAACCAAGATAGGGGGAGAGGCAACACTCTCCTCCCAACCAAAAACTCAATGGAGAAGAGAAGCAATCTCCTCCATTGACCCCCGAGCCCCAAACACAACACAATGAAGGGTGGTCTCCAACTCAAGGCAACAATACTTGCTTCCACAATACAATTTTCTTCACAACCTCAAGGTTTAAAAGAAGAACAAAAGGAAACACAAATAACACAATACTTTTCACAACAAGGCTTTCATCCAAGCCAACAAGAGAAGGAACTATAGGAAAAGTTTTCCTTATGCCTCCCAATTGAGATGAGATGCTCATCCAAACCCTCCACAATAAAACTCAAGCCCCTATGACTCTTATGCCTCCCTTAAGTACCCCTTTTTCCTCCCATACTCTTATGTCTCCCTCCTCTTATGGCTCCTCAAGGACAAGGTAAGAATGTGAACATTCTTACCCAAGATGGGCATCCCTCTCAAACTCCCTCCACAATATCCTATTCTACTCTTATGCCTCCCTCATGAGTTTTCCCATGAGACCTCTCCACACTACACATTAAGCATTCTATCCATTTTTCACAATACACAAAAGTAAACATACATTTTTCACAAATTTAAGCATAGAACAACAACAATAAGAAAGCAAAAGGGAGAAGGTTTTCTACCTCTCCATTAGAAAAGCCTAAACCAAGAACTTTGTCCAAGCTCCTCTCCAAAACAATCCCAAGCATGCAAGTCCAAGCTCCTTTTCTTTTCCCCCAAAATAAATAACAAAAGAACTCTCTCCCACAAAAACTTCCAACCCCCTCAACAAGAGAGGAAGTTTCCATAAATAGACAAAAGGGAAGAGTGAGGGTGATGTGGCTCTTTATAGGATGCCACATCACACATCCTCAAGACCACCTCCCTTTAGTCAACTCAAATCCCAAAACACCATAAATGGGTGGTTGGGTTGAATGACATCTCTTTTCCACATCCATCCCTTCCCATGGGTCTTAAGGCACAATTAAAAGCAAAAATGAAGACAAGTGCACTCCAAAGTCACATTTCCTTCCCAAAACAATAAATAATCCCCTTTTTGGATTCCCAACCCATAGATATGGTTGGTAAGGGGTTTTGGGAAGTGTGGGACAAGTTCAACTTGTCTCACAAGTCCCCCAAAATTGCCCTAAATCTCAAATTCGAGATTCAAAGGATTTGGAGTGGTCAACACTCAAAACAAGCATTCAATACAAGAGGCAAACACAAGGCTCAAGGAGCCAACCATCAAAATTAATTACACCCACTAGACTTCCCTCCAAAGCTTAAAAATTAAAACAAGATGTTACATTAATCTAAACATACTTAGCAAAAGAAATTTTAAAAAAAGATATCACAAACAAAATCACCTACTAAAGTAAGTTAAAACAAGTAAATAAAATTCTTAACCCCTTGGTCACATTAGAAAATTTCCCCCTCATGGAAATTTTTCTTAACACATAAAGAACAAGGGTAACACAATACAATTCACTAGTTGCCTTGATGACCAAATGTTGTAACCACCCGACATCCTGTTGTGTTTGGTTCCCAATCCCCCTCATGGTTGTGATCATGTTGTGTTTCCTGCAAAATGCAAAATACCTCCTTCGGCCTTGCGGCCATGTCAAAATGTCCAAAATAATCATATGCATGAAATTTATTAACATCTATACGTAATTCAATTATCCATTATTCCAAGGTTTAAATCACAACTTAATTATGCATTTCATCATTATCCAAAGTTATAGTAATGTAAATTCAACAACTACATTCTATTTAACATGGCGAAGAAATCCAATGTTAGAACACATGCAATATATCCATATAAAAATAATATCAGTATCCAATAGTCTGTCCATGAGCCAATGTAGATCATACTAAAACAAAATCCAATCATAACCCAAATGCGTCTACTCACAAAACATCATGCTAATCAACGTAAGTATAAGTCATGTCCATATCCAAAAGTCTGCATAACTCAAAATGATAATCAACTAAGTGTCATAGGGAAGTGGGCATTACAAAGAGGAGTATTGATCACGAAATAGGTCTCACCGTATTTATGAGTGAATGTTTTGGTTAATGTAACATTTATTCATCACAGAAATAGGTCTGCTATATTATGAGAGAAAACGTTCCTTTATGCCTTCAGAAAAGTGGTGGTACGACTTTTTGAGGTACCTAAAATAAGTGGTTAGATCTCGTGGTTATTATTAAGGCTTTGCCTAATCTTTTAGAATGAAATATGTTGTTATTTTTATGGTCGATTCTGACTGAGGTGCCTAAAATAAGTTGTTTTGATTTGGTTGTTATTTTTAAGCTTCTTATGTGTTTGTAAGGTTTCGGTATTTATTATTGAATTCTATGTACGTTGAGTACTTATTATTGTTTTATAAGGTTTCTAATATTTATTATTAAATTCTTGTGGGTGGGAATATACTATTTTTGGGTCTCATTTATTGCTTTACCGCTTTTAATTGTTGTATCGTAGGGTTAATTGTTTTGGCCTTGGCATGATTTTTTAGAACAAAATACGTCATCATTACTATGTAAGCTTCTTAGAAGTTAGAAGTTTATGGGTAGGAAAAATTGTTGATGGATAGTATACCATACGAATGGTAGAATAGAACTTTCTAATAACCTGCGTAAAAATAGAAAGGCTATAATAAAACGTATTTTAATAAAATCTATTTCTTTCCTTAAAAATAGGAAGGCTATAATAATACTCAAAATAGAAAGGCTATAATAAAACTGTATTTTAATAAAATCCATTTCTTTCCTTAAAAATAGGAAGGCTATAATAATACTCAATTTTAATGAAATTTATTTCTTTTTTTGTCATGAATGGTGGTTTCTAGCTTGGTATGTTTATATTGTTGGTGAATGAAAATAGCTTCATATTGGTGTGCTCATATTTTTATTTTTTAATACAAGAAATTTATTTATTTTTGTCATGAATGGTGGTTTCTAGCTTGGTATGTTTATATTGTTGGTGAATGAAAATAGCTTCATATTGGTGTGGTCATATTTTTATTTTTTAATACAAGTGTAACAATATTGGTGTGTTCATATTTGCAAGTAAAAGAGAGGATTTTAATTTCATTGTAATTGATGTTGTGGTGTGTTCATATTTGCATGAGTAAAAGAGAGAATTTTAGTTGTAGTAGTTGTTGTGATGGTTTTTATTGTATATTTATATAGTGTAACAATATAGTATGAATTTTTAATGTAGATTTTATGGTGTGTTCATATTTTCTAATATAAGAATAATGATTTTATTGTGGTTTTTGTTGAGGTGTATTTGTATTATCGTGTATAAGGATGATTAGAATTGTTGTAAAATAAATGAATGTGATTCTTGTGACAATTTTTATTGTGGTTTATGTTGTCGTGCATTTATATTCATATTTACAAGTAAAAGAGATCATTTTAATTTTAATTGTAATTGTTGAGGTGGTTTTTATGGTGTATTCATATAGTGTAACAATATAGTAAGGATTTTTAATGTAGCTTTTATGGTGTGTTCATGTTTTCTAATATAAGAATAATGATTTTTATTGTGGGTTTTTAGTGTAGCTTTTATGGTGTGTTCATGTTTTCTAATATAAGAATAATGATTTTTATTGTGGTTTTTGTTGAGGTGTATTTATATTATTGTGTATAAGGATAATTAGAATTGTTGTAAAAAAATGAATGTGATTTTGTCATAGTGTGTTCATATTTTTGAGTATGAGAGTAACAAGAATAAGCACAACAATTTTTATTGTGGTTTTATGTTGTGGTGTGTATATTTTTGAGTATAAGAGTAATGTGTTGTGAATTCTTTTGAATGTGGTTTTTGTTGTGGTGTGTTCATATTTTTGAGTATGAGAGTAACGAAGAATAAGCACAACAATTTTTATTGTGTTTTATGTTGTGGTGTGTATATTTTTGAGTATAAGAGTAATGTGTTGTGAATTCTTTTGAATGTGGTTTTTGTTGTTGTGTGTTCATATTCTTGAATATATAAAAGTTAATTTTTAATGCGATGTTGTGGTATTTTCATATTCTTGATAGGATTAATTTTTATTTTGGTTGTGACATTTATTGTGTGTTCATATTTTTTAACTTATAAGAACAACAATTTTTATCGTGGGTTTTGTTGTGGTGTGTTTATACTCTTGAGTATGAATAATAGTATTTAGAATTGTTGTGAAATTTTTTGAATGTGGTTGTTGTGTACATATTTTCGACTAAAAAGTAAATATTTTTATCATTAATTTTATGGTTCTCGAGTATAAGAATAGTTAAAAAAAAAAAAAAAAAAATCGTTGTGACTTTTATTGTGTGTATATTTTTAATTATGAGAGTAACATTTTTATTGTGGTGTGTTCGTACTCTTGAATATTAAGAATATAAATAATAGTATTTAGAATTGTTAAATTTTTTTGAATGTGGTTAGTGTGTTCAATTAAAAGAATAAGGATTTTTTCATGATTTTTATGGTGTATTTATTCTTGAGTAATGTAGTAAGGATTTTTAATGTGCCTTTTATGGTGTGTTTATATTTTATGGTATAAGAATATTGATTTTCATTGTGGTTTTTATTGAGATGTGTTCATATTTGTGTATAAAAACATTGATAAATGTTAAAAAAATTGAATGTGACTTTTGTTATGGTGTGTTCATATTCGTTAATAGTGTACATATTTTTGAATAAATTAAGAGTAAAGATTTTTATCATTAATTTTATGGTGTATCATTAATTTTATGGTATATTTTTATTATTTTTATTGTGGTGTGTTCATACTCTTGAATATTAAGAATATAAACAATAGTATTTGGAATTGTTAAATTTTTTGAATGTGGTTGTGTGTTCAATTAAAAGAGTAAGGATTTTTTTCATGATTTTTATGGTGTATTCATATTCTTGAGTAATGTAGTAAGGATTTTTAATGTGCCTTTTATGGTGTGTTTATATTTTATAGTATAAGAATATTGATTTTCATTGTGGTTTTTATTAAGATGTGTTCATATTTGTGTATAAGAATATTGATAAATGTTAAAAAAAAATTGAATGTGACTTTTGTTGTGGTGTGTTCATGTTTGTTAATAGTGTACATATTTTTGAATAAATTAAGAGTAAATATTTTTATCATTAATTTTATGGTATATTTATATTCTTTGAGTATAAGAATAGTTTTAAAATATGTTTTTGGTTGTGATTTTTATCGTGTGTATATTTTTAATTTTGAGAGTAACATTTTTATTGTGGTGTGTTCATATTTGTGAATATAAATAATAGTATTTAGAATTGTAAATTTTTTTGAATGTGGCTTTTGTTGTGGTGTGTTCATATTCGTTAATATAAGAATAACAATTTTTATTATGGCTTTTTTGCTGCTGTGTGTTCATATTCTTGAATAAGGGAAAAAAATTATTTTGGCTCGAGTATTAGAATAATGAGTGATCATTTTTTTAAGAATAAGTGTAACAAAAAAATATTGTTGTGTGTTCATATTTTTAATATAAGAATAATGATTTTTATTGTGGCTTTTGTTGTGTGTTATTTTACAATTCTAGTTATTTTTTACAAACAATTCTATTTATTTTTATTAATACTCAAGAGTGAGAATTATCATGAATTTTTTTAATGTCGGTTTTTTTGTGTTGTGTGAACATTTTCTTGAGTGTAAGAATAACACTTTATTTTGGATTTTTTTTGTGTTTTTATGTTTTCTATTATAAAAATAACGAGAATTATTCTTTAATATATGAGGAACAATTTTTATTTTGGCTCGAGTATGAGAATAATGAGTGAATATGATTATTGTTGGGTATTTGTGTAGAATAAGAGTAACAATTTTTATTATGGATTTTGTTGTGGTGTGTTCATACTCTTGAGTATAAATAAAAATAACTAGAATTGTTGTGAAATTTTGTGAATGTGGTTTTAGTTTTGTTTATATTTTTAAGTATAAGAGTAATGAGAATTTGTCATAAACAAATTTAATGTGGATTTTGTTGTGTTTGTGTGAACATATTCTTGAGTGTAAGAATAATAGTTTATTTTGGCTTTTGTTGTGTGTTTTATGTTTTTTATTATAAAAGTAATGAGCATTATCTTGATTTTTTTAATGTGACTTTTTATGTGGTGTGCTTATATTTTTAGTATAGGGGTTCAAATTTGTAGTAGTTTTTTTGTGTGTTCATATTCTCAATTACAAGAGTAATTATTTTTATTGTGGAACTCTATCTTTGTTTTAGAGTTTATTTTATTATTACTTTTTATTCTTTTGAAGATGGTGATGTTATTTATAATTTTTATTGGGTTTGATGGATGTCGTATGAGTAAATCTTGATACCCTCATTTGATCCATTGAAAGACTCTTTGACATGATGCATATGTAGGTCGGACTCTCGAATCTTTCCTCGCAATTATGGAATGAACTTTGTCTTGAAACCATTGGGTATACTTTTGGGGATTTTGAAAAATTAGACGATGCAACTATGGTCGTTGTATATTACCTATTCCCGAATCTTAATGGATTTAGATCTCCTTGAACTCCCTTAGAAGATTAATCGCCAATTGGACAAAGGACAAGTACTTAACGAATAGACTATGAAAGATGAGCTTTTCGATGTCATGGATGCTTTGAAAGTGGACATTTGATGGAGGATTGTGGATTATCTAAGCGTAAAAAGGGGCTAAACCAGCTTGGTGGAAGGATTTTTCCCTTCTCACTTTATCAATAATGCCTCGTCTAATCTTGCGATGATTCTTCTCCTAAAAAGTGTCCTTTAAGGGTTGAATCCACCTATTATCTACATTCTTTGGTGCATATCCCTTAGAAGATTAATCTACAAATTGGAGAAAGGGCAAGTAATCAACGACTAAACTACGAAAGACTATATTTTTATTTCATGGATGCTTTGAAAGTGGACATTTGATGGAGGATTGTGGACGATCTAAATGTAAAAATGGGTTAATCCACTTAGTGGAAGGATTTTCTCCCTTCTCATTTTACCATTAATGCCTCATATAATCTTGTTGATGATTCTTCTCCCAAAGTGTCTTTTAAGCGTTGAAACCACCTGTTATTTGCATTCTTTGACACATATCTCTCGGGTATTTTCTAGGTCGATTAAGGAGATGAAATCCCCCTTTTGTTCTTCTAAGTATTTATTTTGACCTATTTATTTTATTGATGTTCTTCTCCCTTGCGGCCCTAACATTGTTGACGATTTTAACAAGGAGTGGATGGTTGTCCAAAATAAGAAAAGAGTCTATTTTAAGCTACACTCAGTCCTAACTCATATGACTCTTAGATCTTTAGGTTGAATACGCTTTTATGTTCTTTTATCGTGACCTTGTTTCTTGGTTAGAGCTACACTCAGTCCTAAATCATATGACTCTTAGATCTTTAGGTTGATTGCAATTTTTATGTTCTTTTATCGAACCTAGTTTCTTGGTTAGATGTTATGTTCCTTTTAGTATTCATTGTTGTATCTTGGCTTTTGATCCTTTTTGTACTTGGGTAGTAACCTAGTCAAAAACCTTAAATCCTTATCTTTAAAAAATGATGTATTTTATGGTGCATATTTTTAGTATAAGAATAACAAATAATTGTTGTGAATTTAATTGAATATAGATTTTGTTGTGTGTTTATGTTCTTCAATATGAGAGTAATATTTTTACAATGGCATTTTTGTGTGTTCATATTCTCGATTATAAGAGGAACAAAAATTCTTATGAAATTTTATGAATGTTGTTTTGGTTTTGTGTTTCATATTCTCCAATAAGACTAATGATTTATTTTATGGTTATTATTGTGGTGTGTTCATATTTTTATGAATAGGAGTAATGAGAATTGTTGTAGATTTTTAGCATAAGAGGAATTAGAATTATGAATGTGAGTGAATATTCTTGAGTATAAGAGTGATATTTTTAGTGTGGTATTTGTTCGGGTGTATTCATATTCTCGAGTATAAAAGTAACAATTTTTAGTTTGAATTTTATTATGTTGTGTCCATATTTTTAGTATAAAGAAAACAAGAATTTTTGTGAAAATTTATGAATGTGGTTTTTTTTGTGTTCATATTTTTGAGTATAAGAGAAATGAGAAATGTTGTGAAAAGGTTAGATGTGGTTTTTGTTGTTTGATCATATTCTCCAAAGATAAGAGGAATGACTTGTTTTTGTATTTTCGTATTTTAGAATGCAAGAGAAATGAGAATTGTTGTGAAATTGTTTGTGTGTATATTCTTGAGTATAAGAGTGATATTTTTAGTGTGGTATTTGTTCGGGTGTATTCATATTCTCGAGTATAAAAGTAACAATTTTTAGTGTGAATTTTATTATGTTGTTGTGTTCATATTTTTTTAGTATAAAGAAAACAAGAATTTTTGTGAAAATTTATGAATGTGGTTTTTTTGTGTTCATATTTTTGAGTATAAGAGAAATGAGAAATGTTGTGAAAAGGTTTAGATGTGGTTTTGTTGTTTGTTCATATTCTCTAGTATAAGAGGAATGACTTGTTTTTGTATTTTCGTATTTTAGAATGCAAGAGAAATGAGAATTATTGTGAAATTGTTTGAGTGTGTGTATATTCTCGAGTATAAGAGTGATATTTTTAGTGTGGTATTTGTTCGGGTGTATTTGTTCTTGAGTATATGGCTTATTTTTTGTATTTTCGTATTTTAGAATGCAAGAGAAATGAGAATCGTTGTGAAATTGTTTGAGTGTGTGTATATTCTTGAGTATAAGAGTGATATTTTTAGTGTGGTATTTATTTGGGTGTATTCATATTCTCGATTATAAAAGTAACAATTTTTAGTGTGAATTTTATTATGTTGTGTTCATATTTTTTTAGTATAAAGAAAACAAGAATTTTTGTGAAAATTTATGAATGTGGTTTTTTTGTGTTCATATTTTTGAGTATAAGAGAAATGAGAAATGTTGTGAAAATTTTTAGATATGGTTTTTGTTGTTTGTTCATATTCTCAATATAAGAGGAATGACTTGTTTTTGTATTTTTGTATTTTAGAATGCAAGAGAAATGAGAATTGTTGTGAAATTGTTTGAGTGTGTGTATATTCTTGAGTATAAGAGTGATATTTTTAGTGCGGTATTTGTTCGGTGTATTCATATTCTCAGTATAAAAGTAACAATTGTTTGTGTGAATTTTATTATGTTGTGTTCATATTTTTTTAGTATAAAGAAAACAAGAATTTTTGTGAAAATTTATGAATGTGGTTTTTTGTGTTCATATTTTTGAGTATAAGAGAAATGAGAAATGTTGTGAAAAGTTTTAGATGTGGTTTTGTTGTTTGTTCATATTCTCCAAGATAAGAGGAATTACTTGCTTTTTGTGTTTTCATATTTTAGAATGCAAGAGAAATGAGAATTGTTGTGAAATTGTTTGAGTGTGTGTCCTTTTGTATAAATTTTTATTGTTGCATTTTTATTGGTGTGTTCATATTATTGAGTATAAGAACAATTTATAGTATGGATTTTTTCATGTGATTGTGTTTTTGAGTATAAGATTAATGATAATTGTTGTAAAAAAATTGAATGTGACTTTTTCAAGTGTGTTCATATTTTTGACTATAAGGGAAATGGGAATTGTTTAAAAAAATGATTGTGGTTTATCTTGTGGTGTGTTTTCTTGAGTATAAGTGTAATGATTTTACTTGTGTCTTTTTTTGTTGTGCACGTTCATATTTTTAGTAGAAGAGTAACGAGAATTATCATGAATTTTTTGGATGATGTTTTTGTTGTGCATTCATATTTTTCAATATAAAAGTAACGATTTTTATTTATAAAAGTAACAATTTTTATTATCGCTTGTTTCATGTCTTCATTTTTTTAGTATAAGAGAAGTGATAATTGTTGTGAAATTTTTTATATATGCGGTTTTTATTGTGTTTTCATATTCTTGAGTATAAGAGTAATGGTTTTTTTTTGGATTTTATTGTCGCATGTGTTCTTGTGTGTTCATATCCTTGAGTATAACACTAAAAAAAAGAAATTGTTTGAATGAATATTTTTATAAATTTATATTGTGACATCTAATCTGGTGTATTCATATTCTTGAATATAAGAGTAACATTGTCTTGGTGTGTGTTCATGTTTTTGAGTATAATAATAAAGGGAATTGTTGTGAAACTTTATGAATGTGGCTTTTAAGTGTGTTCATTTTTTTGAGTATAAGAGAAGTGATAGTTATGAATTTTTTTATAAATGTGGTTTTTGTTGTGGTTTCGTACTCTTGAGTATAAGAGTAACAAAAATTGTGAAATTGTTTAAATGAAGATGTTTATAAATTTTATAATGACATATGTTCCAAAGTGTTCATATTTTTGAGTATAAGAGTAACATTTTTTATCATAATTTTTTTCATGTGTTCATTTTTTCAAGTATAATAATAGAGGGAATTGTTTGAAACTTTATGAATGTGGATTTTGTAAGTGTGTTCATATTTTTGAGTATAAGAGCTTGTAAAAATTTTGGAATGTTGTTTTTTTGTTGCGGTGTGTTCATATTCATGAGTATAAATGTAATTTTTTTATGTTATTTTTTTGTGTTGTGTTTATATTATTTTATGAGATACCTTGATCGTGAGGGTTTAAGGTAGAAAGCTCGCAAGTACAAGGCGTTGAGATGTTCCATTTTCGAGGCTAAGCGATAGGCTTTGGACCCATATTTATGCGTGATAATATATAGTCCAATCCAATTGGGAGCAAAATTTCCACGTTATCTCCTCTCTAACGTAGTGACATTCGATTTTCTTTTAAGACTAGGTCACTTATGTTAAAGTCACATTCTGGAGATGTTTTTTATAAGCATGTTTGATGCACTCCCGATAGACATGATGGTGTTAGAGGGCAATTAAGTGACATTCATCTAGGAATTTGATTTAGGTTAATTGCTCCTGATGATAGTCCTCATCAAGAATAAATTCATGGAGGGAGACATGTAAGGATGGGATTTTGACTTGGAGGAAGAATGGTTTCGATCCATAGAGAAGGGAGAAAGGAGTAGTGCACATAGAGGTGGATGCTAGTCCGATATGCCCAAAGAGAAAATGGGATGTGAAGATGCTAGTCTTGAGTATAAGAATAACATTTTTTTATCATAATTTTTGTCCTATGTTCATGTTTTTGAGTATAATAATAGAGGGAATTGTTGTGAAAATTTATGAATGTGGCTTTTTTGAGTATAATAATAGAGAGCGATTAAGTGACATTCATCTAGGAATTTGATTTAGGTTAAATGCTCTTGATGATGGTCCTCATCAGAATAAATTCACAGAGGTAGATATGTAAGGATGGGATTTTGACTTCGGAGGAAGAACGGTTTTGATCCATAGAGAAGGGAGAAAGGAGTAGTGCACGTAGAGGTGTGAATGCTTGTCCTGATATGCCCAAAGAGAAAATGGGATGTGAAGATGCTAGTCTTGAGTATAAGAATAACATTTTTTATCATAATTTTTGTCCTATGTTCATGTTTTTGAGTATAATAATAGAGGGAATTATTGTGAAAATTTATGAATGTGGCTTTTGTCAAGTGTGTTCATATTTTTGAGTATAAGAGCTTGTAAAAATTTTGGAATGTTGTTTTTTTGCAATGTGATCATATTGTTGAGTATAAGTGTAATTATTTTAATGTGATTTTTTTGTCTTGTGTTTATATTGTTTTATGAGATATCCTAATCCGAGGGTATAAGGTAGAAAGGTTGCGAAGTGCAAGGTGTTGAGATGTTTTTTTTTTTAGGAGGCTAAGCGATCGGGCTCTAAATCCATATTTATGCGTGATAACATACAAGGCAATCCAGTGGGAGTGAAATTTCCAAGTGTGCTCCTCTCTTGCGTAATGACATTTTGATTTTTTTAAGACAAGGTCACCGATGTTAAAGTCACTTTCTTAGAGATGTTTTTATAAGCATGTTTGATGCACTCTGGTAGACATGATGGTGTTGGAAATCAATTAAGTGATGTTCATCTAGAAATTCGAGTTAGGTTAGATGCTCTGAAGATTGTCCTCATTAGGAATAAATTCGCAGAGGGAGACATGTAAGGATGGGATTTGGACTTCGAGAGGAAGAGAGGTTTTAGATCCATAGATGAGGGAGAAAGCAAGCTCACGCAGAGGTGTGGATGCTTTTCGATATGCCCAAAGAGAAAATGGGATGTGAAAATGGAAATTACGTCGTGATTTGTCGATTGTTTTAGCAAGAATGTTGCAAATGGTTTTGTTAGTGGCTTCGGCTTGACCATTAGCTTCGAGGATAATAAGGAGAAGAGAAGCTAAGATTTATGTTGAAATATTCGAAAACTTCTTGAGGTCTTTGTTTTAGGACTTTCCACTATTTGTGATGATTTTATGGGGAATATTGAAGTGACAGATGATGTGATGATAGATGAAGTCCACGATTTTATTATCTTTGGTGGATGTGATTGGAATGGATTCCACCCATTTGGTGAAGTATTCAGGAAATGGCAGTGATGATGGAATGATGATGCATGAGATATCATGATCCCGAGGGTGTAAGGTAGAAAGGTCACAAGTGTAAGGTGTTGAGATGTTCTTTTGAGGCTAAGCGATAGGTTCGAATCCATGTTTATGTGTGATAACATATAGTCCAATCTAGTTGGGAGTGAAATTTCCACGTTGGCTCCTCTCTAGCGTAGTGACATTCGATTTTCTTTCAAGACGAGGTCACCGATGTTAAAGTCACATTCCTAGAGATGTTTTTATAAGCAAGTTTGATGCACTCCGGGTAGACATGATGGTGTTGGAGAGAAATTGACATTCATCTAGAAATTCGAGTTAGGTTAGATGCTCCTGAAGATTGTCCTCATCGGGAATAAAATCATGGAGGGATGCATGTAAGGATGGGATTTGGACTTTGAGAGGATCACGTAGAGTACAAATGCTTTTTCGATATACCCAAAGAGAAAATGGGATGTGAAGATGGAAATTACGTCGTGATTTGTTGATTATTTTAGCAAGAATGTTGCAAAAGGTTTTGTTATTAGTTTCGGCTTGACCATTAGCTTGAGGATACTAAGGAGAAGAGAAGCTAAGATTTATGTTAAAAGAGTCAAACAACTTCTTAAGGTCTTTGTTTTAGGACTTTCCACTATTTGTGATGATTTTATGGGAATGTCGAAGCGGCAGATGATGTGATGATAGAAGAAGTACACGATTTTATTATCTTTGGTGGATGTGATTATAATGGCTTCCACCCACTCAAGGTGAAGTATTTAGTGATAGTGATGATGGAATGATGGTCTTTGAGAAGAGCATGAATTGATGAGATCGATAAGGTCGAGGCTGCATTGTGAGAAAGGATAAAGATCTTGATCTAGATGTAAATCTTAGCTAGGAACGCGGATGAGATTGGAATGTTGTTGGCATTTAGTACACTTTTTAACATATTCACATCACGAATGATTAGGAGTGGGCTAGTAATAGCCTGACAAAGGATGGGTTTGGTGAAGACCAAACCGCTAAAGTGTCCACCACAGATGTCATTGTGGACTTCTTAGATGGCATGTGTAGATTCATGGGATTTAAGACAATGAAGGAGAATATCATCGAATCCACATTTATAGAGGATACTACCAAGGATGACATAGCGGTTAGCACATTGAAGAAATGACCTCCTACCATTTTTAGATAGGTCTGAGGGAATTTTTGATATGGATAGGTAGTCGAAGATCTACAAGATCTTAGAGGTTTGATTGATTGGTGTTAATAAGACTAACGTGATAAAATTCATGGACATGAGATAGCTTATTGAGGTGATGGACAACAACAAAGAGTTTGGATTCTTTGGTTGCCCATGAGATGAGAGATGTGATGGATGCCATAGTGTAGGTAAAATGATTAGATGAACATGGGATAAATTAGATAGTGTACTGATCAAAGGCCTCGAGAATAAATTTGATTATGTCCTTATATTTTTTAAGGACTTTGTTTTTGCATTGATAGTTTCCTTTGACTTGATTAAGGATGAGGTGAGAGTCACCATAGATATGAAGGATTTGAATGCCAAGTATGATAATTTTTTGGAGACCCAAGATGAGGGCTTTATACTCAACCATGTTGTTAGTACATTTGAAATTAAAATTATAAGTGATGGGGATAGGGGTATTCCAAGAATGAATGATGATAACACTAGTGCCTCCCCCTTGTTGACACTTGGATCCATCAAGGAAAAGTCTCATTATGAGGGGAGAAACTTCATGATCAATGGTATTGATAGATTCGTCTTGAAATTATTCATGAGGAAGGTGATTGTCAGGAAGAGGGGCTTTAGTGAGTTGATCAGTGATGGCCTTGACCTTAATAGATTTCTGTGAGATGAAATCTAGGTCAAACTTGTTCATGAGATTAAGCCAGTGAGTGATACAATCATTATGATAAGACTTGGAGTGCATGGTTTTGAGGAGAGTGGAGCTAGTGACAATGAAGGTTTTTGTGATTGAGAACATAGTGACGGAGTTTAGAAGTGGTGAAGAAGAGAGGAACATATATTTTCAGCCTCATTGTAGCAGGTTTCCTAATCGAGGTGAGTGTAGATGGCTTGCTCCTTGTCTTACTCATCACGGTGTGCCAACATGGCACCTAGATCATGATTGGAGGCATAGATGTAAAGATATAAGGATCCCCTCACACGGAGGTGTGAGCACCGGTGGTAATAAAATCTATTTCTTGAGATCATCAAAGTCCTTATGAAAATTGACATACCAATTGAATTGGGTGTCTTTGCAAAGGAGATGATGGAAAAGTTGGTAGCATTAAAAAGTTGTGAGATGAAGCAGTGGATGGATTGGAGTCTTCCTTGAAGACTATGAAGTTGATTTAGATTAAGAGGGGGAATATCGAGGATGGATTTGATTTTGGTGGGGTCAACTTTAATTCCCCTGATGGAAATGATGAAGCCAAAGATTTTTCTAGTTAGTACTCGAACACACACTTGGTGAGGTTAAGACGAAGGATTCAAGGATATAAATATGGTCTTTTCAATGTTTAGATTTACCAAGAGGTCATAAACGTAATCCTCTAGAGTTTTATGTATAAGATTGTGGAAGATATAAGTCATAACGTCTTTGATAGGTGGCCCATGCATTCTCAGAAACCAAAGGGCATGACATGATAGTAGAAGATCCCCCAAAGGGTGATGAATGAATTATTATGTTGGTCTTATGGTGTGATGAGAATCTGATTTTAACCAAAAATAATTCATAGCAAAGAGCATTTCATGGTCAACTCATTCAAGTCAACTAGGTGATCGATGTTATGAAGGGGAAAGTCATATTTATGGCAAATGAGATTTAAATCTCAAAATTTAGTATAGATGTGGAGTTTTTCATAGGCTTTGGTAATGGGCATGATGTTCAAAACCCATTGCGGATAGTTAATGGGTTGTATGAAATTAGTGGAAAGAAGGTGTTGCAATTCATCTTTGACAAGGAGGGCAATGTGAGGGTGCATGTAGTGTAACTTTTTATTAACTAAGTTATCATTAGGAACAACGACGATATTATGGATGATGATGGATGGATCAAGGCCTAACATGTCAAAGTATGACCATGCAAAGGCTTGGCTATGTTTAGATAAGGAGGTGAAGGCCTCGAGTTCTTTTGGGTCGAGGGATTGGCCAACTTTAAGGATGTGAGGCTCATGCAGAGTCACAACGATGATGTCGATAGTGGATTCATTGAGGGTGGATGTGTCAAGATGTAATGTATTATGAAGATAGGAATCGTCTGCCCCCATATAGGAAAGGATGGATTTTTCATCGTTATATTGGAGAATATATATGGTAGGGGAATCCTCTACCATGTCAAGGAAAATGAAAGGAAGGGCCCTAGTTTTACCCTTGGTAAGTGATCTATCCCAGGGGTGATGGTGGAGACTAAAAAAATTCATAGGAAAGGGAAACAATGTCATTCATTTACATGGCGTCGTTGGAGGGATAGGGAGTGGATGATGAATCAATGTGCATGGGAGATGTAGAAGAAGGTTGTGTGAGGGTGTTGGTGTGTTATTCCTTGAAACTCGATCTGAATTTCTCATGAGGCTCATAGGATTAGTTAATGACAAGGTCATGCATACCTTGTTCATAACATATTCAATCACATCCCTTCCAAACACAATGATGGAGGTAGGTGTAGGTGAAGGATTTGTTATAGAGGAAATCAAATCCATTAGTGTAAGGTTTGGTGTGAGGTTGATTGTCAATATGAGAGGAAGGGTGATCAATGCCGCTATAGATGAGGTTGGTTAGGAGATGAGGCATACCAAAGGAAATGATAACTCCGATGTTTGTTTGATATATAGGAGCCTTATCAGGTCTACCAAGTCAATTGAGGGAGGGAATATAACTAAGAGCCTCTTGCATACCCATTTTCCACACCCATAAGAAAATGAGTCCTCATGCACCCATCTTGCGTGCCCATCTTGCATGCCCGGGAGCGAATGAGTCTCTTTCGTGCCCGTCTTGCGTGCCCAGGAGAATAAGAGTTTCTTTCCGCGCCTCTTCTACGCCCGAGGAAATTTCTTCCACACACCCCACAAGAAGATAATCTATCTGCACTATGGATGACTTTCTCTTATTGTTGTGTAGGATGTTTTGATAACTGTTCTTTATGGACTCTGGACTTTTTTTGGGAACACTTAAAAAAAATTATTTTGTAACTTTTCCTAACTAAACCTAGGTTGTTCTTGGTCTCCCATGGGGAGAATTTAGGTGGCATTACATATCCCCAACAAAGGATATAAAGGGGCGAGATTCTTCAAATGAGACAGGATAAATTTCACGGCCTCAATAAGGGTTTGTCGGTGATTGGGTGAGTTTTGGATAAGCTCGTAAAGAGACATCTTAATGGGATTTTGGTAAAGTTTTCTTATGGCTTATGACACTCTACTCGATGGTGGTTGGGTTCTGATTTGGTGGCGCGGCTAAGATGGACACCTTCACTTTGGATGAAGAAGGGGGTGGAATGGGCTCGTTAGAGGAGCCGCGATGACAACCTTTGATTTGGATTACGTAGGTGGTTTAGGCTCATGGGGACGAGAACAAGTGGTGATACGGATGGTGTTGATGTAGAGAGGACCAACTTTAGAAGAGGTAAAGGTGGCATGAGGGATAGTGATGAAGTATGTGGATAAGGAAGAGGCCTTGGATGCCACGGACTTAATATGGGGCATGGACATGGACTGACTAATAAAGGGGAGGGGTGATATTATTCGATGAGAAGATCGTGTTCTTTGATAAAATTGTCGATGAGGGTGCGAAGGGCCCTACATTGTTTTGCTTCATGTTAAGGGACATGATGTTAGGTGCATACAAAGATGTTAGAATCAAACTACGTAGGTTTTGGCACTTATGGATCGAAAGGATTCAATAGGGGAAGGGTGATTGCCAATGCTCGGAGGAGATGCTGAAATATTTATGTATAAGATTCAATGTTGGTTTTGAAGGTGAAGTGGTATGGAATTTAGGAGGATGACTTGGGGGATGATGATGAAGGTAAGAGAGGAGTGTTTCTCTTATGGGGCTTTGTAGGAGCCTTATGTCCATATTTTGTTTAAGGCACTTGTGATTCCGATTGAGGAGGATAATTTAGATGTAGATTTGGATGGGGAAATAAATGGTTTAAATTTTCATTTGGGGGAGTGATATGTTTTAGATTGAGATTGGGTAGTGATAGGTGTTTTGGATGAAGGGTGTGGTCCCAAAATAGAAGGTTGAGGCCCTAAGATAGATGTTTGGATGGTGGGTGATTTGGATTGATGGGGTTTTAAGGGAGGAAGTTCTAACTTCTTATGTGGATGGGTGAGTGACTTCTGAATGTGGATGTCAAGGTTCTTAGATTTCTGATGTGATCCTTTACCTTTGGTGAGGATGATGATGATTTCAACAAGGGGACCTTCGTAGACGGAATTGGGTGATGCGGGTGTATATTTTATCAAGATGAAGAGATAGAAGATGGGATAATTTTTTGGATGATGCATTTGATGATATTGGGAGTTACAAATTATTTTAAAGATGGTATTGTTAGTGCGAATCACAACACCCCGAATGTCCTGGTCCAAATGGGGCATTCGGTATGATTACACAATGTTGGACCATCTCTCAAGCTATGGGACTTGCAAACCTTAGATGGACCTCCAGAGAAGGTTGGTTCCTTCTTCCTAAACTACCTGCCACCAGCTACTCCAATGCAAGGAAAACTATGTAATCATAATCTAACCGTTCCAAGGATATAGGGAGAGAGAGGGGGGAAATAAATCCTACACTAAGCGGTGATACACCAGAAAAGGAAGTGACTGATCACGAATCCAACTGCCTGAAGTGGAGAGAGGTGAGCAATGGAGAGGGTGGACAAGGTGCACCACGGACCAGAGATAGATTTCACACGAACACCACTTCAAGACCCATTAAACATAGCTCCCTGAACCTACAATAGACATTAGAATATGCACGGTATACCCTGCAATGATGAGAGGCGAGAAGAGACAACAAAATAAGCAAAGGATGGACAAACACATCACAAAACAGATTTTTATTGCTCCGTAAGTCACACAATACATCATCAGCAGGAAAGAGGCAAGAAAGTGCCATTACAGAGCCATGAGAAGAGAATTAGACTCCGATTCTGCCTAAGGAAGAAAGACAAGCAAGGGGCGGAGAGAAACAACGATAAACCTCTAGATAATTTCCCTCTTTTACAATATATAGAAGAATGAGAGAGAAAGAGAGAGGGAAAATTCAAACTCTGCTCCAACCACTCCTAGGAGAACATTGAATTCACCTGAAGGCTCAACCACCAACCATCAATTCCCCTATAAATCCACCCACAATATGTCAATCCTAGTTCCCCATGTCTATTGGCATGTTAAAAAAGGAAAAACGCAGTGATCAAATCAGATCTAATCTGGTTGTTGGAGCAATCGGATCATATATTAATGGTCGAAAGACATTTTCTTATTTTTACCCACCAAGGCCTAATAAAAATAATATTTTATGTTTCCATGGTGTGGAGGAGGTCGAGACCTTTCCAACGGGTCCTTTCCCACTCAAAACTGAGCTTCCAGTCAAAATATATGGCCGTCTGAAGGTTCAAGGTCGCAGGCTCACAATATTCAAAAGATACTCCCCATACAGGTCCACGTGGCAGCCTCGCACATCTTGAAGATTCAGCTCCTACCTTTTTCTTCTTCTGAAATTACGCTCGGATTGACATGTGGCGGCTTCTGCGGGCTCCTCTATGTTCCTTTGTGTTTTTCTAAATCCTCTCTTGTTGGATACCGTGCCCGACATGAGACATGTGTAGTCTTCGTGCTCATTTGGAAACCGCCCCTAATTTTGCTTTTAAAGTTGTGCGGGGCGAGACATGTGGCAACCTCCGCATGTTCTTGGACTTTTCAATGGTCAATCTTACCTTTTCAAACTCGAACACGTGGTGATTTGGCGCATGTTTCGGACCGCCTTTGGATTCAACTTGAAAGTGCACCGGAGTGACACGTGGTGTCATCCGCTGGTTCTTCTATTCTTAGTCGATTTAGGCCCGCTTTGTCCCTTTGTTTACTCGACCATGTGGCGAGCCTGCGCTCATTTGGAGAACCACCCTCAGAGTTAGTCTTTGAAGTTGACGAGTCGACACGTGGCACCTTCCGTTGGCTCTGTCCCATTTTGAATTTCCAACTATCTACTTTGTCCCTTATTCGACTTGGGACACGTGGAAGCTTGGTGCTTGTTTGGGGTCTCCATTTTGGATTCTATCCTTGAAGTTACACTAATGAGACGTGTGGCACCCTCCACGGTTCTATGATTTTTCAACATCCGATGAGACCTCGTGGACTCGCGGGCCAACACTCAAAAACTGTGCAACTTGCAAAAAGTGAAAAAAGTTTTGAAGTCCCCGCAGACCGTTGGCCTACTTGAAAATTGGGAAAAAAATTTCTCCACGGCCCCACATATCTACTATTTACACTTGAGTTATCCCCAGGCTCGGCTGCCTTTTCCACTTTGGAAAAAGTCTTCCCTAGACCCACCAGCCCGCATTTGGCAAAAACTCCTTCAAGGCTCAAATTTCGTAACTTAAAAAATATGAAGAGTTAGGACTTCTTTATATCTTTGGAAAGGGGAAGAAATTTCCTATCCGATGGAAATGCTTTAGGGAACTTAAGTGCTTGGAATATGTAAAAATTATATTGAAGCACACAAGGAGAAAATGGTGTCGAGTTGATCCAAAATAAGTGTGAGCTTATTTTGGTCAACAATTTGGCAACTCATGGGGATCACCTGCCTGCTAGGTGAAAAGATCAATGGCCTTAAAGAATCCATTAGGCATGGAGTCAACCTCAGTAAACACAAATATGATCGGAACTTTGAAAATATGATCCTCGAGCCACTTGGAAATGTTGGAACTAGAGCTGACCTTGAACTCACCTCGTTGCTTCCAATGTCCTGCTCTGAGCAACAAAACACCACAACACATTGTGTATAAAACTGTAAATCATACATACCCCAAGTGGGATATGCAGAGTGTGCTCAAGCACTTCTTCTAATGAAAAAAAATCTACTCCTACTCCTACATTAACCAAAAACAAAGGGGACTCAAATAAATCCTCCAACCTAAATAAGGAGAAGTAGCTTCCCTTTCTTAAAAAGGGCAGCCATGCAAATGATTTGACACTAAATATGGCTACTTTATGAGTGAAAAACTCGACTATAAGCTGGTCCTCCACCCAACTCATCAAGGTGTCAACTGGAAACAAGAAAATTTTCTCTTTTATTCACTCTTCATCTAGATTGAAGAGGCATTACAGCTGATCCTTAATACTTTGGAGCTCATCCTCATGCCCTGAAGTAGGCATGACTAGTTTTGGCTTCTCCTTTGGCTCCAATGAAGCCAAATACCTAATTGGGAAAGTTCTGGTCCTTTGAATTTTCCCATGGCTCTGAACTTCAACTTCAAGAATGGATTTTTATTCTGAGCTTCCTGGATGGATGGTGTGAGAGGCATGCCGACATCCTCTTGTTCTTTCCCTCCCTTCTCCAAAGAAGAACATGGAAGATTCATATCTTCCAACTTTGGTTTCTGCGCAGTTGCTTTCCTTGAATGTCATCCTTCATGGCAGCAGCTTATGTGGTTGGAAAGTGGATGATGGAGGAGAAAATGATATGATTTCCATGGGCTCCTCTCCATCAAATAAATCTTCCAAGTCCGATAGACATCTTCTTCTTGTTGTCTGCTTTGCATGTGCTCTACCTCCTCCATGGTGTCCTCCCGATCTATAATTAACTCGCCATTGTTTCTTCATCCTCAAACATGAAGTTTGATAGATCAAACTCCTCTTCAACATTAGATCTTGAAGGGGATGAAGTGGGAGGAAACACCAAGGTTCTTTTGTGGCTTGCTCCACACTCTGGGAGCCTATGAAACCGTATTGTTCTCCTCCACCATGGGTTCATCAATCAAATCAGCCCTTGAAATGAAAGGAAAAATTCTTCAATGATGTCTTCTTCATTAAGTGGCATCAACTCTTATTTGATCTCTTTCGCCTACTCTCTTCAATGGGACTTGGAGCTGGTTCTTCTTCCTCCTTAACTGGTTGTGCAGCTTGGATTAGATCAACATCTTCTTCAAACAAAGTGCCATAAATAGACTGTTGATTTTCTTCTTGTTGTTCTTTCTCTTCTTCTACTACAAACCCAACCTCAGCCACCACTGGCTCTTTAATTCCTCGACCTCCTTTGTTGGCTTAACCATCAAGGGGATCTTTGTAAACTCAAATCGACAACCCAACTCTTCAGATTTTTCGTCATTTTTCTTTGTTGGACTCCTCTTTTGTTGTTGTTCTCCTTGACTGGATTCTTGAGTCTCTTCCCAACATGGACTTCGGAAAGCAAGAGGAGTGGTAGGTCGGGGTTCAACTAGTTTTGTTATTGTTTGTGGTGGAGAGGGAAGTGGAACTTCTTGTTTGTTTAGAGGGGATGATTGCTTGGAAGGGAAAAGGGAAGAAGAATTGAGATGAGGTGAAATATTGGGAGATGGAGAAGGGAAGTCAACACTTGGAGTAGCACATGAGGGGCTTGACTCCTGACCATGCTAAAATGATGGAGCTCGAGAAAGAGAAAATGAATGACAAGGAGATGGTGATTGACTTACCCATTGACAAGTTTGTCTCGCACTTTTCTCATATGCCTCAATATCCTCAATCCATTGTGTAAGTTGAGGCAACACTTCAACCATGAAGTCAAGCTTCTCCTCAAGGCTGTAATGTCTTGGAAAAGGGCCTCCCCATGGACAAGGTTCTTTAAGACCAATCTCGAATGCCTTCTTCATCTATGCTCTAGCCTGACTACACCATGCTAGCATCCATTCTTGAGATCTTCTTCAACAAACCAGCATTCTCCATGTAGATGTCACCATTATATGTGTCCCTTAGTTCTTGATAAGCTCCATAGCCAACTATCTTTGACATCGCTCATATGGGTAAGCATAGTGGTTCTGAATTTGATCATAATGTTGATCTGGAGGAGTTGAGAAGTACATTGGAGGTGGATTGCACTGTTGTTGCTGCAAGTGTGAGTTCCAAGATGGAAATGAAGTCATGATTGCACAACCTCATGGAATGGAAGAAAATGGGAGATGTGGAAAGGAAAATGAATGAATATGGGTGGAAATGGATGGAAAAGGTTTGCAACTTAGAGAATGGGTTGTTGACCAGATGGAGTCACCTTATATGCTTTGTATGTGCCTCAAAAGGCTGAATCTCAATAGGGACACACCAACCTGCTAAGATGAAGTGGTAAGGTGCTTTAGACCTATCCCACCGTGCATGCCAAAACTTTTAGTGTAGAATCACAAAGACCCCGAATGTCTTAGGTATGAAATGGGGAATTTGGTGTGATTGCACAACATTGGACCATCTCTTAAGCTGTGGGAATTGCAAACCTGAGATGGACCTTTAGAGAAGGTTTGTTCCTTCTTCCTATACTACCTGCCACCAGCTACTCTAGTATAGGGAAAACTATCTAATCCTAATCTAATCATTCTAAGGAGACAGGAAAGAGAGAGAGAGGGAAAGAAAACCTACACTAAGAGGTGATACACCAGAAAAGGAAGTGACTGATCATGAATCCAACTACCTAAAGTGGAGAGAGGTGAGTAGTGGAGAGGGTGGACAAGGTGCACAATGGACCAAAGATAGATTTCACACGGAACACCACTTCAAGAACCATTAAACATAGCTCCCTAAACCCACAATAGACATTAGAATATGCACGGTATACCCTGTAATGATGAGAGGCGAGAAGAGACAACAAAATAAGCAAAGGATGGACAAACGCATCACAAAACATATTTTTATTGCTTCGTAAGTCACACAGTACATCATCAGCGGGCAAGAGACAAGAAAGTGCCATTACAGAGCCATGAGAAGAGGCTTAGACTCCACATCCTCCCCTAAGGAATAAAGAGAAGGGGGCAAGAAAGAAACAATGATCAACCTCTAGAAAATGCCTCTCTTTTACAATATATAGAAGAATGAGAGAGAAAGAGAGAGGAAAATTCAAACTCTGCTCCAACCACTCCTGGGAGAACATTGAATTCACCTGAAGGCTCAACCACCAACCATCAATGACCCCTATAAATATTCCCACAATGTGTCAAAACTGGTTCCCCATGTCTGTTGGCATGTTAAAAAAGGAAGAACGGCGGATCAAATCGGATCTGATGTGGTTGTTGGAGCAATCGGATCGCATATTAATGGTTGAAAGATGTTTTCTTATTTTTACCCACCAAAGCCCATTAAAAATAATATTTTTATGTTTCCATGGCGTGGAGGAGGTCAATACCTTTCCAACGGGTCCTTTCCTGCTCAAAACCGAGCTTCCAATCAAAATATATGGCCGTCTGAAGGTTCAAGGTCGCGGGCTCACAATATTCAAAAGAGTCTATCCATATAGGGTCCACATGGCAGCCTCGTGCATCTTGAAGATTCAGCTCCTTCCTTTCGCTTCTAAAATTGCACCGGATTGACACATGGTGGATTTTACAGCCTCCTCTATGTTCCTTTGTGTTTTGTCTGAATCCCTCTTGTTGGCAGAGACACTATGCTCGACATGAGACATGTGGAGGCTTTGTGCTCATTTGGAAACTACCCCCAGATTTTGCTTTTAAAGTTGCATGGCCAAGACACATGGCAGCCTCTGTAGGTTCTTGGACTTTTCAACAGCCGATCTTACCTTTTCATACTCTGAACACATGGCGAGCTGACTCATGTTTGGGGACCACCTTTGGATTCACCTCTTGAAAGTGCCAGAGCGACACGTGGTGTCATCTACCGGTTCTTCTATAATTAGTTGATTTAGGCTCGCTATGTCCCCTTTGTTTACTCTGACCACATGGCGAGCCTACACTCATTTGGAGAACCACCCTCGAGTTAGTCTTTGAATTTATGCCGAGTCGACACGTGCACCCGCCACGCTCTACCCCATTTTGACTTTTCAATTGTTGACTATATCCCTTATTCGACTGGGACACGTGGAAGCTTGGCGTTTGTTTGGGGTATCCATTTTGGATTCTATCCTTGGAATTATGTTGATTAGACACGTGGCACCCTCTGCGGTTCAATGACTTTTCAACATTCCGATGAGACCCCATGGGCTTGTGGGCCCGCACTTGAAAATTACATAACTTGCGAAAAGTGAAAAAAGTTTCAAAGTCCCTCGGACTCGGCCGCCCACTTGACACTTGGGAAAAATTTCCACTACGGCCCCATAGACCCGCTTATTTACACTTGAGTTATCCCTGCACCCCGTGCCCGCCTTTTTCACTTTAGCAAAAAGTCTTCCCTAGGCCTGCCAGCCCGCATTTGGCAAAAAATCCTTCTAAGGCCCGCCAACCCGTAACTTAAAAAATATGCAGAGTTAGAAGGACTTCTTTATATCTCTGGAAAGGGGAAGAAATTTCCTATCTGATGGAAATGCTTTCAGGGGCCTTAAGTGCTTGGAATATGTTAAAATTAATATTGAAGCACAAAAGGGGAAAATGGTGCCGACTTTATCCAAAATAAGTGTTAGCTTATTTTGGTCAATAGTATAGTAGTGGTAGTAGTCATAAAAGATGAGGATAAGAGTGATAGGTTTTTGTGGTCAGATCAGTGAGGATGTTTACATAGTAGATGTTTGAAGGGGTGGTGTGGATGCAGGAGTAGATTCAGTGAAGGTGTAGTTGTAAATTCAATCAAAGGTGTGGGTGTAGAAGGGATTGTAATTACGGGTGTAGATGTAGGTATTGATTTAGGAAGATGTACGGATATGGTAGATGCGGGTGTAAAAGATATATATGTGGTGGGTCCATATGTATATTCAAGGGTATGGATGTGAGTGTGGATGTCGGTGTCAAAGGAATAGAGGTGGGTAAGGTAGATGGAGGGATAATGGGAACGAATGATGATTTTGATTCTTGATTTAAGGTATTGATTGTGTGAGCATTGGGTGTTTGGGATGTGGGAGGATCTGTTTGTTTATTTGATGAGTGGTTAGGGAATGGTTGTTTGAAGATGTCCAAAGGTTAGTTGGGAGGGGCATTAGGATTATCCAAGTGGAGATCCCCTGGTCGATAAGGTGGTGGACAAGGTCTTTGAATGTGTGATGCTTTTTAATGTCGTGACCATAGACTTGATGGTTTTTACAATAGTGGTCCTCACAATACCATGTGGGCTTAGGCGTGTTTCGTTGACATGGTGGATAGGAGGAAGTTGGATGAGACGAGAAGCCATGAGCTTATCGAAGGTTAAAGTATATGATTCCCTGAGGGGTTATAGTCGAGATTAGGTTGAGGGGACCTTTGTGGGGGCTCGATGTGGGAGGTAGATGTGGTAGAATATTTGACAATGACAACATTGACAACATTTTTAGATTTAGCATCATGATTAGATGTCTTAGTGAACTCAGGTTTTGATTTGTTGGATCTAAGTTTAACATGGAATTACTCAAGGGTGTGGAGTTGTAGTTTATGAGCCATGGTTAATGCCTTCTCAAAGGTTTGAAAATATTTGATCTGGAGGTTCGATGAGATATTCTTGCACAATATCGGGTGAAACATTTGATAAGCTCAATTTTAGGAAGGAAAAAGGATAACCGATTGATGAGACCTCAATACCTAGAGACAAATTATGTGATGGATTCGTCATCATATTTTTAATGGTTTACATGTCGGTGATGGTGATCTTACACGCAATATTAATGGAGAAGTGTTCTAAGAACAATTGTGCAAGTTGGGTGAATGAAAAGAGGGAATTTTGTGGAATTCCATTGTGCTAGTCTAGGAAAGGATTGGCCAATGACCTGGGAAATTATGTATCATGAGGTATTCATGTGCAATGAGGTAGCATGCTTGCCTGAAGGCACAAAGATGTTGTTGGGGGTCCTCCTTACTGTTGAATTTTGAGAATTTAGGGAGTTCCTTTGTGGAGGATAAGGTTTGATATGAACTGATGGATAGATGAGCTCATTACAAAAAAATTCGTAGGTAAATGAGCTCTTGGGACCTAAAGTGATGACTTGAATGTTTTCTAACCTACTCATTGAAACCTACATAGGGTCATGGGACAGATAGGAGATGGATTGGTGAGGTTTTGAATCATAGGATGTGGAAGGGTTGGGTTAAGCATGAGACTGATAGTGTTGGGCATGGGTATGTGTCTATGGAGGTGGATTAGTAGGGGGAAGATAGTTAAACGGATTATATATAACATGATGGGAAATATGGGGTTTTTGAGAGATGTGGATATACTAAGATGGATGTGATTATGCTTTTTGAGAAGTGGGGATGTTAGGTTGGTTTTGTGTGGAATGAGTGGTGATGTAAGCATAGATTGGCCGAGAATTCTAGGTATCCCGTGGGAAGACATTCCAGAGGATTTTGATGGGCTTTGGTTGATTCTAAAGGATGGGGTTACGAGGTGATGACATTAGCATGGATTTGGGATGTGGAGATTGAGACAAAATCTTGATCATTTTGTTCGGGTGGTGGAAGGAGGAGACGATTCTTGTAAAGTTTGATTAGGGGTACTAATAACAATGGTGGATGAAGAGGTGATGGGGATGGAAGAAGAGGGAGCGGTGTTGATGTGGGGAATATTGGGCGGAATAGGAGCCACTAGTTGAGTGGATTGATGTGTTTGGGGAATTGGAGGAAATATTGATGGGATCCAAGTTCATGTTGTGCCATGGCAAGCTCATTCATGGATCTGGGGAAGAAAACAACGAGTTGAGAAGTGAGGGCCTAAGTGGTTTCCGAGTGAGAGAGATAGGCATATATTTGTTGAAGAGGAGGTCCATCAATGGGAAGATTGGTATATCTACATAGAAGGTAATCGTAAAGGGAAACAAGGTTAGTGTCGATGAGTTTCGGAACTCCGAGCATCCACGAGGGATTATGGAAACCCAAAGGTCTCCAAGGAAGTGACAGATGGAGGTATCGTTGGTCTAGAGGGATTTAATTGTGGTACAGGGGAAAGGATTAGTTTCAAGAAGGGAATCTAGATGGAAAAAGGCTCACTCGAAGGATCCATGGAGATGGTGGGTTGGGGAACCAAAGAGGATGTGGTTAGAGGAACAAGAACCAAAGAAGCAAGAGTAGATGTTTTTGGGGGATAGGTTGTTGGAGGTGGGGATGTTAGACGAGGTAGTTTTTTCCATTTTTGGTTTGAGATCTGTAAGAATGGGCATGAAACAAACAAGAACCTATGCAGATGTTACTAAGACAAACAAGACAAGAAACAGTGTTTTAATTATCTTGTTTATTAGATGTGAAAAATAACAAGAAAAAGGCTCAGAGGGAACCTAGGAAATGGTCAATCTAAGGTTGGTTTCGGGATGTTTGGATGGCGTCTTCGATATACCCACAAGTACATGAGACAAAAATTTGTGATGACTACCGCTCCTATGACAAGTTAATTCAATGAATACTAGAAATAAAGGAACTCAAACTATGGGAGGGTTTAAGGCTACCTCTTGATGTAGATGACAATGGTGATGATGAAGGTACGTGTGCAAGAGAACCTCTCGATGCGAGCTTGATGACCTACACAAAAAGAGAAGCTAACATGAAAAAGATTAGTAAAATAGGATGGTGGGTTTCTTGACAAGGTTAGTCCCAAGAAAGTGATAGCTTCCTAGGATGGATGTCAACCACGTTTTTATAAAATGATATACATGTTATAATAGATGAAAGGATGTAGATAAAAATTTGAAATAGATATCTGATATGCTAGAGATACTTGAATTGATGATCTGATAATGAAATATGTTGAAAAACAAACCAAACTTGAGTGGGTCGACGATGACCTGGTTATGTTTTTAGGTATGGTCGATTTACAACGACCGTGCAAAGATGATCAAGAAATATGTAGAGGAAAAAAGCGAATCTACTCTAAGATGTTGAATCTAATGCAGAACATTTGTGAGGAAAAATAATGAAACTAGGAGTAGATTTGATGTGAGGGTTAGTCAGTCGATGACGGTCGGGGCCAAGATGACTAGATCGGGATGATGAACAAGTGGGTGAATGAAATAGAGTGCTCTGGATAGGAGGGAGTTGTGGAATAGAAGTAGGTGATGGTGCAGATGAAAGCAAGATCAACGTGCAAGGTGGGTCAACAAAGGATCGGGATGGGTCAACCACAAATGATTGGGATTCGGACTTTAGCGAGATGGATGGATGAGAAGATGGGTGTGCAAAGGATCTTAGATGGCTGAATGGATGGATAGAGCTCCTGAAACCTAAAAACATAAGCAATGAAGAAAAAGAGATCTTTAAGAAATATTTAAACCATATGAAGCTCCAATGATAGCATGCAAAGAGTGCCAAGATTTATTCCAACTTATGACGGAGATCCACTAAGAGGAAGGAGGCGAAAAACATGCTAGGATACCTGAGATAAAAAAATCAATTTTTTTGAGATGGGGGTGAAGGTGAATAAATAGGTTCGACAAGAATCGACATGAGTCGTCGGTGACTAGAGCAAACTTTCAATCGACCAGATTTGATTTCAAGATTAGGGTGTTAGGAAGGCTAAAATGGAGGTGGCAAGCTATTTTATGGTTGCATAGTTGCGTGGGGAGAAATTAAGGGGAGGTAGGTGAGGAATTTAAGGGTATTAAATAAGGGGAAATGAATAATAAAATAATGTTAATAATATTAATGTTAGGAATGGGTGGGTGATTAAAATAATAGATAGGTTTAATGGGTACTTACGTGGGATTAGGAATAATGAATAGGGTTAAATAATTCTAGGATTAGAAATAGGTTTATGATATGAAAAATAAAAGGGATAAGCATTTAGGAGGAAAATGAGGGAATGACGATAAAAGAGTAGTAGTGAACGCGGGATGGGGACAATGTACCGAAAAGTGGTGTCTACATATATTTTTAAGTAGAAGAGTAGCAAGAATTGTCATGATTTTTTTAATGTCACTTTTGTTGTGGGTTCATATTCTTTAGTATAAGATTAACAATTTTACTATGGTTTTTGTCGTGTGTTCATATTTTTGAGTATAAGAGAAGTGAGCATTGTTATAAAAATTTAATAATGTGGTTTTTTTTTGTGTTCATATTCTTGAGTATAAGAGTAATGTTTTTTCTTTTTTCTTTTTATAATCTTACATTTGTTTTGGTTTGTTCATATCCTTCAACATAAGAGTATAAGAATAATGAGAATTATTGTGAAACTTTATGAACGTGGATTTTTGTGTTCATATGTTTTAGTATAAGAGATGAAAATTGTTGTAAAAATTTGGAATGTCATTTTTGTTATGGTGTGTTCATATTCTTGGTATAAGTGCAATGATTTTTACTGTGGATTTTTTTGTGGTTTGTACATATGTTTTAGTATAAGAGATGAAAATTGTTGTAAAAAAATTTGAATGTCATTTTTGTTGTGGTGTGTTCATATTCTTAGTATAAGTGTAATGTTTTTTATCATGGATTTTGTTGTGGTGTGTTCGTATTTTTAGTAGAAGAGTTACGAGAGTTGTCATGATTTTTTTAATGTGGGTTTTGTTGTGGATTTGTATTGTTCAAGCTAAGAGTAACAATTTTCATTATGGTTTTGGTCGTGTGTTCATATTTTTGAGTATAAGAGAAATTAGAATTGTTGTGTAATTTTATGATTGTAGTTTGTGTTGTCATGTTTTTGTATCTTTGAGTATAAGAGTAACAATTTCTATTATGGATTTTGTCCTGTATTCATGTTTTTAGCATAAGAATAACAAGAATTGTTTTGAAACCTTATGAATGTGTCTATTGTTGTGTACATATTTTTGAGTAGAAGAGAAATGAGAATTTTGTAAAAAAATTAAAGTCGTTTTGTTGTGGTGTGTTCATATTCTTGAGTATAACTGTAATGATTTTAATTGTGAATTTTTTTGTGGTGTGTTCATATTTTAAGTAGAGGTATGAGAATTGCGATGAATTTTTTAGAATGTAGCTTCGGTTTGTGGGTTCATATTCTTCAAGATAAGAGTAATCATTTTAATTATGGTTTTTTTGTATGTTTATTTTTTGAGTATAAGAGAAATGGGAATTGTGAAATTTATGAATGTCATTTTTGTTGTCATGTTTTCATATTCTTGATTATGAGTAATGGGATTTTTGGGCTTTTTTGTGGTGTGTTCATATTTTTAATATAAGACTAATGAGAATTGTCGTGAAAAAATTTAATGTTGTTTTTTTTTGTGCCCATATTTATGAATGCATGAGTAATGTGAATTCAAAATTTTTCAAGGTGGATTTTGTGGTGGTGTGTTAATATTTGTTAGTATAAGAGTAACGAGAATTGATGTGAAATTTTTTTAATGTGGTTTTTGTTGTATATTTGCACTTTTGTTTGAATTTATTTATCATGTAATAATAAATTGTCATGAAAATTTTTGAATGGGGATTTTGCTATGGTGCATTCAAATTTTAAAAAAATTCAAAACATTACGATTATTGTCGGGAAAATATTATAATGTTTATGAATGTTGTTTTTTTGTCATGTTTTCATATTCTCAATTATGAGTAATTGGATTTTTTATTTTTGAGTATAACAATAACAAGAAATGATGTGAAAAAAATCTAATGTGATTTTTGTTGTATATTCACACTTTTGTTTGAATTTATTTATCATGTAATAATAAATTGTCAAGAAAATATTTGAATGTGGATATTGCCATGGTGCATTCAAATTTTTAAAAGAATTCAAAACATATCCATGAAAATGTTTGACTGTTTTTCGTAGGAATTTTAAAAATTGTCATAATTGTTGAGTAAACAAGGGATACTAAAACATTTTTCAATCATATATTTTTAGTATTTTTAGCATAATTTTTTTAAAAATAATTAATTATAAAATCTTGAGATTCTAAAACATTATTCAATCATATATTTTTGGTAGCTTTAGCATAATAATTTTAAAATATTATTAATTATAAAATCTTGAGAATTGTCATGAAAATTGTTGAATGCAACTTAAATGCCATACATTTTTAGGATTAGAAAGAGTAACATTGCTTGATCATATAATTTTTAGGATTAAAAAGAGTAACATTTCTTAGTCATATAATTTGATTAGTATTTTTTTAATTGGGGCAATTGTCTTGAAAATATTTACTTTGGCTGTGAAAATTTGTCTTGAAAATCCTTTGGTTTTGCATGAACTCTTAGGGAAAATTTGATTTTATTACCAATTTAACTCAATTTAACTTCAATATAACTTCACATGAGCATAAAATATTGATTTTCATAAGCACACATCTCATTGTATCACAAATCAATAATGTGATGTGTAAATTAAAATTTTGACAGCTTAAGATCAAACATTAAGATGTGTACTTTTTAAAAAACAAAGTTACAACAATGAAAATCAATAATGTGATGTGCAAAACAAATCCCTTGTTAAGATGCAACACAAGCTTTAATAAAAAATGACATATGAAAAAATAAAAGGAAATCAACTGGATAATGAGGTACTTTACTAAAGTGATTTTATTTTTTAACATGAATATAAGATATAAGTGGTCTTTTTTTTTAAACATAAAAATTCATACACCCTTACACTTTTTCAAGAATTTTGTTCTAACATCGGGTAAAAGATAAGTGGAGCATTTAAAAGTTCTAACCAAAGATATCTCTTGAGTCATTAGTCCTACACATGTTGTTCTACTCCTTCCTAGTCCCCAATGTGATACCTCAATAATATGGTCTTGTATTTTTAATTAATGGTAAAATACTTTTTGACGGGATCCTACCCAGATTATAAGAGGCCCATGCTAGATATAGCAATGAATATCAAGAAAAAGCAATATACTATAGCAAAACAAACCACGGGAAATACCAAAGAAAAACATAAGCTTGGGTCTAAAGAGGAGACAATCAATAATAAACACTGAAAATGGACAACACCTAGGGGCTATTTCATGATTTTTAGAAGGTATTCTTGAAGCTCTCAAGGTTTCCTTTGATATCTTTATAGATGGAGTCACTCTTAGATTTGTCCTTTCCTTTGTTATCTCTAAAAGAAGAGTGACATTAGAAAGGATGTCCATGTTTCCCTTGAGAATAGAGATGATATCACATTATTTTCCTCTATTTTACCCTATTCTTTCTCAATGGAAGATATCCTTTTTTCCAAGTCTTCCAACAAATTATCATCCTTTTTCCACTCTCAATGGAAATTTTGCAACCTCTGACTTTTTATTTTAGCACTCAAAGCATTCCTTTTTGCCAAGTGATCATATCATTGTGTAGTTCAACTTCATTTCTCAAGTTCCCAAACATAGTCTTTTTGCTATGCAATATTCTTTTCCCCTATAGCCAACATATTAAGAGCATCATCACCCTTACCTAATGGAGAGAGAGGTGGATTGGGAACATTGATAGGGTTCATCTTGACTTTCTTTCTACAAATGGATCTATCAAAAATAGGGGATGTGGGATGCTTAGCAGGGGAAGAGGGTGGAGGAAGTGAGGAAGAGGTGGGAGGAGCAGCAGGAGAGGAGTTCACAATGATTAGATCAAATTTCTTATAAATCAATAGGATAACAACATGATGGAATGTTTGAGATCTCTTCCCCTAAAATACCAAATTCACATAATTTTCCAAGGAATGCAATATATAGAAAGGGAATCTAATAGAAACATTCCTTCAAAAATGGTTGAGCGACACTAAATGAAAATAAGGTGTAACTTTGAAACTCCCTTCTAGGGTTAGATATTTCATCAAAACAAGACTAACCTTATCATAAGGATTTGGAAAGGATTCCCACAAAAATCCGCTCTTGACATGCAAAAGGCTCTCTCAAGGCTCAAGGAATTTTGATTCTTCCTCCTTCCTATCATATTTTTTTGTAGAACTTAATGCCTTTCGGATGGAGACCCGTTATGATGGAGATTAGTTCCTCTATGATTGTGAAATATCTGTTCTTGTAGCTAACCTTCCTTCCCTTCCAATTCTTAACGAACTCTTGAGAAATATGGAAATCATGTCCACGAACCAAATTCATAAATTGATTGAAGCCCCCTTCTTCACAATAATATGGTCTTGTTGTAGTGCATATAATGATAATAAAAAAAACAAAGAAAAATACTTATAATACAATATGACACATGTCCTCCTAATCCACATAAACTATACAATAAAGTTACATCTTGGGCATTTCACATGCAATATAGCATCATACATAACATGTTGTGGCCCTAGTACTAATGTTGTTGTATGTCGACATTGATTTATATTCACTTTTAGCTCATTAGGTTCACCCCTTGCTTCATCTAGTATTGATGATGGTGATTTTATATTTTGTTGCTAATTGGTTTTGAGTTCGACGAAATAAATGACTAAATTTCCCCAATAATGTCGGTTAATGGTACCAACATAACCACCCATCAGGTCACACACTTTTCCTTCAATTTCACATCAATGATTTTATGTATGTAGATGATATTTGTATCACATAATAGATGCATATGGACCACTTTCGTCCTATGAAGAGGAATAAAGTTTTCGTTCCTCTAAATTTTTATCTAACAATTGGTCAAAATAATTTTGAATTTATTTCAAACACCACAATGTTTTCTACATGTTCCACGAGACTAAAAAGACTATCAATAAGAGCTACATCATATGATTCATTCAAAACAATTTCCATCATTGATTGGAATGAGACTGAAAGGAAACTTCTTTTTTCGAGCTACAAATACTATTTGTATGTGAAGCACTTCATGTTTATATTATAAGTTATTTTATGTACGCAAATGATATTTGTATCACATAATAAATGCATATAGGCCACTTTCATCCTATGAAGAGGAATAAACTTATCATTCCTCACATTTTTATCGAACATTTGGTCGCAGTGATTTTGAATTGATTTCAACCACCACAATGTTTATTGCACATTCCATGAGACTAAAAAATACTATCAATAATAGTTACATAATAAGAGGCATCCAATTTGTTGTCATCATTGATTGGAACATACTTAAAAGAAACTTCTTTTTTCAAACCAAAAATAATGTGAATGTGAAGAACTTCATGTTTATATTATAATTTGGTTGGAGGAGTCTTAAGGGAAACTAATTTTCTCATACCACAAATAATGTGTATGTGAAGCAATCCATACTTGTATTTTAATATACAAATATATCATGAAGACATATTTGGTTCATATCCCTACGCAATAAAAAAATAAAACATATGTATTGATAAAAATTTAAACTATCACTTATTTGAATAAAACAATACTAATCAATATAATTACTAATTAAATATCTCATAAATTCAACTAATAGTTGTGTGTGCAAGTTGAAAAACAAAATTACTAATGTGTTTTTCAACCATCACACACCAATATTTTCATAATTGAATAATTGAAAATACCATCACCATTTATAATTTAAAAGACATAAAACATACATTAAAAATAGTTGCAAACTCTATTTTGGTCAAGGACCTACCTTCATTTTGACACGCGTTTTGAATGGGATTGTGGATTCAATGAATCACATGTCTAATAGTGTTTCATATGGATAAGATACAAGATCCTTTAGAAATTTTGTTATTTACCCTAGCCTATACAAATTGAAACTTCGGAAAACATTACAAAACAATTCCATGCAAACATTAAAAACAAAGTTGATTTAGAAACACAAGATGTTTTTCAACGTACTATGTTTGTCAATCTAGTGTGTAGACACCACTTTTTTCTCCTAAATGACCCAACGCACATCAATCACATTATCATTAGTATCCCTATCCTAAGTATATTATAAATTACCATTGTAAACCCTCACTTATTATCATAAAACCTCATTTACCCTCCCCTAACCACCTAAAACCAACCTAACCTAATTTATCCTACCCATCCCAACCCCCTAACCTCTTCTTACCCGGATTCCCAACCTCCCACCATTTATCAAACAACCCTATTCCTCAGATGGAAATTTTTTTCTAACCATTTACCATCTTTGCATTATTTGATTTGTAACCTACCCGGACAAATTGATGTTGATCTGTGATCACCGACGATCATCAGAGACGCGTTGATTTTATATAGCTACCCTCTTCCTCCTTTTCCCAGTTAGTCAAAAGATGGATTTGGGAACACACTATGACACCTTCGTATAACATAATTATGCTTAGAATCAATAACACCCTACTGCCAAAGTCTTGGATAACCTCACCAGATCATCATGCAAGCCTCTTTGAGCTATGTCACCCTTTCCAGCCAAAAATGTTAGTATTACTATTCACTTGTTTCACTCAGATTTTGCATTTATTATAGTATGTAATTAGTCATCTACACTGTCCTTTGCACTGTTTTTTCAATCAGTTCCCCATTTTCTCATTTGATCTAAATTTTACAATATCTATAATTTTAGAACAATCGTCAATGCGATTGGTGTCTTAATCTCTTTACTCATCATTATATTTTCAAATACATTTGGATATCCATTTTTCATATTTTACTTGTTTTGGGAATCCTTTTACCCTATCCCAGTTGTTGTAAAACCTCATCATTTGTCAAAAACAATTGTTTTATCAAACTTTCATCAAAATAAGAATCTTGACCTTGATTTACGTTGATCCCCATTTTTTAAGTCATTTCTAGCATTTATCATAATTTTATCAATCGATTTTTGGTCTAATTAGTTGCTTGCAAGATGTACTATGTGTAGATGACAGTTCCAGGTCCATCACATCCTATCACTAGCATATACGATGTTTTGGTCATCCAACAACCTTTTGTGTGGGAATGGTTCGATATCACACAAGATCTAAGTCTGTGCACTATCTCCCTCATACCATAATTAAAATACATCAAGGATTATCTTGAGATTATACTAGAAGAACGTAATGCTTTAGATCAGTTCTAGTTCAATTACTTCCAGGACTTTGAGCTTGCCATGACCCTAGCACAGGCAACCACAAAGTGGAGAAGGATCTTCCAATCCCTCTTGAGTTCTAAATCGTTGTCATTTATCGTATCATTATCAAATCACTTATTTGTATCAAATGAGTTGGCACCCTTTAAAGAGCCCTTTGGACTTCAAGGATCAACCTTCATTGAGAAAACTCATTACATTTTTATCTAATATTTGTCTATTTAGTTGTTTTTGTATGCATTTCTTCTCACTTTGTGATAAGAGGAGATTTTTTTTCCATTGTTTGAGTACTCGATCATCCCGAAATTACATTTTTAGCGTAGGTATCGATAAACCCTTCTTTATTTGATTTTTTGGTATTTCAACATTATTAGCACTAACCAAAATTCACTATAAACATCTTCGCACGCCAAAGGATACCCTTTAGTCTCTTTTTTATTTAGATTTCATATCTTTAATTCTTTTCTTGTTATATCATTTAACCTTTCACAAATTAAGTGTTGTACTTTTGCTATTTTGAAAAAATGTGCTTAAAAAAATTAAAACCATCAAAACAAATAAAAAAGGAATATAAATTACAAGTATGCAAGTCTTCTCACTTGGTGACAAGAGGAAATTTATTTTTCCATTGTTCGTGTACTTGATCATCTTGAAATTACGTTTGTCGGCACAAGTATCGGTAAACCCTACTTTATTTGAATTTTTGGTATTTCAACATTATTAGCACTAATCAAAATTCCCATTAAAATATTGGCATGCCCAAAGTGGGACTCTTTAGTCCCTTTTTTATTTAGATTCCATATCTTTCATTCCTTTTCTTCTTATATCATTTAATCTTTCACTGAGTGTTGCACTTTTTTATTTCAAAAACGCACTTAAAAAAATTAAAACAATAAAAACAAATCGAAGAGGAACAACAATTATAGGTATGTCTTTTTCTCTTATTTTTTCCTTTTAGCATTGAATTTTGTGTGACTTGTTCTCATCTAGATAAGCGTTTCCTTATGGATCTTAAAACAATCATATATGTTCACTCATCTAGTCGTATTAGGAGTTGAAAGAATTGCATTCTTGAAGCTCCCCTCACACACAACCAAACCACATATTACATTAAACTTGCATCTAAAGAGTCCTTCCCAAGTGGACCTAATTGGATTTTATCACCAAGAGGATAAGTTGACTTGGCGTTCTGAGTATAAACAATTTGGTGGGCAGTATATTGGCTAAGCACCGTGAACTCTTATCGTTGCATGATTGTGAAGTGAGGGGTAAGCACTAATATCAACCCACATACTGACACGAACACATATATGGTCCTCACATACCTTCAGGTATATCGAGGAATACATCATTAAATGTACCTAAAACCATCCTTAGATATCGCTTCTCTTAATACCCTTTCATCCTTTTTTTACATTTCATACTTTTCTTAAATTAATTAAGATAATCAAAATATATGTGTGACTTGTTTGCAATTGTTTTTAATCAACCACTTTTTTTCTTCATTGATTTTTTTTTCAGTTCATGGTTTTAACCAAACAAAAATCTCATCTATAAAAAAACAACAATATGACATGCAATCTTCAACAATCCCTGGATAATCTTGAGACTCATCTTCAAGATATCCCGAGAATGATTAACTAATTATGATCACCTCTAGCAATAAAACAAGAACCTTCGCATTCTGCTAGCACTCATCCAACCACATTGGAAATCTCAAATCCACCTAGTCCACGGTTCTTTAATAGTGGCAATCCATTCTTCATAAAAATCTTGGATTCTAACCCGGTGGACCTTAATTCTCACCTTACTTCCCAAGGTTTCCTCCTTTAACAACCGTAACCCACACAATGACCTTTGACTACTCATGTCACTTTTGATCCTTCACATCTCATCGACCCCAATCACAATCCTTTCATCCAATAATTTCATCCCTACTCCATTATTGGTAGATTAGAGACATCAATCCCTACTTCGCCAACCCCTATCATTAGTTTCGACCTTAATCATTGTCAATCACAAGACACATCCAACCCACCACCATATCCATTTTCGACTCCCTCATCAAGCTCAATGGCCTCACAAACCAACACTAACACATCTCCTTCTACATCTAGTCCCACAACCTCCAGTGTTTCTCCTACACCTATAAGTTGAGTTGTTATTCATCTTAATATGACCGCTCTTATTTCATCACAACAACCTACATCCTCAATCTAGAATCTAGTCATGTTTATCCCCGCATCAATACCCCTCATTAATATTAGTTCCATTGTTAATACTCACTCCTCTTCATAATAGGTATTCACTACCCCTGTCTCACAAGTCCATCCCAGATACATCTGTGACCATCCCAACCTTTTATCAACATTTCCATCCCATCTTAGTACATACCACAACCATCTTAACCTCTTATCAACACCTCTATTCACATCCCTTATTAGTACATTCAATCCTTGTAACCCTTAATTTCTCAACATCCCCATAACATTCCCACAAGTACCCATTTTCATCATATTATCTATATACCATATTAGTTATACTAATAATCTAACCGCCATATCTATAATCAACCCTCATCATCTTCTAACCTCCAACAACAACCTCAAAACAACCCCTTACAAACACTCATGAATAGGATTTCAAGTCTTAAAGCCACCACCATGGGTCCTAAAAGCACCCTTTCCTACGAATAGATCCGTAACAAACCGATTCACTTGTTAATACCTTTCAAATTCTATCCCCACATTAGGGAACTCTCGAAGATCCTTAAATTCTATAGTAAAGAGGACCCTCAACAACAAATCGTGGGCCTTTTGGCATGCATGTTATCTCATTGCACATGACCAAGACCTTATGTTGAGGAAATTTCCCATGTCCTTAACAGTGCCCCACTCTCGACCGATATAACAAAGATTACACAAAGATTCATCCTTCTCCTTCACACAGCTTTCCCAATTGTTCGTAGAACATTTATCCATCAATTTCGCCCACAATATCTCCATTACAGATCTCTATGCTATCAAATAGTTTGAAGATGATTTTTTGCAGACTTCATCACTCATCGGCAAGAGATCATCAATAAACTATCTTTCTCACTCCCACAAACCGAGTTAATCAAGTTATTCACTCGTTCTTATGCTAAACATATATTGTCAACTTCACAAATCCAATCCTTCCAGACATTTGATGAAGCCTTTACCATGGCCCACAAATTAGAACTTCACACCCTTGAGGATGGTAAAGTCAAAATTTGATCAAATCATGAGTCTTCGTTTAAACCTTCTTCTAATAACTATAAATCCAAAGGCTCAAAGAAACACGATCGATGTAAAATCCGTGTCTAATGGTCATTTAACCTCCTGGACAGACCCTACCTCAACGTAACTACACACCCATTAGGGAATCTTACAACACAGTATTCGATAAACTCCAAGCCGTATGCATGATTAACATTCCTCTTATCCGTCATATCGACACATCCGTTTCTAAACCTTCATGGTATTGATACGGTGATTATTGTAAATACCATCAAGTCTGAGGCCACAACATTGAAAAGTGTGTTTTGTTTAGAAATTTCCTTGAGAATTTTATCGATCGAGGTGAGTTGCAGCTTGACAATCCAAACACACCTCCTGATCAAAACTTGGATGTCTTTAAACAACCTTTCTGAATCACTCACCCTCCACTAGTCAACCACAATAAAATGTCGTCAAATCTCATCATATGATCAACACTATTAAAGACATCTCACTCACATCTTGTTTCTTTATCACCTGAAAAACCAACTAAACCATCTTACTCTTCAAGTATTTTCATTGAAAGATAATGAACCCTCTTAAATCAATCACGTCCCCTTCAAACTACTTGTTTCTTCTTTAAAATTCCTAGAAAATAAACCCATCATATAGATCACAAAAATCTCTTTCGAATATCATGTCACCCAACACTACATCCCAAACCTCAAAAAATACACTACACAACCTACAAACCATTCATATAGAAAAATAGAAACTACACCACCTACTCATCAAAAACCTAAACACAAAACAAACAAATTTTTTCCTTCTATCCTGGGCCTCACCCCTCATCCAAATTCACATCACACATTACAAAAATATAAGGTTGTTCCTCGAACCAAAACCTAAACATGTCACATAAAATACAACCTCATTAGCTCCAACCTATAAATCATTAAACAATATACAAACCCATTCTTCCTTATCATCATCCTAAATAGCTTTGATAAGGTACTATAGTAGAACCCTCGAAAATATCGTCCAACTATCCATCATAACGTTACCTCATGTTAATTCATCTTCCTTCCAAGGGTGGAAACCCTCTTAGTACAAATTTGAAGCATTTTGTGCATTTCATCATACATCGAACATTCCACCAAGGACTGCAAATCCCTCCACACTACCATTAGAATCCTTTCTAACAAAGGGCTTTTCCCCACGTATATAAATAATTCAAATACAATCAATCAAATCACACCAACTCCTCAAAACCTTAAAAATATTCTTCTAAACCATCATCTAACACCATGTCCACATCCAACAAAAGTGAGACTTCTTCTAGTAAAATCCCACTCCATTAGATCGACGATGTCCATAATTAAATGAGCAAGCACACAATATTCCAAGAACTCATATCAAAATAGGACCAATTTCACTTTCTCTCTTACTCGTGAATCATCCAATCCATCAACCTCTAAGGATAAGTTTCCCATCATCGCCACTCCACACACCCAAACTACCACTTTTGTATAAAACATCATCATTAAACAACTCCACTAAGCTCTTGTGAATATGTTTTTCTACAAACATGTCCAAAATTCTCCATAACACCAACATGCGATGATTGAGGCCCTTCATTCCATCTCGGTACTATTAGATGACCCTCAACCATTCTCTAACCTCACCAAGTAGCCTTAAAATGAATTCCGCTATCACCTTCAACGATTTTGAAATCCCATCCCTACAGTCTGAAGATCATGACCTTCCACTATTCATCACCACCCAAATCGATGATACTCTCATCAAGAGAGTCATGATCGACAATGGTGCTAGCATTAATATCATATCTTCTCAAACTTTCAAACAACTTCAGCTACTTCGAAAACATTGTCACCCAATCGGCTTTGGTTGTGCGTTGTCAACGACATTTTTCCCTTACTTTAGGCACGGTCATCTTACCCATCAAAGTGGGTGTTAAGAGTCTTTATGAACTCTTATACCTCATCAAAGGATATTTTTAGTACAACATGTTGTTAGGATGACCTTGGATATGCACTATGAATTTTATTCCATTAACCTTACACCATTTTTTAAACTATGAACATGACGTTAAAACCTTTAATGTTCCTTTTGACTCAAATCCTTTTAAAGCATGTCACATGACTTATTGACCTAATGATGTGTTCATTCCTAAGAAAAAATTGGGATCCTCTAAATAATTATCTACCGTATCTTCCATCACCATGTCTAAATTACCATGTGGCAGCTCATTTGAAGACATTATACAACGTCTCTCTCTTGGGGAATACCGCCTCCTAACCCTTAATTCACTCCCCACGCCTAATGCATATGGGATACCTAACAAACAACCAATGTATGAACCAAATGTTAGAGACATCATCTCCTTTGGTCCTCCCCATCTTAAAACTAGCCTTGTTTATGGATGTATTGATCATCCTTCCCCACATCGCAACAATCAACACCATGCTAAACCATTTATATCTTATTTTTCATTCTTACACAACCAATTATTTGCACAAATGTATCTTCACCGGTGTTCTTGGAAGGGTTTCGGCTTAGGACGTTACGAGAAGGGAATACATGAATTGGTTTTTGACCAGTCCCACAAACCTCATGAGAAATTCAAACTAGGTTTCAAAAACCTTCTTCGAACACCTTCGCAACCACCACATATGGATCTCAGTAATGAAACCAAATCCATCCTCTACACCATCACATAACAACTCTATCAATGCAGATGATATTATTTCCATCTCTCGTAACTTTTTTTTATTCAATATGATCACCTTAGGACCACTCACTTATCATACTAATGACAACACTAATACCATTCTTCTAGTATTACTTGAAATACTAGAGGAAGACTCCTCTACTATATAGACATTATTCAATTCCATGACCACCAATCCATCCTATCCTATAAGGGGCAGAGGACCATTGCCTTCAAAAAATATACCGTCAAACACATTGAAACTTCATAACAAATCCACTATCGACATTAATATAGGGACTTCATAAGACCCTCACATAGTCCAGTTGTCCAATCTATAAATTAGAAAAAAGCGAAAGACTTTACTGCCTTCCTTTCCAAGCATAGTCAGACCTTCATATGGTCATATAGTGGCATGCATGGTATTGACCCTAATATTTTTGTATACAACATCATTACAATCCCAAACACAAAACCTATCAAACAAAAACTATGTAGGATGCACCCTCGAGGAGGCCTCCTCATCAAAGAGGGTTTACAACATCTTCTCTCTACTAGCTTCATCCTAGGTATTGACTATCCACAATGGCTTTATAATATTGTACATGTAATAAAATCCTATGGTAAGTTATGTATCTCGCACGAATTTTGAGGTCTTAATCTCACTTGTCCTAAAGATAACTTCCCTCTTCATAACATTGATCATCGTATTTAGCCTTCACGACGCACCATGAAATGCTTTTTCTCATGGATAGATTTTATGGATACAACCAAATCCTTATCATAACTAATTACTAACATAAGACATCTTTCATCACACCTTGGAGGACCTTTTATTACCGTGTTATTCCCTTTAGTCCATGACCTCATCCACAAAATCATAGAAGACTACGTTGATCATCTCTTAGGAAAATCCAAACATCGAAGAGACCATCTCTTTGTCCTTGATGTCATTTTTTTCTTGTCGTATTCAGTACTTCCTCTTCCTTAACCCCGTTAAATGTGTATTCAGAATTCTTACTTGAAAATGTTTTGGGGTTCATCATTCCTATCGGGGTATTGAAGTAAACCCTACGAGATCAAATCATTGGGTTAAACCATATAACAATGTTGCATAGATCTAGAATCAGATAAATCATACAAGCAATGCATTCATAAATAAGCTAGAAGATAAAATAAAAGAGAGAAATATAACACCATATTTAACGTGGTTTACCCAGTGTGGGCTACGTCCACCAAGAAATGGCCAATATTATTATTCAGCTTCTTTATAGAGGAAATAAATGAAGATATGTTGGCTTCCAACACCTCTCGATGTTCAATGCTTTTCCCTCACTCAGCTACTCTTTCTTTCTCACCAAGAAAACTAACATGCAAAACAATTGCTATTTTCTTCTCACATACCCTCATACAATGCATACATGCATATATATATATATATATATATATATATATATATATATATATATATATATATATATTCTGGGAAACTAATTATGCTTTTACAATCAATAAATCATCTTTAAAGCAAGATATTTATTCTAATTCTCATTTAAAGAATAAAGCACCATCACACAGGTGACTAATGTTGGTTCTTACCTGACCGATGCCAATCACTTCTTAACCGATATCAGTTACCTTCTGACTAATGTCAGTTTCCTCCTGATCGGTGTTGGTCATCATCACAAAACTAAGAGTATGTAAAAGCAAGCTTCTTGTGAAGCAATTAAGCTCCATACTGAACAAAATCCGTCATCGATATTCCCTCTCTATATATTATCAAACAACTTCTTTGTCTCAAAGGTAGAATCCAATTAGTCTGCCACTTTATTTCTCAACTTTCAAATCATTTTTTGTCTTTGCACCATCTCCTTCAAAATGATTTCCACTTCAAATGAGCTAATAACTGTGAAAAGGCTTTAGAAAAACTCAAACAATATCTTGTATGACCACATGTGCTCATACCTCCACGTGACAGGGAGCCATTTTATCTATATATATCCACTACTCACCATGCCATGTGTGTTATGCTAGCACATCAAGATGAGTAGGGTAGAGAGTAGGTCGTTTATTACAAAATCTGCACTCTTCACAACTATGAAACTCATTACATCAAGTATAAAAGTTGTGTTGTTCTTTTTAATTTACATCTACGAAAAATTTGTTGTCTCCTTAATCATAAGACTTATTTCGTTGCCAATTCAATCCTCTCAAAGCTATGCATTCTAAACCATACCATAGTGATCGTATCACTTGTTGGCTCATGCTTATGACTGAATTTGACTTATAATTTATGTCACAAAATCTCTCAAGGGCAAGCCATTACCGACCAGCTCATGCAAAACCTTCCCTTCCCGATAATCAACTACTTCACAAACATTTTCCAATGAAACCATCAACACCATCAATCAATAATACACTCCCCTCAAAATGACACTCTTCTTTGATAGTTCTAAATGTCGGCAGGGGGAGGTGTTGATATCATCATCATACCTCCTTGGGGACTCCTATCCCTCTATAATTTAAACTAAATTTTGAATTTTCTAACAAGTCCGAGTATGAATCCCTCATCATGGGTCTCCAAACCATAGTCATACTTGATGTTCAAATCCTTGACATTTATGAAGACTCCCATCTTATCATCAATCAAATCAAATGAACTTATTAATGCAAGAATGAAATTTTACAAAAATATAAAAACATTGTTGAATTCCTCTTATAAGCCTTCGATCAATATACGATCTAGACATTTCCTTGATTGTCAAACAAATTTGTGGACACTATGGCTTCTCTTGCATCACTTATCCCCTTATCAACCGAAGATTCCAAGTTGTTCATTTTTTTGCATAGACTCGATCAACCATCCCATACCAACAAAATCCCCTCTATTAACCTTATCGAAGACAATCAAACAGATATTTGGTACACTCAAACCTATGACTATCTCTCTCAATCTAAAATTCCCTCCGATATATATAAAATTCTAAAAGATCTTTTCTTCATATCACTACCCAATATGTCATCATAGGTGGTACAAATGTGGATTTGATGGCCTTATGCTTCAATTCCACAAATCTCATGAATCCACTAAAGTTATTCAATAAGTCCACAACAACATATGTATTGGCCAATTCAATAGTATGGTTTTTGCTAAACATGTCCTATGGATGGGCTATTATCGGCTTGCCCTTAACCAATATTGTTGAGCATACATCAGAAATATGTTAAGTTTCAACAATATTTCAACCTTACTGCATTCCCACTTAGGCCCTCTAAACCGCTCAAGATTTATGGCCTTTTTCACAATGGGTACTTGACCTCATTGGCCTCATCACAACGACATTATTCTATCATCACTTCTACCAAATACTTTACAAAATGGGTTGAAGTTGTTAGTCTAGCATTTATTTTCCTCACTTTATTTTTATTATCCCTCTTGGGATATGTCAACTCACCTAGAGTTTACCTACACTTATGGGATATGTTTTCTTAGGTGTCTACTTGACTACACTATTCTAGGTGTTGATAACCACTTGACTACACTATTTTAGGTGTTGGCTAACACTATTCTAGGTGTATATTGCCATGATTTGAGGAAGAGGTTACACATTCACCTCTTATATGTACATCTCTTGAATTATTCTATTTTATTGTATTGAGTTGGAGCTATTCCTATGTTATTGCAATAATCTCTCCTTTATTTTCATAATTTGTAGTCTTGTATGCTTTCTTTGTTTTGTCTTTGAAAAATTCATGTCTCGCATCATTTACCTATGCATTCTTCAAACTAGCAGATCAGTAGCGCTTCTCCAATATGGTATCAGAGCCGAGCCGGTTTGAGCTTTTTTGTAATTATTCTGCAAGTTTAATTTTATTTGAGGCCCTTATTAGCAAGTCTTTGGGTGTTTTTGTGTTGGTTTTGCCTTATTTTTGGGTATATGGTCTATTTATAGGATTTTTAGGTTTACATACCTACATATTGCATATATAGTTTTAGAGATTCATATTTTGCAAGCCCTAAATCATTGTTGCAAGCTCCTCAAGAATCAGAGACCCGTGAAGGGCATTTTCACATGTGGTAGTGCTTTGCATGCATGTTTAGACTTTTAAAGGGCATTTTTCTTATCAAGATATGTTTTAGACATGTAACAGAGTTTCCAACAGCCCATACATGCATTGAAGATCCAGCTTGAGTTACTTTTTTAAGTCCCAATGTAGATTTTTTTCTACACGTAAATTTGTGGAAATTTAAGAGTCACAAGTGCATGTCTTATTGATCCAACGTAGTAGTCATAACTTGTGTAAAGACGTAAAAAACTTCATCTTGGCATTGTTACCTCTCCGTAACAGCCTCCTTCTTCAAAACCCACCTCTTTTTGCTAAAATTATATTTTAGTAAAAAAGTGCATTTCAAGTTTAGTGAAAATTCATTTAAAATAGGGATTATTTATGGGAAATTATTATTGCAAAAAATTTTGATTATTAGCTCGATATCAAGTGCCACTTTATTCAAAAGTTAAATATTTTTCATTTCCCAAAGCATTGGACCTATTTATTTTATAAAACACACTAATTTATAAAGTGCTAAAATTGTGGGGGCTTCACATATAGTTTTTGGGGCTTTACAAAGTGTTTCCTCCTTTTCTCAAAACTTATTTATTTCCACACAATTATTTAATTTCTAAAACAACTACCATAACTTTAATTTCTACACTAATGGATCTAAGTACAATTAACCCACTTACACCTTTTAAATACCATGAATGGAAATAAAAATGACCATTGCACTTAGGAGTAAAGGGTTGTACCGTATCACAATGGGGTTAGAACCTAAGCCTAGTAAGATGAAGATAAATTTAAGTGGTTTAATAAGTGTGATGAAGCTTTTGGTATTTTGTGTCTTTCAGTGTCTCCTAAACTCCTCTTTCACATAGAGTCAACCAAATCTCCCAACCAAGTGTGGAAAACCTTAGAAACCTTGTTTGGAAAAGTTGACACTATGAGGGGTCATGAGCTAGAAATAGAACTTATCAACTTAAGTCCTAACAACTTTGACACTTTGGAATATTTCTTTACCAAGATTAAGTCCTTATAATTGTAGTTAAAGGAATGTGGAACAAAAATAAGGATGAAAAACTAGTTCTTTTAGTGCTTTCCAAACTAGGTCTTAACTACTCTATCTTTGTCTCTACATTTTATGCTACCAAGAGTGATTTTGGAGCCACATGGTTTATGCCTTCTTTAGATGACTTTATTTCCAATTTTACTAAGGAGAAAGACAAGTTAATCCAAATGGGAACCTTGAATTCATCCAAACCTCAATCCCTCATTGTCAAGAATGGGAAATAGAAATCCTCTAACAACCAAGAGAAGAAGCAAAAGAACAAGGATCTATAAAAGAAGAAAGAATAGAAATCCACTACCTCTACCAATTCTGCCACTGAAATCTCCATTTCAAATGGAAACCCTGTGAAGGAAAAGGTTAAGTGTTCCTATTTCAAGAAACTTGGGCATGATGAGCAAAACTGTATGAAGAAGCAAATTAACAACCTCGGTCATCTCCTTAAAAATAACAACATAGGGGTCACTATATCTATCAAACAGTGTTCATGAACCTAGGAATCTACTAAAGAAAAGGAAAAAGATAAAGAGAAATATAAAGGAAACACACTACTTGCAATTGCATCCTCATTTACTCCTTTCTAGGTTATCGAATCTGTACTTCATACCATTTTAGTTCATCACAGTTGAGTTTCTTCCTTAGAGCCCTATAGCATGTCATCCATCACTTTGGGTGATGATACTCTAGCCAAAGTTTCGGGAGAGGGTGTGTTGAATTCAAAGGTGGAACATTCACAAATGTTCTCAGTGTACCTTCACTTTAAACTAATATCTATCTTGTCGGTGTATCATATGACTCATATGGGGAAGGTGTAGTGCCCACATTTTTATAGCCTCAATTATTTGTTGACTTTTTATTCATAGACATTTTTTGACAGGGATTTGATATATGTTGGACAATATGTTATGATATTTGACCTTCTTGGACATGTATGGAGATTTAGGTGCGTAGCGCCAATTTTACTTGATTAGTATGTTGATAGTTTTTCATTGATATTTCAGATACTAACTTATTACGATGTTGTTTGGACCTAATTGATATATGTTGGATACTTTTCTTAGTCGCATGTCTAGATTATATGGATGTATGTCATTTATATTTATCTCTATGGCTAACTCATGGTAAACTATGTGTAATTGAGCATGTTTTCACACTTACGATTTCATGATGATGTTAGGATATCATATATTTCATTGATCGCTTATAGAGTAGTTAGTTTACATTGTATTAGACAAGTGCGTTTAATGTTTGCAATGAGTGTGCAGTGAAAGGTCACAGGGGAACATGGGTTTTAGGGTGGCTACACAGATTTTGCACAAACGGCCCATGGGGCTAAGTCCTAACCGTGTTTATTGTATGAGGCCTTAGTATTAGATTTAATTAGTTTGGGAACCATGAGTGACCCTCATTGTAATGTGGTATGTCATGTAAAATTAATCTTGGTTAGGATGTTTATTTTGTTGAGTAAATTTGGTTTGGGGTCTTTATGGTCCCCACTTGCATTAAGTTTTCTGTTTGGGTAATTGTGTATTAAATTAGAGGGGATTGGGGTCACATGTGAACCCTTGGGTGGGCCCCACACCCTCTACACTTGTGCCCAAATGTTCCAAACCCGAAATTTGGCTATTTTAGGCATTTTAAGTGACCCATTTTAAGTTTGGGAGTTCACTTAACATGAAAATAGGCCCTTGGACCCTACCTAATAGGTAGGAGGATTAATTTCAAGGCATAGAGGGAGTTTCCCTCTCATTTTGCCTCTCTTTGGTTACCATACATGTAAGATGGATTGGTATGTGTATTTTTAAAAAAGTTGCACAAGTTTGTTTTGTTTTTCATTTTGGGTAATTTGGGAGAAGAGTGTTAAAAGCTAGTTTATCTTTTCTTCTTTTTATTTTAAGAATCTTTGACTTGGAGGGAAGAGAGGGGTGACACATGTCACCCCCTCATTTGAGAGGAAATTTGTTGTCTTCTCTTCAAATTCTCCCTCATGGGGGAAGAAGAGAACTTTTTTTTGGGAGATTTTACTTGGAGGCTTGGTGATTTTGGAGCTAGAGCTTGCTTGGATAAGGAAGTGAAAAGCTAGAGTGTTGGAGAGATTTTGGAGGTAGGCTCCTTGAGCTCATTTTATGTTTTATATTATGATTAGATCTTAGCCTTGTTTTGTTTAAAATGTGGGTGTTGTTTCTTGTGTGTGGCTATTTGTTGAGTATGCTTGGTGTTTTATTTTTCTCCATCCATCATATGGCATGATGGATTTTGGATTTTATGGGGGAAGAGAGAGGGATTTTCCCTCTCAAATCTCATGGCTTGATGGGCAAGCCATGAAGGTTCTTCTTATTCCCCTCATATGGTTTGAGGTGGCAAAGGTGGTCAATATGGTTTGAACCCCCTTCCCCATTCTTGGAGAGGAAACCGAATGGGTTTTAAAATCCTCCCAAGAAGGATTTTGGTGAAAGGGTGGAGGAATAAGGAGGGTTTGATGACTTGGAGGAATAAGGAGGTTGTGAAGATTCTTGTTTGTGTGCTTCCAATGTTGGACCACACTTTTGGTACCTAGGATATCTCTTCTTCTCTTCCCCATTTTGGAGGTAGAATATGGTTTCTCCTCCTTTCCTTCTTTGCAAAATTTGGTGTTTTTCTTAGTATTTGACTTGTCTTGTATGTGAAAATAATGTTGGATTGTCTCCCTTAATCTTGTGCAAAGTTTGTGGAAGCTAGTCCTCTCTCCCATGGGCTTGGGGAGGCTAGCATGTCTTCCAACCTTGGAAAGGCATGTAATGATGCCTAAAGGTTGGGTGGTTAAACAAGTCTTTTCTCCTTGTGTTGGTTCTTTGAAAGCATTCGAAAGTTGGAGCTCAATGTGGAAGATAGTTGGAGATTCTTGTCATCTTGGCTTCTCATTGTCTTCTTCATCTTTTTGTGGACATCTCTCTCATTGTATCTTTAATAATATGGCTTTGTGGAAGCTTTCATTGTCTTGTAAAATCTCTATTTTTGTATTTGGTATTTCTTGTAAACTTGAGTCATTTTTGCTTAAGCAATCTCCCTTAAATCTTGCAAAGAGGCTTGTAGTATGTTTTTCTTGAGTAGTTCATGTATCTTAGAAATATATTGCATATTGAGCTTGAACTCCTTGGAATGAAATCTTGTAATAGATGTTCCTTTATTATGAACTTGTTGTAACTCCTTTTTGAAGGAAAGTGGATCTATTGGAAATATTATTATTCTTGTTGTTGATCTCCTTCTTGTCTAATCTTGTAAAATGATTGTATGTTAAATAAAGTATCATTTTCTTGAAATGCATCTCTTTTTACAAATTTTGAAAATTTAGTGAATAAGAATACAACTAGTTCTCTCTCTCTAATGAAATGGATATAATAGTGAATCTCAAATGAACATTACCCTCTCCTTCACTAAGTTGTAAATTTAATTCCAAGTCTCTTTTATCATGTGAAATAGTTTGCTATATCTTTTCTTTTCACATAAGGAAGGGAATCATCTTATAACTCATAAAGTGCATATAGTTTCAAATTTGTATAGTTCATAGAGTTTTCAAAACCATATTTTATTATTCTCAACTTGAGGTGATTTGTGTTAATAGTTTGTATAATACAAACATATCAAATATATATATATATATATATATATATATCATATTGTATTTTATAACTTGGTTATCTTTCTTGCAAAACCATTTATTAATTTGCAAGTTATGTGGTTAAATGTCACATTGCCTTATATTGTTACTTGTTATAGTACAAATTTTATTTAATATAAATTTTATATACATATAAATTTTATTATATATATTAAACAAGTGAAATTAAATCAAAACACAAATTACATTTTTTTAAAGGATTTAATTCCAAAAGCACTAGCTGGAATACCAAGGGGATTGTTTTGTTTAAACAAAAAAACAATTTGGGGGAGGGCCGAACCCCTCCCCTCATTACGCACCCACCACCGTAGGCACCATTGCCTCCATGCCTCTTCCCACCACTGCGCAGCCCCCCTGCACCGCCTCCTCATTATCGTCACTCACTCTCCACTATTGTCACCACTTCCACCCTCCACGGCCACTCCTCACCCCACACAGACCTCTCTCCCTCCACACAAATTCCCTCCTCCTTCAAAAGGAAATCCGCATGCCAACCCCATGCCTCTGTTTACATCAAAAGAAAAAAGAAAATAAGTGAATCTTTCATTCGGGATCTCAATAAAAATATTGATAACAATAAATTTCATAATACAAATGGTTAGATTGAGCACCCATAAATCCATTTCTCCCATGGCTCTCTAAATAACTTGCAAATGGCAATACAAAACAAAATGAGGAAAAGAAAGAAAATAAGAGATAAAGATGTGTTAGGGTAAAATTTTAGGGCAAAACTAGATCAAGGGATGAGATATCTTTCATCCTAAGGTCCACAATTAACCCTACTCACTTTTAGGTCATGGGTAAATTTTTAATGTGAATGGGAAATAAAATTAGAATGTGTGTGTGGGAAAACACATTTTAAAGGAGGTGAGATAATTTAATTAAAAGGTGTGTAGGTATTTTATTAGTGACTTTTATAAATATTTTGTATGGTAAATCAAGTTAGTGGAAATAAATACACATTGGAATTAGAAATTTGTTAACTAGTTAATTAAATTTTGGGAAACTGAAGTTATAGTGTTAAACCGGATTTGTATAAATTATTTAAATAACATGGAATTGAGCTAGTAGGTTGTTTTGTAGGGTAGAACAAAGTAGTGTAATGTAATTTCAAAGGGGAGTTCATAACAAGTAATAACATTTAGTATCTATCTTTTTTTTTAAATATTTACAATTTTTCTAGTCATAGTTTGGTGTGTTTCTCGGTGTCCCGAGGCAAGGCATTACAGAAGGGCATGAGATTCTTATTTGATCCAGATTCAGTTGAGATCAGGGAGTTACATAGTGACACTACAGTAATAGTGGGAAGGGTAGATCACCATGCTAGGTTATATACCTTCTCACACTTTTCACCTGATGTTTCCCCTACTACATTTCTCACACATTCAAATGGAGTTAATAGATTATGGCATGAGTGGTTTGGCCATCTTAACTACCACTACCTTGAGCAGCTCAGTCAGCATGACATGGTTACAAGATTGCCTAGAGTTCATTTCTTAAAGGGAATTTACAAGGGTTGTGCTCTTGGAAAACACCCTAAAGAGAAATTTGACAAAGGTAAAGCTTGGAGAGCTTCAATACATTTATATTTGATTCACATTGATGTCACAGGGGTTTTTCCCATCCTTCTTTCACTAAGGAAAAATATGCTCTCACCTTCATAGATGATTTTTCCATATATACATGGGTCTACTTCCTTAGGCAAAAGTATGAAGTGTTTGATTACTTTCAGAATTCAAGGCACTCACTGAGAAACAATCTAGGAAATGTATCAAAGTTCTTCAAATAGATAATGGGGAGTAATCTAGTAACATATTTGAGCAATTTTGCACCACATAGGGTCTTGATCTACAACAAACCTTTCCTTACACTCCTCGGGAGAGAATGGCATGGAAGAATGCAAAAATCAGTCCTTAAAAGATATAGAAAATTGTATGATCCACTCTAAATCTTTGAATCCGTGGTTTTGGTAAAAATCCATCAATTGTGCATGTTATATATAAAATTGGGTTTTACGCAAATATTTGAAAGGTATAACTCCCTTTAAAGCTTGGCATAACATGAAACTGTAATTTAAGCACTTTAAGGTCTTCGAATCACCAGAAATGGCACATATACCCAAAAATAAATGCAAGATAATGAACCCTCAATCCAAACCTTTCGTCTTTGATGGGTATCCAGAGGGGGTCAAGGGATATATACTTATCCATCCTACTACTCATGATTTGTTCATCAAGATAATTTTTAAGTTTCAGGAGATTCCCACTAACTCTTTACTTTACGCTTCTCCATCTACTTTGTCTTCACTCAGTTTTGATGAGCATTATGAGGATTAAGATCATCCATAACATGTTCTTAAGGCAAAGTCTTCAACGTATTCTAGTTTTGACAAAGGATGAGTAATGAGGATTCATCCTCATCTACTTCTATCCATACTTCAGAGGATGAGGATTCGGCACATGACTCACCCACTTCAGGCCCTCTTTGGGCTAGGAAGACACTTCAAAGTGCAGGCACTTGGGAAGGGGATCCAAAGGATGAAAAATGTACTTAGGAAGACTATCAAATTAGGCCACATGCCTTTTATGCTTCAAAGATGTGAGACCACATACATTCCGAGAGGCATCAGGCATACTTGAGTGGGATAGTGTTATGCATGAGGAATATAATTCATTAATCAGCAATCACACTTGGGATTTTAATTCACTTCCTAAGGGAAGGAAGATGGTTCATGTCGATGGATATATTGGACCAAATTTCCAACCAATGGTTTTTCACGTAAGTATAAGTATAAGGCTTGGTTAGTAACCAAGGGTTTTTAACATGTAGCTAGCATAGACTACTCAGAGACCTTTGCACCCATAACCAAGATGACTTCAATTAGACTCGCACTTGTTTTATCCATAGCACATGGTTGGAGTGTGCACTAGATGGATGCGAATAGTGTTTTTCTTCACGGAGGCATACATGAGGAGATCTACGTGGAACAACAACCCGGGTTTGTTCATGATTCATCCTTAGTTTGCATACTTATGAAATCTATTTATAGCCTTAAGCAGGCCCCTCGGGCTTGGGGCGCCAATATGAATTCCTTCCTTCTAACTTATGGTTTTACTCAGTGTCATTCTGATCCCAATGTATATCTATTCCTAGGGATGATTCATTATTGATACTAGTAATTTATGTTGATGACCTTGTGATCACTGGGAGTACTTTATCAACTTTCTTAGTAGTGAAGAAAACTCTTTAGGATATATTTTTCATGATTGACTTGGGACTACTACACTACTTCTTTGGCATTGAGATCACATGGTCTAATTTAGCGATTTCACTTACACATCCCAAGTACTCTCTTGATCTTCTGGTTAGGTTTCACATGGATAAATTCAAGCCATCTTTGACTCCATTCTGATATGGATTCAAGCTTGAGGTTGACTATTCCACACACTTGGTTAATGCTACTTTGTATCGAAAACTTGTTGGCATCCTTATTTATTTGACTCGTACTTCAGAACTAATATCTCATATTTTATTGGTGTTATTTTGAGGTTCATGCAGAACCCCAGGAGCTACATTGAAAAACAAATAAGAGGATTTTTCACTACATTTAGGGCTCACACAGATATGGGATTCACTACGGGGTTGGGTCATTCATTGACTTGGTTAGCGACTCAAACTCATATCGGGTTGGTGAAACCGAGTTTCATAATTCCACTTCAAGTTACAGTTTCTCATTGGTTTCTAGTCATGTCGGTTGGTCAAGTAAGATGAAGATTATTATTTGCTCTTATTGGAAGCACAATGGACTAAGAGGGGGTGAATTATTCCTTCAAAACCCTCATCCAATTCAAATTAACTTGCAAAAACCATTTATCATTCAAACATGTATTAATGTGATCTTACAAACATAGAATAACCATTCACAACAGAATAACCATGAGAGAGTACACAATAATTCAAGATATAAGTGGGAAACCCTCAAGGGGAAGAAAACCCACTAAACTTCTGATTATATTACACAAATTAAAAGAATTTAGTACAGAAAAAATTTACAAGAAGTACCAACCCCTAGTTTAGTGAGGCACCAACCCCACAAGGAGGCTACAACCGCCTAAGATGATCAAGCACCAACTCAACCACCTGAAAAATGAGTGATCGTGGATGATATGTTTCTCACACAACAAATAGTGATCCAAAATTTAGCTCATACACCTTAAAACCCTCTTGCAATACACATTCTCCTACTTCTCTTAATCTTTCTCAAACATGTATTGATTTGGAAAATAACCCTCGCACACTATCTCTTCATCACTCTTCGACATTCACACACTCTACTTAAATTAGGCACTTCTAGAACTAGCCACCAACAAGGAATCCCAATATCAAGTAAAAATAAATTAAATATTCCATGTAACCACTCATTGGAAATACGATGACATGTATAACACATCTAAGCATGATATACCTCATTAAACATCCAATAATGAAAATGGAACCACTTTTCCTCTTTAGCAAAGTGAACTTCTTGGGAACCAGTTTTGGAAACTCAACTTATTTGCACCCTTTTTGACCCATTCAAGACATCTAAATGCATTTAATAAGAAATAAATTCATCCCTCTACACTCTCCAATGAATAGCTATCATAAGCTAAGCCAAAATATTGGTCTTCTACATCAATTTTTTCACCAAAGTAGTGTCTTCATGAACCAATCAAACTAGGTCAACTTGTGACATCAACCATGCCTCCTCGTCGACTTTCGTAACTCAATCGAGACATCAAACATGTCACATGGAATGTGTGAAACACCTCAAAACCCATAAGACTTCATCACAAATCCCATGAGTGCTCAAGCACTTCTATTTACCAAGATTACTAAACTGCCCTTTTAAGCCAAAAACCCAATCATCCTATTTTGATATGTGTAAGTCATCAAAACATCTCACCAAGATATGAAATTACTTCAAACATGTATCATATATCCCATAGATATCAGAACACTAAATTATTCATATGGTTTAATGGAAAACCTGAGAGTAAAACCTTCTTTCCTAGAAAAAGGGTTTTGAGTGGGCTCCACTAAGTGTCATGACTCTGAAACCACTACCATATAAAATATGGTATAATACTCTTCATCATCCAATCATCACATTTTATGATCCAATCCATTCTGGCTCATACAAACAAGATTTCTTCCATCGCTATCAAACTAGGGTTTTTAGAGGGTTTTGACCTTCTTACCTTCTTAACATTTTCATAAAGAATAGACCCTCATTTAACCTCATTATAACTCTAAAACCTTCTTATCTCCATGCTTCAACATCCCTAAAATTATCAAGGGCCATGCAAAGGTTACACATGTCAACCAAGCAAATTTCTCTCATATCGAGCTAGAAAACATGCTCTCTCGCACCTTGTTTTGGTCTACACACCATATCTTGCAATATTCTCATCATGTTGACTTTAAATTTTTCTCACACCTCTATGAAACCTCTTTACATCATCTATAATCATCAATTTTCCACAAAACTTTGAATCTCCACCACCACCATTACTTGCATGATTAAGCTTTAGGGGTCACAACCAAGTGAACTAACACAACAACCATTCATAAAACCACTACAAACTTCCTCTACATGATGAATAAATCATTACATACCTTCCTAAGTGTTTCCAATGGCTCACATGCATATGAAAGTGACTATCATGCCTTATAAGCCTTTATACACTAGGATTGGGTCTAGTTTAGACCTAGACCAAGTAGGAAAAAAATTGTACCTCTCTTTCTAAGATATCCAATAGGACCTAACATACTTCATACATCATGTCTCACTCACCTCCATGACCTGACATATCCATGCACCTCAATTTCATGCTTCATTTGGCCTCTAAGCACTTAGAATAGGTCTAGATGAGTACACCATAAACCCGATTTCACCTTGCAACCATCCTCTACACTTGTATGAGTTCTTCCACACACTCTTCTCATGATATCCATGCCTTGACCATGATCCTCAAGCCATCATGCAACTCTATCCATCATTCTCTATCACCTAGGCTAACTAGGTCATCTGATTAAACATATTAGGCCAAGCCATTCTCATTGTTTTCATCATGATACAACTCTATTGTACATGCCACTATCATACCATGTATCTTCTAAAACTCCTATACTATCATTATGACCTAATTCATGCCAACAATCTCCCCTTTGTCATTGATCGAAAACCACCTAGTTCTTCTTCCCCTTTTTACATTAATGACAAAGCATACATATAACACATGGTCTTCATATTCCTTAAACTTATTTGAATCACCTTTTGGTTTTAAACATCAATAAAAATCATCATTTGAGCACATAGACTTGTGTTTCCTTCTTTAACTCTATTTTTTACCTCTTTCTCATCATGGAAGCACTGTAGCTCCCCTTGAGCAGAAGCATATACTCATGCCAACAATCATTCTGACCATGAATCATCATAAAAAATTATTCTTACCTTCTCCTTGATTCATCTCAATTGATGATACTCACAAAAATGCTTGTCTCTATCATACAATGGTTGTAAACAACTTTTAGGGATGAGATCCTTAAAGCATCTTTTCAGACCATTTTATCTCAATCAAACCTTACTCTAAAAGCTCACACACATTATGAATCAACACTTTATATATCCCTTGTGAATATATTATCACAATCTAATTAAAAACACAATATTTCAAGAACATATCTTTCATTCATGCCATGGAAATAGATTAAAGCATTCATCACATCCCTGAAGTAAGATTTTAGTGTTTTGTATCTCTTTTCATGTTATCACAACTGATTGAGCTCATGAAAATCTCCCCATATGCGTATACCTACAACACTTCAATATCCCTTCCATACAAGTCTTCTTGATACCTTATACACATCCCGAGGGTCAAAACACGCTCCTCCTGCTTCAAGAAGTCTTCTCATACATGTATCCCACTTTATTATAGTGTTTGACAACATTGTACCCTATCAATATGCAACTTGAACCACTATGCAAGACCTAAAACTCCTTTATCTTCACTTTTCAAAGGAAATGAGCATTTTGGATCCCCCTCGACATATGCCTTCATACAATCATATTCATCATAATGGATCTTCACACATAGGTAGGGATAGAGACATGTTTTCACCTTATTACACAGACATCACTCCAAAGAAGTGACTTAGAACAATAACTTAGCATTTACAATACTTTGATCAATCTTCATGGACCAACTTTAGGATATAATTCATCTTTCTAGGCCTTTATAGAATTATCAACCAACATACCATCCTATACATCTATCTAAGAAAAAATATAGACCCTTACTCAATCATACACGATATGCAATCATGATCCATATAGAAAACTACAATTTTTCCACCTCCACATTCCTTCATCAAACTTCAATTCCTCATTCCATTCATACATGATCTATAAAAATCTCTTGGCATTCTAAATTCATGCTTCGCATAACATTGTATACCTCAACAACCATGCACTGAAATTGACACACCATATCAACCGAGAGAATCACCCATTTCACTTCACAAACTTGATAAGATTTGACTTTCTCCATGCAATATCTATGATGCATAAACACTCTTAGAATATCTATATCATGTCTTTAAGGACTAACAACTCATCATATACCATGTTAACTAACTCTCATACCTATAGCATGCCGTTTTAGTCCTTTATGACACATTGTGCCCTATCAAGATGAGAGAAACAATCATACATGCCCTATGCCATCTTCTAGCTTGTTGCCTTGGTGGAAGAGAACATGTTGACTCCCCCAACTATGTGTACTAGGACTAATAACACCATGTTCATCAGGTAGATGTTATGACAATACTTCCATAGACCTTACAACAATTCTTTCAAGGAATGGACACAAGAGGCATACTTAAAATTTGGGTGACATTGTATTAGGATTGTATTCCTTCATCAAGATGACATATTTTCTTAAAGAAGACATATCCCTAAAACCTCCTTGATATCCTTCATACCTATTAAGGGCACTGCTACAGACTTAGGAAACCTTACACACATTTGTAACCATGTGTATCCACAAAGATGACTTGCTTCTTTGGCTTTCAATATTTAATCATGCTTAAGTTCTTCATTCAAGACCTATATATTCTTGAAAATCATTTAAACCTCACATATCCCTACTTGAGATATCATTTCATATTTTGGAAAACCTTTCTAGTCTTGCAATCATGAATTTTATCTAAGAAACACATCTTACACATTTTCTCATATCCGATGATATCATTTATCTTCATATTATCTTTATATTGCATAAACACGTGGGATATTCCTCAAGTCATAGCTCAAGAATCAAGACACATAAAATGGACTAATTCATCATCTAATCATACCAGGAGGTCACCATTTCACCTACTAGAAATGGTATGATTAATTCATCATACATAATGATTGATTTTCTCTTCATGAAACTAAGAACCTTTGCACCATAAAAAAAAATATCCTCAAGAAGCCAAATAACTTTTGCATTCGTAATGAACATACCCCGACATCTTGAAAACATACCTTGACACCATAAAACCACTTCTACATCAACATCCTTCAAACAAATCATGTTCCCCTTTACACAATGATTCATCTCGGATAATTATGCCTCTAAGAATCCAAGTAGAGACATATTTATTCACAATGAGTTAAGAAGAGTGACTTGAATAGGTACCAAGCCCTCTTTGACACCTGCAACTCACCTCTTCCTTCTTTATTTTGATTTACATCCTGAGAAACTCCATGATTTACATTCATATTTTCTCTAGGTGTTTCTATAGTGTTCACATTAGGATCGCATAACCTGCCTTGTCTTATTTCCTGCATTCTAAGTCTTGAAGCCTCTTGTATTGTCTTGAAGGCCCATAATAGTCTATAGAAACATGTCTAATACTATTTAAATTGAAGCACACAACTCCACTCCTAGTACTATAACCTTCATTAACCCAATTCTGACTTGAAGGTTCATATAGACAATATCTAGAAGTATGACATCTCTCATGACAATGGTAGCACATTACATTCTTTGATAGTTCAGTCCTATTATCCCTCCATGGATGATCATATTTGAAAAACTTCCTACATTCCTTAGCTCTATGTCCAAATCCATTACAAGTGAAATAATAACCATTAAAATATCTTTCATACCTTGAAGCATTAGGTTGCCTAATTGACTTTGTCTTCACATTGTATTTGAAACTTCTCTCCTTTTTATCCTCTTTGGTGCTTGGAACTTCACTTTCCTTGCTGAAAACATTATCTTCTTACATTATTTCTTTTCCCTTGTTATCATCCTTGAATCCCAAACATGTTCTATCTCCTACAAACCTTTGACCGCAAAGAATATAATCAAGATCCCGAATGTGCTTCTTAAATTTCTAAAAGGACTTATCTCTACTAACTACATTAGATAACTCTCCCTTAATAATAATCACCTCTTCTTCCTTGGATTGCAAGCTTAGAGTCATGGAACTCATCTGCATCTCTAGTCTTTTGATTGTCTCATCAATATTTTCTGTAACATCCCAATTTTTCTCCTCTAGGTATTGAATATTTGCCTCATATTCCTTGACTTGAGATATCATCTTCTTGTTTTTATCTCAACATTCTTTAGCTCAGTCTAAACACAATAATTCATCCTCAAATTCATCTTCTTATTAAAATTCCCCGTAAGATTCTAATATGAAGTCACCCAACAGTGTGGAGCCATCACTTGTAGACCTCATGGAATCCTTGGTCATGAACAACACCTCATCACCTACATCTTCATGCTCTAATTCAGATTCAGAATTTGAAACACCATCACAACTCCTTGGTTTAGATGAACAAGCCTCTTCCTTTAAGTAGAAACTCTTCTTAAACTTTTTCTTGGAGTAAAAACTTTTGAAATTCTTCTTTCCTTTACCATACTTGTGATTTTTCTTGTCATGATCATCTTCATGATCTTCATCACTTTATTTTTCATGCCTATGAGGAAACTTAGTAGAAAAATGACCTACTTCACCATAATTGAAACATTTAAAAGGAAGCTGTTGATGGCGAATCACAGCACCCCTGAATGTCTACAACTCGATGGGTTGAGACTCTCAGTGTGATTGCATAACATGGAGCTTTTCCCAAGTGTGGGACCTTGCGAATCGAGAAAGCTCTCCGGATGAAGGCCGGTTCCTATTCCTCTGTTCAGATGCACACATAAATTTGCAGAGGATATACTCAAAACCTAATCTAATTTTCCAAGGAGACAGGTGTAAGAAGATGCATAAAAATAAAACCTAAACTACAAAGGTGATGCACCGAGGAATGAAGAACACCTGTCTTGCCAATAACACAAACCATAAAAATGTAATGCAAGATAATGCACAGATAACTAGATTCGCAGTGAAATATCAGGAGGATGCAAATGAACACAGAGAGGGTTGAGAATCATCCACATACATGCATTATTTTCTCCAAAGATTGATACAATACACTACAAAATGCCAAGAGGAAAAGTTGCATTACAGTTTTAAATGGGAGGTTTGAACTCCACAAATTCACCTGCCAAAGAGAAGAAGGGAGGGGCAAAACAAGAATGTCCAACATTTAGAAAGAATCCCTCCTTACAATTTATAGGAAGAATGAGAGAGAAAAGAGAGAGGAATTCCAAATCTACCCCAACCACCTCTAGGTTGCATTTAATTCATCTCATTATGGTGGTAGGTGAGAACCCTAGCAAACCAAAAAAGTGGCGAACTGTATTTTGCATTTTTAAGAATTTTTTCTCACCCAATTAAAGATATCCAGTCATAGTTGGATAGAGGACTTCGTAAGATTTCCAAAAGTCTAACCTTGCGTGAATCCGAGCTCCCTGTGAAAATTATGGCCGTCTAAATATCTGGGTCAGGGTCTGCTTCCTATCAACGCTCAAAATGTTGTGCCTCCTGAAGGTGCGCCTTGCCGCATCCATGTGTGTGTCGACATCCCTTTACCTACATCATAGGCACATCCATATTTTTGTCGACATCCTCTAATGTGCACCCTTTACTGCGCTGTGGCACATCCATATTTGTGTCGACATCCTCTAATGTGCACCCTTTACTCGTGCTGGGCGCGTCTATGTTTGTGTCGACATCCTGCTACATGTGCCCTTTACCTACACCAGGGTGCATCCATGTTTGTGTCAACATCCTCTGATGTGTGCCCTTTACCTGCACTAGGGTGCATCCATGTTTGTGTCGACATCCTCTTACGTGCGCCATAGGCGCATCCATATTTCTGTCGACATCCTCTAATGTGCGCCTTAGGTGCATCCATATTTGTGTCGACATCCTATGATGTGCACCCTTAACCTGTGCTAGGTGCATCCATGTTTGTGTCGACATCCTCTTACGTGCGCCATAGGCACATCCATATTTGTGTCGACATCCTCTTATGTGTGCCCTTCTGGTTGGAAACGCAATAAATGTCGGGGTTTGAGTTTCTTTGATTTCCATATTCTTCTGCTTGTCTATATCTACCCGGGGAGATATTTACAACAATTTGGTGACTCAACGGGATCACCTACCTGCTAGGTAGAAGATCAGTGGCCTTTTAGCAATCCATTGGGCATGGAGTCATAAGCAATAACTGAAACCAACCTCGATATCTCGATCCCGAACTCGATATCGCAACTCCTTCTCCGACAAAGACGTTGAATGTAGAAATTCAACCTAAGAGCAACAAAACTTGTGCAAAGCACTTAGGGAAATTGAAACCTAACTACAACAAGACAATGTGCATACGCACTTAGAGGAATTGAAATCTAGGCTAATATTTACAAGGGCAACCTTTTCCTTTTAGTAGCAATGTTTAAGATAGATTCCGTTAACCGGAATCGAAGTTCCTCTCCATCCAATGTAGACAATTAGAAGGAATTACTACTTTTACATCCCGTGACCATGTAGGGACCACTCCAAATGGCATCAAACTTGGAATGCCTTCCTGGTTTTTCCCGATCTGCATCCCATTTCAGAACTAGGTCCCCTTCTTGGAAGGTCTTTGCTCTTGCCTTCTTATCAAACCATCTTTTTACTAAGGCCTGATCCTTTTCAATCATCAGAACTACATGTTCTCTTATTTCTTCCAATTCCATCAACTCTGCATACCTGGCCTCCATTGGTTCAAACTCAGACAACTCCAACTACTTCATGAGCTCCAATGTTGGCAGTTCTAATGATATAGGCAATCGCCTCTTTCCCATAGACCAATTTGTAGGGAGAACTACCTGTAGACCTCTTTGGCGTTATCCTGTCAACCCATAATGCTGATTTTATCTTGGTATGCCATGTCCTTTGGTTTTCATCCAGATTCCTTCTGATGATCCTTAGCAAATTCTTGTTTGTGGACTCTTCTGTCCATTACCTGCGGGTAATAATTTGAAGAGGTGTTCAAATAGATTCCATTCTTAACACCCCATTCTAATCTTGGAAACTATGATTGCCAATGCATTATCTAATATGATAGTGGCTGGCACACCAAACCTGGTCACTATTCCTTCATAAAAGTCTAGTATGTTAGACTCATTTGCCTCTTTGAGCACTACTGCTTCGGTCCACTTGGTGAAATAGTCCGTTGCCATGAGAATCCACTTGTGGCCTTGGCTTGAGTTTGGGTTGATGACCCCAACGAAGTCCAATCCCCATTGCATAAATGGTTGGTCAACCAAAATCGGGTGCAATGGAAGTGCTGCTAGTCTTTCTTTGCCTGTGAAGAGTGCACATTTCTTGCACTTTCTTATCCATGTATAGCAGTCATTGAACACCGTGGGCCAATAATACCTTGCCTTCATTATCTTGAGAGTTATTACTCGTGGGGTGAAATGTCCTCCAGAATCTCCATCATGAAAATCTCATAACACCCTCTCAATTTGACCTGTCCCAATGCACCTCAATAGAACTCCATTGATGTCTTTCTTAAACAAAACACCATCAACAAGCACATATGGAATGGCTTGTAATCTAAAGTATCTCCTCTTTGCTTTGCTCATTTCTGGAGGGCATAGGCCTGTCTGTAGGAAGTGTATCATATTCTGAGTCCAACAAGGAGCGGGAACATCATCATTTTCCTGTTCTTGACCATCCTGTAGTACCAAGATAGTCTCTTTTTCATCACCTGCTTTAACTTGCCGACTTAAAGCTAGTTGTTCACATAGTCCTTTTCCACATACTAGCTTAGTGACCTTAATCTCAATGTCATATTCCATGACACGGGTTATCCATCCTGCACGTTTCTCATTCAAATCCTTGTTTAGAAGGAAGTCCTTGACTCCCGCATGAGAGACCAACAATTGGATCTTGTTGTTTGAGACTAGGTGCTTGAATTTCTTTAAGCTCCTGATCACTACAAGGACATGCTTTTCAACGAAAGAGTACCTAGTTTCGTATTCCTCCAAGCCTTGACTGAAGAAAGTAACTAGTTTTTCTAATCCTTCTTTGTTTTTCTGTACTGGATTGTAGAAATTGTGTCTCCACCACCAAAGGCATGCAACATGAAATCCTTGGAGAAGTCTGGATTAACGAGAGTTGGAGCTTGAGATATAGCCTCTTTTATTGCCTCAAAACTTGCCTTGCCTTCAGATGTCCACTTAAATTTCATGCTCTTTTTTAACATCAGTGTTATTGGCTTTACGAGAGCTGAAAGTTTGGAACAAACTCGCGAACAAAATTGATCCTTCCTAAGAATCTTTGAAGAGCCTTCTTGTGACTTGCAATGGTAACGCCGAATTTCTTAAACTCTTCTCGGGTCAATCATCAATCCCTCCTTTGAAACAATATGGCCTAGAAGTTTTCCCTCGTGAGCCAAGAATATGCATTTTTGGGATTCAATGATACCCCAAATCTTCTACACCTCTCAAATACCCCGCCTCAAATTAAAGAGGTGATCTCGCTACATTTTTGGAGAATACCGTGATGTCATCAGATATATCAAAACTATTTTATTGATCAACCCTTGAATGCATATCCATTGCCCTTTGGAAAGTGGCTTCAGATTTCATAGCCCAAATGGCATCTTCTTTTAGGCATAAGTGCCCCATTTGGTGGTGAAAGCCCTCTTGAATTGGTCATCTTCTTTCACCATTACCTTATTATACCCCGAGTAGCCATCTAAGAGGGAGAATCTCTCCGAACTCGGATACCACTTGCAATATATTTGTTCCATTGAAGGAAGCGGATAATGGTCTTTGAGAGATGCCCTATTAAGGTCTCGAAGTCCACACACAACCTGATTTCTCCACTCTTCTTTCTAACCAGAACCAAGTTTGCAACCAAACTTGAGTGCTTGATTGGGAATATAATGCTTGCCTCTATTAGCTTGTTTAGCTCTTTCTTCATTAAAGGCTCAATGTGAGGGTTGACTGGTCTCTACTTCACTCGCCCGATGGGCTTAGCATCTGGATCCACCTCTATGGTATGTTGTGCCAACTTTGGATTGAAACATCTCAAGTCTTCATAGCTCCAAGCGAAGACATCTAGAAATTCTTGGCAAAGTTGTATGAAATCTGATTTCTCCTGCTTAGTGGCCACTTTACCAATTTGAAGTGTTTTACCTTCCCCAACCGGAATTGGCTCTGAATCTTCTCTCTTGACCTGCATGTTATCCTTTTCCTTACAAAACTGGTCATTAGGGTTGAAGATAGACTCCAATGTTACTAAACCCTTGGGAAGCTTGTTTGTCCGCAGCTACACTACTTGATCACTATATTGTTGCTCTAGTCTATCTTGATTCCTAGCTGAGAATTCAGCCTCTTCTTGTAAGAAATTAACGATCTGTTGATCGTTCTCAAACACCTGCCATCTTGTGTTATTATCCGGAACTACTGGCCTCACAATCACATGGATATGTGGTGTTTTTTTTCCTTCTGATGTTTTCAACCACGTTAAACGTTGCTCCAACTGCTGCGAGCCTATCTGCGGCTTCATTTTTCTTCCTAGGTATGGACACGATGTTGAAAGCTTCAAAATCCTCAACGAGGTCCCATACCCTATTCTTGTAGTTCTTCAGTAGGTCATTCTTTGTAGCATGTTTTCCTCTGACTTGATTGACAATCAGCTCGCTATCCCCGAACACCTGCAAGTTCTTTATGCCCTTTTTCCTGGCCCAATGAAGTCCATGAATCAAGACCTCATATTCAGCTGTGTTGTTTGAACAGGAAAATTGGAAATAGAAAGCTGAATAATATTTTTTTCCTTGAGGTGAAATAAGCATAACTCCTCCTCCTACACCCTGCCTACTCCTTGATCCATCAAAAAATAACTGCCATACCTCATTGTCATCCTTATGGTCTGTTTTGGTGATGCTAGGAATAGACTAGTTTTCTTCATGTATGCAATAGAATCCTAGCTCGATTCTTCTACTTCTTGGTAGGGATCAAAAGCATGTACCTTACTTGCCCATTCGTCAAGAGTCAAATCTGGGATGCTTCCAACTTTGGTGTCAGCTTCATCTGTCTGGATAATCTTCTTGATCAAATGTTGAACAGTTGGCATTGATTTGGCTTGGAGTATGAGGCTCAATATGAAATTTTGCAATTGGTTCGGATCTGATTGTGACCTTAGTACCATATCTTGTTCTGAACAACATGTGTGACCAATCAGCAGATAAGTAGCCTCCAATTCTAGCTGTGAAATCCCTTGATAAGCATAGGGCAAAGAGTGGTGGCAAATCTATCACTGACACATCTTGCAAAATGGTAACGTTGGGGCATGCATGCAAGATAAGATTCAAACCTTTAATCACTCCCACCATTGCTACTACTGTCCCATCCAATTGCACTACCCCCTTTGATATGACTTCATATTGGAGACCCAACTGATCAGCTATTTGCTTGGGCATGACAGAACTACTTGCCCCAAAATCAATCATGCAATTGTGTACTAGTTTATCCCTAATGATTAATGAAACATAGAATGGAGGGGGTTTCAAAACTTTACCTTGTTGTCCTCCATGATTCCCTTCAGTGAGCAACATTTGTGAGGACCTTCTCTTGCATATGGACCTACTGGTTCGAAGTTGACCAATTCTTCATGGCAGCTTATAGAATATCTCTTTGGCCTAGGATGGATAAAGATTCCCATATTGATATATTCACATTTGTCTTCTTCATTTGATCAATGATGCTAAATGGGGATGAAAGATCTCTTTGTTTTCCTTTAGCTTTGTACATTCCTTTCTTGTGCATGGGCAGCAACAACTAGCATTTGAGTTGGTTTAGAAGGTGGTTTGGGTTGTCCTTGCATTATTAGAGCTGTATTTTTGCTTACCGACACCTTGTGGAGTGATGGAAGGTTGTAGATCACTTGGATCCAATGACTGCCCTTCACCAATATTCCTCCTCTTTGATCTTGTGTTAGCTGCTTTACACTCTAAGAAATTATTTGATTCATGCCACAAAATCCTCATCTTGCCAATTCGCAAGTGTGGTATCATTTGATCTGTGTTTTGTTGAGATGTCCCTTGTTGCTGATTTGCTTCTTGACTCACTTCACCCTCTACACCATTAGTTGTCACCATCAAGGCTTGGTTTAAAGCACCATATTAAAGCACATAGATTGGTTGTGAGGTTCATTGCATGGGAAACACCAATCATACTCTTGAGCTATGTTGTTTTGCACTAGCACTAATGCTTTAGAAGCAGATGCAACATTGGGGTTATAGGGCTGAAATGATCTATTAGCAGGAGGCCTTACTTGGCTTTGATTTGCAGCTGGATTGGGTGGCCTATTGGGCTGGTATGGTGGCCTATTAGGTTGAGCTTGAGGCTGATAAGAAGGTCTAAAGCTTTGGGCCTGCTGCCTCTTGAGTGTAACCAGCTCATTTCCCAAATTTTGTAATTGTTTCATGACCTCTTGGAGTTCATTTGAAGCACTAGAGGATGAAGTAGAAGTTTCATTTGAACTTTGATTTCTAGGAGTGGGAATAGGAGCCAAAGTGGGTGCCTAACTAGTGCTTGGATTTTCTAAGTTTGGATACAAGGGCATGGGAGGCCTAGAGCCACTTACCACTTGAATAAGACATTTTTCAGCCCTAATGGCAATGCTATAAGCAGCAGTAAGGTTGTGCCTCCCATAGATTGAATTAACATAGAAATATCAGAATTCAAAGCTTTAAGATAGTATAGAAAAGCACCTTGACTCTTGGCCTAACGGCCACCGGAATTCTATCCCAAGACCTTTGAAATCTGAAGTTGAAGTCGGGCCACCGCTCGTTGGGAGCTCTCTTGATAGTCATCAATTATTCTAGTAGAGACAAATTGTCTCCTTTTTCTCCAAACCGCTCATGGAGAACTATGATAACTCGATTCCAATTTTGGATAGAACCACTCAAGGCTCCTAAACCACCGCAAATCCTTCCCTTTGAACGAAGATGCCAAGCAATTTGACAAAGAACATCCATTTCATTTATCTCGTGGATTACACAAATGTTAGCAATGTCTTTGACATGATCACCGTGAGTGGTATGATTTTCTCCGATGAAAATCGAATGTTCTTCAATGCTGCAATTGGAATTGGATTCTCAGGATTGAGGGCAAGTGGATTGTTGCCGTGAAATTGACAAAGGGATTTGGTGGTAGATGTGCCATTATGATTGGCCTAAGAAATCTAGTTGATGTGAGAAAAGGTCTACCAGGTGGAGGTGTAGACAAAGTCTAGTTAGGTGGAGATGGTGATCTTTGTGGTCTTCTTCCTCTCCTTCCTCTTCCAGGTGATAGGCTGCAGTGAAAAAATAGCCCCTCTTCTCGAGTATCGACACTGGTTTGAATTCTTCTCATGTACCCGGCAACTGCTGTGCCGCTATACCACCGAGTCCTATCCCTTCAAGTCGCCAGGATGTGTTAGAAAGTGAGCCTCAAAAGGCTAGATTCTGCCAAGTTACACACCAAACCTGACAATATTAAAAAATAATTTAAAACTTTGAAGGACCCGAAAGATACAGTTCTTCAATTCGGTTATCGGGTATTGTTGTGTAGTTACTAATCCCTAAAAGGTACAGGTAAAACTCAGGTCATGCAAGGCAACTTACAAAACCTGAAATACACCGTGTCAGAACTTGGGACATGCTCAATACCTGGGAAAACCTGAAATACTAAAAACCATGAAATTTTGAAAGTCAAAATCTCAAAAATCTAAGAATACCCTTTTGAATATTATCCCCCGATCTATCAACTGGTGAAATTTTGACTTGTTTTGAGCAAGTTAAGCCCTTGAAAATCGATTTCAAAGTTTAGCTGGAAGGTGAAAAATCTGAAATTGTAAAACCTGCAATTTTTTAGTCCAAATTTCTTGAAAATTCCTTCAAATCTTGTGGAATGACCTCTTGTCCCATCGGGTGTGCCAAAACTGTGATGGTGAATCACAAACCACTTCGAATGTTCGCAACTTGATGAGTTGAGACTCTCGGTGCGATTGCGATAACATGGAGCTTTTCCCAAGTGTGGGACCTCGCGAATCGAGAAAGCTCTCCGGATGAAGGCTGGTTCTATTCCTCTGCTTCGATGCACACATAAATTTGCAGAGGATATACTCAAAAACCTAATCTAATTTTCCAAGGAGACAGGGTAAGAAGATGCATAAAAATAAAACCTAAACTACAAAGGTGATGCACCGAGGAATGAAGAACACCTGTCTTGCCAATAACACAAACCATAAAAATGCAATGCAAGATCATGCATAGATAACTAGATTCGTAGTGAAATATCAGGAGGATGCAAATGAACATAGAGAGGGTTGAGAATCATCCACATACATGCATTATTTTCTCCAAAGATTGATACAATACACTACAAAAATGCCAAGAGGCAAAGTTGCATTACAGATTTTAAATGGGAGGTTTGAACTCCACAAATTCACCTGCCAAAGAGAAGAAGGGAGGGGCAAAACAAGAATTTCCAACATTTAGAAAGAAGCCCCTCCTTACAATTTATAGGAAGAATGAGAGAGAAAAGAGAGAGGAATTCCAAATCTACCCCAACCACCTCTAGGTTGCATTTAATTCATCTCATTATGGTGGTAGGTGAGAACCCTAGCAAACCCAAAAAGTGGCGAACTGTATTTTGCATTTTTAAGAATTTTTTTCTCCCCATTAAAGATATCCAATGTAGTTGGATAGAGGACTTCGTAAGATTTTCGAAAAGTCCAACCTTGCGTGAATCCGAGCTCCCTGTGAAAAGTTATGGCCATCTGAATATCTGGGTCAGGGTCTGCTTCCTATCAGCGCTCAAAATGTTGCACCTCCTGAAGGTGCGCCTTGGTGCATCCATGTGTGTGTCGACATCCCTTTACCTACGCCATAGGTGCATCCATATTTGTGTCGACATCCTCTGATGTGCACCCTTTACCTGCGCCATAGGCGCATCCATATTTGTGTCGACATCCTCTGATGTGCACCCTTTACCTGCGCCATAGGCGCATCCATATTTGTGTCGACATCCTCTTACGTGCACCCTTTACCTGTGCTAGGGTGCATCCATGTTTGTGTCGACATCCTCTGATGTGCGCCCTTTACCTCGCACGAGGTGCATCCATGTTTGTGTTGACATCCTCTTACGTGTGCCATAAAGCGCATCCATATTTCTGTCAACATCCTCTGATGTGCGCCCTTAGGCGCATCCATATTTGTGTCGACATCCTCTTATGTGCACCCTTAACCTGCGCCAGGGCGCATCCATGTTTGTGTCGACATCCTCTTACATGCGCCATAGGCACATCCATATTTGTGTCAACATCCTCTTATGTGCGCCTTCTAGTTTGAAACACAATAAATGTCGGGGTTTGAGTTTCTTTGATTTCCATATTCTTCTGCTTGTCTATATCTACCCGGGAAAGATATTTACAATGTAGAATCTTACCTTTATACTTTTAAGAGCCAACCTTCAATCTTCTAGCAACCATTGCAAATATTTCATCATCATAAATTTCAATGGCATAACCATCATCTTTCATCTTCTTATCTCTTTTCTTCATGTCATTCTTGAATGCAATCCCCTTCTTGACTAGTTTAGAATCAATAATCCTCATCTCATATGCAGTCAAGGTTCCATGCAACTCATCCATTGCCAAGAGCTTCAAATCCTTAGCTTTCTCAATAAAATACACTTTAAAATCAAACTTAGGAGTTAGAGACCTCAATACCTTTTGTACCACAACTTCTTCCTTCACTTCTTCACCTAATCCTTTCATGGTATTGACAACCTTATCAACTCTAAGCAAATATGTAGAAATGAAATCTTTTTCACTAATCTTTAGACATTTAAAATGATTTCTAAAAGTTTGTATTTTATCTATTCTTACCTTATAATCACCTTCATAAATGACTTGAATTTTCTCTCACATTACTTTTGTTGATGTGTAATGCATGACCTTCACAAGTTAAAGTTCAGCTAGACCACACATGATTGCATTCATAGCCTTGGAATTGTGACTATTGAGCTTCTTTTCTACAACAATTTTTGGAGGAGTTTGAGGAACATTATATCCATCTAAAACATATTTCTAGATTTCAAACATAAGGACATGATGTGATTCCTCATCTTGAGACTCCAAAAACATATTTTATCCCATCAAACAAGGATTCCTTGCTAGAAGAAGCGTCACTTTGCTGACTCTCCATTTTTGTGCTTTAAAGGATCTCATTTCAAGTGATTAAACTTCTCCAAAAGGACATGCTCTAACACCAATTTTTGTAAGTACAATGGATTGATGGGGGTGATTCACTCCTTGAAAACCCTTAGCCAATTTAAATTAATGTGCATAAACCATTTAACATTCAATCATGTATTAATGTGAGCTTAACAATATATAATTACCATTCACAAGAGCATAACCATGAGAAAGTACACAACAACACAAGATATAAGTTAGAAACCCTAAATTGGAAGAAAACCCACTTTGAACTTTTTATTATATTAAACAAATCACAAAAATTTAGTGAAACACCAACTTCACAAAGAGTACCAACCCTACAAGGAGCACCACCCCTGCAAGAAGCACCAACCCCTATTTTAGTGAGGCACCAACCCCAAAATGAGGCTACAACCCCATAATATGATCAAGCACAAACTCAACCACCTGAAAATGAGTGACCACCGATGATATATTGATCACACAAAATATAGTGATCCATAATTTGACTCATACACCTTCGAACCCTCTTCAAATACACCTTCTCCTACTTCGTTCGAACATGGACTGATTTGCATAGTAACCCTTGAACACTATATCTTCATCACTTCATAAATTTACACTCTCTCAACTCTATTTTTATTCCCTTGTTTCACTCTCTCACCTATCTCATAGTTTTTCTCTCTCATTTTACTTGTTCAAAAATGAGCCATACATGCACTTTTATACATGAATTAACTCAAAAATATGACTAGGTCAATAATTACCCAAGAGGTTGGTCATAAAAACATCAAAAACATCTAAAACATCATATAAAAACATGAAAAAGACCCATATAGGTCAGCAATGGATAAAAACACTCAAACTTACACAACTAGGCCATGAAGCCTAAATCCTTCTCAACCAAGCACACAAAGACCTCCAAGGACTTAATGTAGATATTTCAAGCCTCCAAAGGCTTCATAAATGTCCAAAACAACCTTACATCACCTTCCATCAGCTCACAAACTTTTAAACCATATATTTCATTCACATCACCACCAAGTAGGGTTGTTTCCTACACAAATCAGTACCTCCAGAACCAGTCACCAAAAATGAAGCCCAAAATCACACCAAAACAACTCAAATATTCCATGTAACCACTAATTAGAAATAAAATTACATGTATAACACATATAATAATTTTATACCTCGTTAAGCATCCAACAATGCAAATGGAACAACTTTTCCTCTTCAACAAACTCGAACAACCCAAGAACCGGTTTTGGAAACTCAATTTGTTTTTCACCATTTCTACCCATTCAAGAACACTAAATGCATTCAATAGGAATAAAATTCATCCCTCTACACTCTCTAATAAATATCTATCATCAACTAAGCTAAAATATGGGTCTTCTACATCAATCTTTTCACCAAAGTAGTGTTGTCCTGAACCAGTCAAACTAGGTCAACATGTGACCTCAACCATGCCTCCTTACCTGACTTTCAGAGATAAAAAAACATGAAACATGTCACATAATATTTTTGAAACCTTTAAGCTCATGATACTTCATCACAAAGCCCACAAGTGCTCAAGCACTTCCATTTACCAAGACTAGTAAATTGCCCTTTTAGGCCCAAAATTAGTCAACCTATTTTGACCTATAAAGGTCATCAAAACACCTCTCCAAGATCTTAATTGAATTCAAATATGTATAATATCTCCCATATATCTCTTAGCACTAAATTAGTAATGTGGTATAATGAAAAACCTAGGAATAAAATCTTTTTTCCTAGAAATTAGGGTTTTTGAGTGGGTACCACTAAGTTTCATGACCTGAAACCACCACCATCTAAAATCTAGGAGAGTACTATTCATCATCCAATCATCACATTTGATGATCCAATCCATTCTGAGCTCATACAAACAAGATTTCTTCCATTTCTATCAAACTAGGGTTTTTGGAGGGTTTTGACCTTCTTAACATTTTTTTCATAAAGAATAGACCCTCATTTAACCTCATTCCAACTTTGAAACCTTCTTGGCTCCATGCTTCAACATCCTTGAAAGGATTAGGGACCCATGAAAATGTTACACATGTCAACCAAGTAAATTTCTCTCATATCGAACTAGAAAACATGCTCTCTCACACCATGTTCGATCTAAACACCATATCTTGCAGAATTATCATCATGTTGACTTGTGATTTTTCTCACACCTCTAGGATACCTCTTTTATTCATCTCCAATCATCAATTTTCCACAAAAATCTCTTTATCTTCACAACCAAGTGAATGAAGTAGAACAACCATGCATAAAACCACTACAAATTGCGTCTACATGATGAATAAATCCTAACATACCTTCCTAAGTGTTTCCAGTGGATCACACACATCTTCAAGTGATTATCATGCCTTATTAGGCCTCCATACACTAGGATTAGGTCTATTTTAGACCTAGACCAAGTAGGAAAATACCATACCTCTGCTTCCAAGCTCTCCAAAAGCACCTAGCACACGTGAGACATCATCTCTCACTAACTTGCATGTATCTATAAGCTCACATAGCCATGTACCTCACTCTCATGCTTCATATGGCCTCTAAACACCTAGACTAGGTCTAGATGAGTCCCTAGAAACTCTACTTTCACCTTGTAACCATCCTCTGAGACTGTATATTGATTCCACACACTCTTCTCATGGTCTCCATGCCTTGACCATGCTCCTCAAGACATCATGAAACTTTATCCATCATGCTTTATCACCTAAGCTAACTAGGTCACCTGATTAGGCCTACTAGGCCAAGCCATTCTCACTATTTCCACTCTTTCCATCATGATACAACTTGATTTCCCATGTCACTATCATACCATGAATCTTTTAGAAATCCTAGATCATCTTATTTATCATTAATGAGATTTTACATCAATGACAACAACCTAACTCACTCATGCAAACAACTCTATCATCCACAGAGAGGTAGAGTACGGAGAGACGTTAACGTAGCTACTAAGGTTATTTGGATTTAGGGGATTATTTTTTATCTTTCTATCCATATCAAGCAGCCTACAGTCATATTTTGTGACAACCAGAGCACCATCCTAATTTACAGGAATTTTTTCCTCCATCACAGGACCAAACACATTGAGATTCACATGCACTTCATTTTAGAGCTCATTCTTTAATAGGTCATCAATTAGATATTCTTCCAATATTCAAAACAAGTTGTTGACATATTCACCAAACCTTTCACTGAGAGAAATTTCATTCATCTACGAGCTCTTCTTGGGGTGTGTTCTACATTAGTATCTTTATCATCTTCAAAGGGGCTTCTAGCCTCTTCCCTTCTTCATGTCTCCTTTTGGGGGATTTTTTCCCACTTTGGGTTTTCTCCTTTTAATCTATCTTATGAGATATTTCATTATATGTGTGTACCTCATCAGGCCTTATTTTCGAGACCCACTTTCCTTTTCACTACCCACCTAAGTTGTGCTTATGGGGGTGTTAGTGTAATATTTATTTTCCTCACTTTATTTGTATTATCCTACTTGAAATATTCCACCTCACTTGGAGTTTCACTACACTTATGGAATATGATTTCTTAGGTGTATACTTGACTACACTATTCTAGGTTTTGGTTACCACTTGAATACACTATTATAGGCATTGGTTACCACTACTATAGGTGGATATTTCCATGACTTGAGGAGGAGGTTAAACATTCACCTCCTATATGTACATATCTTGCATTATTCTATTTGATTGTATTAAGTTGGAGATGTTTTGTGTTATTGCAATAATTTCTCTTATATTTTCAAATTTTGCAGGTCTTGTATGATTGCTTTGTTTTGTCTTGGAAGAATTCACATGTGTATTCTCAAACCGAGAAGACTGTAATGATTCTCCATCATTTTTTCACTAATCATCACTATGACATCACTCTGAATCAACCCTCATTCATCGCAACGAAATCACTATATCATCAACTGCTACCAAATACTTTATAAAATGGGTGGAATTTATTCCCCTTGTCTCCACTAAATATGATAAGATCGTTGACTTCATCCACCATCACATTATCTTTTTCTTTGGCATTCCTCACAAAATTATCACAAATAATAAAAATATTTCAAAAATAAAAAGATTCAAAAGCGTTATGAAACCTACAACATCAAACGTAGCTTTTCATCTCTTTACTATCCACAAGTAAATGGTCAAGAAAAATCTTCTAGCAAGACACTCAAAAAATACTCATGAAAATTGTTGATCAAATAGACAAATATTGGAATTTCCAAATTTTGTTTAATCTCTGGGCCTATCATACTAATATCTTTACCCCTATAGGTTCTACGCCCTTCTCTTTAGTCTATGGCTCTGAGGCAATTCTACCCCTTGAAGTTCAAATTCCATCTCTTTGTGTGTCCCTTAGAGATTTTATCTCTAACAAGGATTATTTTCAAGAACACTTATTACAACTTGAACTGTTAGATGGACATCTCCTAACAAACTTTGAACATCACCATGCCTACCAAGAATGCATCAAACTAGTATACAATAAACATGTTAAAGAACGTGACTTCAACATTGATGACCTTGTTCTTAAAGAAAATCAAAATGACAATACTCTGGAAAGGAGTAAACAAGGAAATTTTTCCCCTAACTAGATCAGTCTATATGTCATTATATTCACAAAATTATGCACTTTAGACATTTATTTATCCTGGTTTGATACTACTATTTAGAAGGTTCTTGAGTGAAGAAAGTACTAATTAACCCCCATCTTTTGGCCATCTTATTTTACTTTTATTTCGTCATTTCCACACATTTTTATCTACATGCCCAATCTATTTCAGTATTTTCCCATCATTTTAGCCTTGTCTGGGGTGCCTAGGGTAGTACTAGGTCACCCTAGTCCCACCAGGGGTGCCTCGGTCCTTTTATAATTTCTTTCCACCATATGACCCTCATTTATATCATGGGTTGGTTCGTGTTATGGCCACCTATGGCCTTCATGTATTTCATCTCAATGTCTTTCTCACATGCACCCTACTACTTCCCCACTCACATTAGGAAAATATTGGATTGATTATATTGGGGCACCTAGACCCTAATCATACAAATATATCTTTCCCTATGCCTTTTGGACATATTTTCATTTGCAATAGTTCTTTCTTAGGTTATACACAAAATCTCTCTCATTGGTATGCCCATGGTTTCCCACTTCCTCCATTCACCAATGAGGAGTATGCTATGGGCATGTACCACTTACGTCTTAATGGCTCATTACATGATCAACCTCACACTATAGCTTACCAAGTTACTAATTCCTATCCATTCGATTTTGATCCAGAGGAAAATGATCTTCTTGAAAAGTTTAAATAATCCTTGTTTACACACTATCGAAGGGTCATTGTATTCATACTTCCCCCTCCCTTATAATCTCCACAATACTATTGCATTCATCATCTTGCATAATCTTACATCCCACTTTTAGCATTCACACATATTTCATACACTTTCATCATTTATATACACATGGCGGGCATAGCTAATTCCCCCTTCTTATTTACTCATATCATCTATCATCCTTGCATCTTCATTAGACACTTCTTCACTATTACCCAATGATGCACTCTTATGCTTTGGTTCACATTTGATTGTTAAGGGATTACCATTACACTGAACTCCACACACTTTATACATTGAATTTCATCACACATCACATGTTATACACCAATACATACTACACTTAGTTTACATTCTACTATTATTCTACATGCATCTTGCATCATACCTAGGTCATTCTATGTATTATATATCCTAGTCATTCTACACATTACATACATTATTAGGCTATCTACGTACATAGTCCAATCATACATTGTGCATACCTACCTCATACACATTCTACATACTATGTTAGGTTACATTACATATGAGTCTAGCTTTACATTTCATCCCTACATATTACATCACGTATTATACATTACATATTGTTTACCTTTAACATCGCATTTTACACACTGCGCATTTACAAACCCTACTCACCACATGGTTGTTTATTCTCTACACGTTGCACTCACCACCCTATGACACACTTTAGTTCCTCAGTCCATACTTGATTTCCAAGGGTTTAAAAATCAAATGGACCTTACACCCATCATGTGACATTTCATCATGTGACATTCTTAGGCTAGTGACATACGCTTTAGGCTAAATCGTCACTCATCCTTTCATCATATAGTGATATACGCTTAGGGATAAATCATCACTTTCCCTTTCATCATATATGCTTAGGGATAAATCATCACTCATCCTTTCATTTTATAAGTGATAAACACTTGGTGCTAAATCATCACTCATTCATTCATCATTAAGTGATATACTCTTAGGGCTAAATCATCACTCATCCTTCAATCATATAGTTATATATGTTTAGTGTTAAATCATCACTCATTCTTTCATCTTATATTGATCTATGCTTAGTGTTAAATCATCACTCTTTATTCATCATATAGTGATATACGCTTAGACTAAATCATCACTCATTCATTCCTCAAGTCATGATATACGCTTCAGTTATAGGGTTCACGCACATCCTTTCTATATGTCACACCTCATCATCACTACTTACACACTCATCTTAGAACACTAGATACAACACACACTACTCAACCATTTCCCAATGATGCACTCTCGTTTACGGTTCATTCTTGACTATTGAGGGGGCGATGAACCTCATTACATACAATTCCATTCACTATGGGGGCACATGGCTCCTATCATTCCATTTCATCCACCCATAACATACTTGCATTGTCTTGGGGGAATTTACTCTAATTTACTAGTGTTTTACATGATCATTGTACTACACATGTTAGATTAATTTCTTAGATGGCATACCATCCACACATGCACATTTATGTCTTTTCTTAGTGTGATAATAGATACATGACTCTTACATGCGCGCATGGATGCTCGCCTTCTACCCTTCCTATCTTGGTCACTTTGAGGGGCATCCACGTTCATCTCTTTTAGGTGATATTGTTTCCTTTTGTACTTATTACTTCACATTACTTGGTTATTCACATTTTGACATATTGGTTATTTCTCTAACATGATAATGGGTGTTCCATGTGCAACACTTGTTTTGCATGATTATATGTTTCTATGACTACTTGTTTGTCTATTTGTACTTGTCTGCCATTATTTTCCATTGTATGCGGGCTTTGCCTTATGTTTGTGTGCACACTTGATTTTTGTTTACGGCCATGATGGCCTTGCATTTCTTGTGACATCGTGAGTGATGTCCCATGTTTGCAACCTGCTTTGACCAGCTTACTTTCTTTCTTACGTGTTTACATTTACTACATTGTCTATGTAGCTTACACATGTTTTATATATGCATGCATTATTTGTTTACACTTGTCTTTGGCTAGACTTCTTGTTTGTGTGTGCTTTGGTTTCTACCAAGCACTTTCCTAAGGTACATAGTTCATACTATGGTTGGTCCTCTTTTGGGGCCACATTATCCTATCATTGATATCGCATGTGCCCCTAAAAAGGGGGGCATCATTTGGAGGTTTTGCATACTAACACTAAGATTCTACACTGAACAATTTAGTTTTCTATAGCGAGTGGGTTCGAGACAGTCTACGAACCCTATGCATAGTGGATTTTATATGGCATGGTGTCTTTAGAATTTCTTAGAAAGCGATTCTGATGGGTGTTCCTCCCTACAAGTACTTCATTCAATGGCATCGGATCACCCAAAAAACTAGGACAATACAGAGATCTCTTCACACACATTTCAGCAGAAACGGTTAGAGCTTAGAGGATACAAAACATTTCCTCTCTATAATTATTCAATGAGGGTGGCATGAGATCACCCAAAAAATGCATAGTACAATATATCCTTCTACACTCTTCCTCTCGACATGGATCTATCATCCAAAATAAGCCCCTACTTATTTTGGCTAACTTGTCTTCATTCTTTCCTTCCTTGTGCCTCAGTCAAATTTTTACACATTTCAGGCACTCAAAATTTTCTAGGTATTGCTTCATCAGATAGAGAATTTTCTCCCCTTTCTAGAAAGGTAAATAAGTCCTCCTAACTCCTTGTATTTTACAATTTATGGCTCGGCAGAGTTTGGAGGGAAATTTTCCCAAAGGCGGGCCCGTGGGAAAAAATTGGCACTTAGCCTTTTGGGGCAAAAGGGTAAAGGGAAAAATTTTGGCCCGAAATCCTGCAAAGCAATGAGATGGTGCCACATGTCCTATCAATGGCGGAAGTTGGGGTAGCGGAAGGACTTTGGAATTTTCTCCAAAGTGGTTAATGGCGCAAAGGTAAAAAATGGAGCACATCCTGCTAAACAACCAGATGGTGCCATGTGTCCCGAAGTGGCGGAGGCGCGGAGTATTTTGGAAAAATTCCAATTTTGCAAAGGAGAAGAATGATCATTTGAACCCATGGATCAAAAAGAGGGTGCCACGTGGCAAGTGAGGTCAGGCGGTGGATATTTTTGGGAATTTTTCCCAATTCGAAAAAGGAGGGAAAAAGTTCAAATTTTAGCCTGAACCCTAATTTTTCCCTAATTTCACCTGTTTTGCCCTAAATCTTCAGAGGGCCATATCTTTTGATCAAAGCTCATATTTTTGTGTTTTTATATCATTGGAAATCTGTTGAAATTCTCCACATGATGGACTATTCAATTTTGATTTTTGGTGGAGATTTGTGGGAGAAAATTGAAGAAATGTCCCTAGCATGGAAAAAATGTAGAACCGACCCCCAACCACCAAAATTGATGAGGTATGGCACTCATTTCTTCTCCAGCATGGCCAAATGCATCGAAAAATGGATTTGTGAGGGTGCCCTTGCTGTTTTAATGGATCTTGTCGGTGGTTGGAGATCTCAAATCAATTTGCCCATGTTTTTTCCTTTCCTTCGTTCTGCTTCATCATTAAAAGCCAGTTTTGGCTCATTTGTAAAGGGTTGGACGTTTTTGTTCTTGCAAACTCCCCTCTTCCCCTTGGCATGTGAATTTGAGGAGTTTCAGACCTTCCATGGAGATTGTGGCACGTTTTTTTCCTCTCTGCCATTGTAATGCATTGTATTAAACTTGGGAATGGTAATGCATGTTTTGTGAATGATCCTCCAATCCTCTCATGTGTTTATCATTGTCTTATGATCTTTCATTATATTCTGGCAATCTGTGCATGCTTTGGTGTTACATCTCTATGATCTGTGTTTATTTGCAAGACAAAATTTCATCACTCCTTTGGTGTATCACCATTTTTACTTAGTTTTGTTTTCTTTTGCATCTTTTAACTCTGTCTCCTTGGAATCTAGAGTAGGATTTAGCATTGAACCTCTACAAAATTCATGCATACACCTAAACAGAGGGGTAAGAACTAGCTTTCTCTAGAGAGTTTTCTCACCTTGTAAGGTCCCACACCTTGGAGAAAACTCAATGTTGTGCAATCACACTAAATGACCCAATTCTAGACTACATATCTGAAGGCCATTTAGGGGTGTTATATATTTGCACTAATAGGATCAAGTGCACATGTTCCATTTACACTTTTATTTTCATGTACTTTACATTTAGGTATTTTACACCTTCGTATACATATGTATTTTATAGTGTTTTTACACTTACATACATGCATATTTAACTACTTGATCATTTTCTCCTTGTAGGTTCGGTAGTATGAGAAATAAGAATTCAAATTAGGGGTAATAACAACAACATTCCGCGACAACACATGCTTTACTAACCATGCGGGTGTACTATACACCACACAACAGATTACACACGCATTCTACCCTAGGTTCACTCTCATCACTTTTTATTTGCTTTCCATGCTCATCCATCTCTTTTTTTTTCATTCCACACTTTTTCCTAGTCCTTCGGTAGGTTTCTACTACACTCTTCATGGACATCAAGTACACATTTCTATCTACTTTATGATCTTGAGCTTTCAGTTCACCAACATAAAGTGGTGACAAAATGTAGTCACAAAATTATGCACTTTAGACATTTATTTATCCCAATATCATACTACTATTTAGAAGGTTTTGAGTGAATAAATTATTGATTAACCCCCATCATTTGGCTATCTTATTTTACTTTTACTTTTTCATTTCCGCATATTTTTATCTACATGCCCGACCTGCTTCCAAATTTTCTTGTCATTTTAGCCTTTTAAGGGTGCCCAGGGTAGTATTAGGGCCCCCATCGGTGTCTTGGTCCCACCAAGGGCACCCCGGTCCTTTTTCTACTTTCCTGCCACTTTTGGGCTCTTTCTAGTCATTTTTCATCCTTATCTTTTTGGTATTCGTCCATGTCAGGGTTAATTACGAAATCAGATCAAGAGAACCCTATAAATATAAATTTATGAGACCATAATGAGGGACCTAGCATCATCTACTACTATCACTCATCTAGATTTGCATCCATCTATTGCATTTACATCCACATAGCTCCATCATCAAGGCACAAGCTAGGAATTTTACATCACACTTCATAGGGGAGGGATTCTATTTTATTCCATGCACACATGCTATTACATTTTCTACATTTATTTATTGCTTGCTACTTCATGAAGTGTGATTGGCACAAGAGCACCTAGGGCACGACATGCACACACTCACCAGAACTACATTTGGGTCTGAAATGTAGTGCAACACTCAAAGTAGTCCTTACATCAGCTTGAATTATTAGTGACATACAACTGCGGGATAAAGAAACCTAATGTGACACACAACGAGGGCTTCGGATCACCTTTTGACCCTGTAAGAACCAGATCCAAATCTTTTTCGCAAACCAGGGCACCCAAATTATGTTAGGAATAGTTTAAATATTGTGAACATATTAAATAAATGTAAACATGAGTTATTGGGTGGTTATGCCAACTCACAGAGATAGGGAGATAATAGTAAGACTAGGGGCTTACTTAGATATTTTAGGGATACATGATAAGTGTTGTGTCCTAATATTTAGGAATGCACTATCACTATTTATATGTTATCCTTGATTCAGAATAAATCATCCCGAAGGTTTTTTAATATCAATATATTATATTTCGGTGTTATACAGTTTTCATTTAATGCAAAGCTCTTTCAAATCCATCATCTGGTATCAGAGCGGGTTCAATATTCTGTCATGAGAGTCTATTTACGAATGTTTAGATAGTCTAAAAATATTAAGGCATCAATATTCTTCCCATTGACGTGCTTCCTTGTAGTCTTGATCTGAACTTCATTTATATCATGTATCAGCCTTGATTTACGTGGCAGTGTGCATAGGTTTGATGATCATGCTGGAATGGCTGTATATTCGATGCTCTTCCCATGTCCAATCTGACTGCTCTTGCTAAGGACATTCCAAATCTCTGAAAAGGTCAAGCCTATTTGTGCATCATTTCATGCACCAAGATAGCTACAGGTCTATGAGCTGATAAATTTGTTGATTCCCGTACTCACTTACAATTGTCATACGGATCTGCCAGTCACAAGGTTTTTTGACGTGGATCAAGGAGAACGTAAATTCCACTCGAGTTATAGTTAGAACTCGACAATTTGGATTGCATGCGTGAGTGAGGAATCTGGGCGAGTACATGCAGGTTGAGATCCATATGACAGGAAAACCTGACATGCATTCAGAGCTCGTATATTATGGTTAAGGACACCATACAACCAGATCCGTCTCCACGTGGGTAATAAAAAAATTCAACTCTCTCTCAATATTTGGTATAAGCATAGAAGTAAGTATTGTTTCATAGAGATGGAGACGTCTTAGAATCTTGACTATCGAGCACAGAAAAATTATCTCTCCAGATCTGCGAGCTAGAACAAGATTTCATATAGTTTTATTCTCTACATGTTGTTTTGCATTTCTGTCAAAAACATATGTTTTGACTCACTTAGTGGATAGATTGATAGTTAAAATCCTTACACGAAAGTTTTATGATAATGAGTTTTTATGTTTGGTTTAGGTTATTTAGTATGTAATTTCCCATCAAAAGACTTGTAAGGAAAATAGTATGTATTAAAAGAGTCATTATGGAGTCAATTGGATTTTAATTGTGTCATCCATATTTAGGGGAATATTAGGTAGTATTGTTTTAATTTGTTTGTAATAGGACACATTATCGATAGAAATCGATGTCTTTTTTGTGAGTTGAAAAATCTAAAAAAAAGGAGTAAAAGTTTGAAAAAAATTTGCCTCACTTTTCAAAAATTAGACACATTTTCACTTGTACGCGACGTCCATAGTGAGGGGGTGCATTATCGGTTGAAACCAACACCCAAGTTGTAAAAATGGGCCTTAATGACACATCCGATAACTAAGTAGTGAGATGATGGAGGCTGGAGGCAATGGAGGCAGGAGGGCACATAGTGACCTCTCGTCAGGCACCATCGACGAGGCCGTGAAACTGAATTGGTGGCCAAGTTTTTTCTATTGAGTGTTTGCTTTCAGCGTACATTTGTGAGAATAAGAACAAATGATTGTTCAAAAGTAATGTATAAACATTCCTGAATGTAACTCCCGATGTAATGAAATAGGTGAGCAAAAGCACCAGTGTAAGATAGTTCATGGATCTTGAAAAGGTTTGTGGGAGATCCAAAAAACCACACGAGGTGGACAGGTGATGGATCTGTTACACGTCAAGGTTTGTGGTAAACCTGTAAAACCATAGAAGGTTGAGCATTTCTCCCTTCATTAGTATCAAGGTCATGAGTCACATAGTTTGACATGCTCCATAGAGGTGAGCATACTGCAAATGAGAGTGTGTATGTTTTTCCCATGTTCACACTAAGGGGGTGAATGTTAGGAATAGTTTAAATATTGTGAACATATTAAATAAATGTAAATGTGAGTTATTGGGTGGTTATGCCAACTCATAGAGATAGGGAGATAATAGTAAGACTAGGGGCTTACTTAGATATTTTAGGGATACATGATAAGTGTTGTGTCCTAATATTTAGGAATGCACTATCACTATTTATATGTTATCCTTGATTCAGAATAAATCATCCCTGAGGTTTTTTAATATCAATATATTATATTTCGGTGTTATACGATTTTCATTTAATGTAAATCTCTTTCGAATCCATCGATTACATACCATAGCACCCGTAGGTTCCCAGTCCTCCTCCAAGCACCCCAATCCACTCAGATCCTCTAGATCTAGTCTTTTTGGGACCTCTGCATAGTCGTTCCTACTCTTGTTTTCTCCACTCACCTCTGTGACACTTTTTGATGGTCACCAGCTTACTGCCTGAGTTCTTTCCTTACCTCCTTCTTGCATATTAGGGATTTTATTACATTAGTTCAGTTATTTAGTTACTTTACATATTGTCTTAGCATAGTTATTTACTACATTTATGTCCTCCTATTAGATTAACTACCACCCATATTTCCAATTTTAGTTAATCATTCATCACTCACAAATATGGGTCGAGAGCCTATCTTAGCTTCCTTATGCAGAGGTATGTATAATTTACATGCATTCACTAAGTTAAGAGAACTCAAACTACAACTTTCATCCAAGCTCTGCAGATGAGGATCTTCACCAAGAAGCCCAAAATTGCTTAAACATGTAATTTTTGACCTATTTCCCCCTTAAATTCTTTAATACTCACTATACCCTACAACTTATGTCAGTTCACTCATCAAATGATCACATTTCATGTAAAATATCTTTACATTTACCTTCTTCGACTTGTCTTCATTAGCTCTTCACTTTAAATCAAACAATTTGGCCTTTTAACCTTCAATATCTCCCTCAATGCATTTTACCATGTTACTCACTCACAAATAGGGTTGGATCAATCATAAACTCATCTTAAAAGGAATCAAGACATCAACTTCACCCATCTTGCTCAAAACTGTCATTTGGTGCTCTTAAGACCATTTCTCTTACTAGGTTCATGGATGGAAGGTTCTATAACTACCCACAATAAATTGAAAGTTTCTCTAAACACCCTTTAGGCCCAATATAAAGTGTTCAAAATTTTATTAACTAATTCTTTAACCTTCTCACTCAAACCTCATTTCCTCCTTTCTAGCTCCCAAGACTCAATTAGCCTTGCCAACCAACATTTTAAGTCATAACTTTCTCTTCAAGATGTTTAAAACCACAAAAAAATCATATCTAGGCACCCCTTTTCAAATTCTATCTTCCTACAAATTCTTAAGTTTGAACTCCACCTTTAAGGTATACTTCCTTTGTAACTTGATCTCCTCCATTAGGTCTCGAGAATTGTAACATTGTCCTTGATCTATATTGTTGTCAATATCTCAAAATACATCCAATGTAAATTTAAAATTCCTCCTAAATTTGTTATAGTACCTTTATATTATGTTATCTATACAATTCTAGAGCAAAATTATAATCTTTAAGGCTTCAATCAAAGTTGCCCCAAAGCCATAGGTGACTCATGTTTGGACCTAGGTGGTTCTTGTCGAGTTATTTTGGAATTATTGAATCCTTCTTACTTGAATCCAATTTCTACAAATTCCTAACACCTTTAGAATTCTCAATACTAATTATTAGACTTTGACATGCAAGTTATTTGCCTCAACCATCATAAAAGAGCTAAAACCTAACAAGGTTTATAGTAATCTTGTGAGAGTTAAAAGGGTCAAACACACTTCATAATTACCGTCCAAGGTTTAGAAATTCTCATGGATGACTATTTCTTATGCTTCCTCATTCTTATGCTAACAATTCATGTATATAGGCTCATCAAATTTAGAAATAATTTAAAAATTACGTTCATATAACGGTGATTAATCAAAGTGCATGGTTTCCTATGTAAGACCTATGTTCTCTAAACTATAGATCACTCTCTTTCATAATCAAAACCTTATAACAGATAATCCTTTCAAATCTATTCTCTCTAACAACCTTGACAACAAACTTCAAATGCACTTACTACATGTCAATCTTGGTAATCTGGAGATGATTGTGTTTTAAGTTTGTAATGCATTTATTCAAGCCAAAACAAAGCATAATCAAACAACAACCTCCCTAACAAACCAATTTTAATTAGCTTCTCATGATGGAACCAATCAAATTGTCTCACAACAGACCTTTAGACAAAATTTCATAGTTACACTTGTCATTCCTCAATCAATAGAATTCTTAACATACAAAACAGGGTATGAATTACTCAAATTTCCCTCACACTCTAGACTAATCACATGTAGGGCTCTTTACTTAGAAATCATAATATTACAACCTCTCAATCATTGAGGAAATGCAAAGAGGTGATACATCATGCATGCATAAACCTAGAACCTCTTTATTCAAGAACAGAGCTCCATTTTAGTGATTTGTGAGTTTCATATAAAATGTCATATTTCTCACATTCTCCCTCTCATTCTCCTCGAGAGGTCTCCTCCTCTACCTTTCTTATATTTCTCATAAGGTCTTCTTACTTCTCATCTTCTCTAGGATGTTTTTATAACTAAGCGCATTTGAGTCCATCTCCTCTGTTATCATATGATGCCTTTCTTTTAAACCTAACTTCCTTTTACATTACACCTCATAGGCCCTTACATAACTATATTAGGCATATCACATCAACTTAACATTTACTTACCCTATCACAACTCTAAGAATCTCTTACACATGTGTAAACACCTATTACATGCTCAAACCATCAACTCTCTCTCTCTCTCTCTCTCTCTCTCTCTCTTTACGCCTATTTACACTTTTTACATACTTGGAAGTTTGAATTTGAAAATGGAGGGAAAACTAGAATTTTGAATGACTTGACCACCTAACATCCCTTCTCATGACCTCAATACAATGATCGACATGTTTAGATTGAACTCCACAACCATAAACAAAGATACATTCTCATTTTTGAAGTTCACTGGATGATTCCCTGCATCACTCCCTCGATCGTAAACCTAAAAGGAACCTCTAAATGCCTTACACTTGTGGCCCTTCTATTGTTACCACATCTACTTTCATGACACTACTCACATCAAAGATATTATTCCACCACCAACCTATCATTTACCATTGTAATGATTTGGAATTATCTGGTCTTTTGTTAGTATTTTGTATTTACAACCTTGAAGATGAGCACCATGGATCTATTCATCGTAATTTCCACATGGAAAAGTTCCTCTTCATAAGTAGGAACCTTGTAATCATTTCTCTCATCGACCCTTATCTACCAACTGAAGAAAGTCTAGGGGCACACATGTGTAGTTTTTACATGCATCTTTTCCCCTCCTCAAATGGTCTACTAGACCTGCCCTCAGCTAAAATAAAATTCAAAAGTACACATATGAATGCATATTATCAAAGTTATATAAAATGATCCTCGAAGGGAAACTATTAATCATACTATTAATATACTGACTATTCCTTCAAAGGACAGATTATCAATCAAAATATAGATTGATCCCATGAAGGACGGATTATCTACAAAATAAATCAAAAAAATTAGACCACTCCTTGAAGGATGACTACCCACAGGTCATTACAAAAGGCTTCCCACATCGACCAACCTTCATTTCAAAGTCAAAATAATCAAAAACATCTTAAGAAAGCTTCCCACATCAATCGAATTTCCCATCAAAATAAAACTTCCCGTATTGATCAATTTGTGCAATTAAAAATATAGCCGAGCATAAGACTTCAAGCCATCCAAAGAGAACCTACTCCCCTATACAAACTACAAATCGACCCTTCCATGTTATAACAAGGTATATAATATCATTTCCATTTATATCCAAGATCATGTATGTGATTAATTATTATTAATTATATGTTAACGTTTATTCTGAAGTCCTCATGTGCATTATCACACATGTTTAATTTACCATCAAATCAAATATGTATCAAATCCAGATTCAAAAGAAAAGTATTTCACATTTATTGTTAACTATGATCACAATAAATTTTGAAACACACATTAAAATTACTACATTATGAGTCACATCAAACATCACATCAAAACATTGTATTGACATCTAAATTGTAGACACCTATTTTTGGTATAGCACCCCCCGACATCTTATATTCATGCAATTTCTATCCCCGCTTCTCTTTATCTTAAATTAAATAAAATCTTATCTATTTGTTCATATTATTTGATTGATTATCAATGGGCTCTGTATGGACCCATTTGATAATTCAATTTTTGGAATCATCCCCCATCTCTCACAAATTATTTAATTCAAAATGCACCCATCCGACACCTTCTTTTTAAAATGAAATCTTTATCTCACCCCCCATTCAAATCATGTCCCCCACTTTGCCTAATAAGTCAAATTATGGGACCCACATGATCACATCACATCCCTAACTCAGGTTACTTTACTACACCCTGGGTATCATCTAACCTGCAGTTTAGTCTCATATCTAAGCTATAAATATGGGGTTTTCCCCATATTTCAAAGAGGGGGAGACATTTTCAAGACCGGAATAGAAGACTCGAAAAGAAGGATATGTTTTTAAAAAGAAGAAGGAGAAATCTCTCGATGTGTCTCTTATCTTGCCATCTTGATGCCCGGTTCATTTCATAGCACGACATAAGCTAAGTACTCTTGTTATTCCATTTTCTTTTCATTTGTACTATTTTCACGATCTAATTATCTTATCTCGACACAAGGGTTGACATCCTCCAAGGAAGTTGAAATCCTCTCGAATCGGCACCATTCGGGAAACCCCCACATATTGTGTTCTAATCTTATCTGGTTTAGTTTTGCAGATCTAGTTTCTTGATATCATACATCTACTTTCTTTGCTTAGTATCATCCATCTTAATCTCTAAGGTACTAAGCCCATGTATACTCAACATGGTCTCGGGTTTCTTTATTACTCACACACTCACACAGGACGAGAAGCTGGAAATGCAGATCAACATTTGGCACACCCAATGGGTCCGGATCCTAGATCTGGTCATATTAGTTTGTTTTGTTCCTTTCTTTGCCTCGTGCAAGTTTGGTGTTATCTTCATCCGTAGCAGAGGTTTGTGTTGTCTTCAAAGTAATTGCTCTTCTTGTGTTTAACCGACCTGGTATTGAGTCTTACCCGCATGGGAAATCAATCCGGAAATTAACCTTATCATTTGGCTATGTTTTCAAGTTTGATTGTATAATTTATTATTTTCCTAGTTGTCGTCACATGATATCTTTTGCAAATGTTTTGTTTCTCAACTCACTTGTTTGCAGGTTTTTAAGATAGTCTTCATTAGTTTGGTACATTACGTACATTTAATGGTCTTGTTATCCAAAATTCACCCCCCAGGGTAATTTTGATAACATACATCAGAATATTCAAGTCCCAGGAAAATTGATTGATTCAGAGCAAACATCATGTTTCTGAGGTTCTCTCAGATATTTTTCTAACTCCCCTGGCCGAAGAAGGAGGGAGCAAGCTCTGAGAAAATGTGAAAAAGTTGCAGAAGGCAAGTAGGTTGATCCAGGAAAAATTGTGAAAATCGACTAAGTCCTAGTCCTTGGGACAGTAGGGACGTGTGGGACAGAAAGACGCGGATCGGCCGAAAAGCCTCCAGGCGGCCCGCTAAGCATTTGGGACAATCGGGCCAGAAGTACGCGGCGGGCGCGAGAAGCCGATCCGGCCGAAAGAGGAAGAAAAATGACTAACTGTTTGGCGAGGCGAGGTCGGGACAAGAGTATACAAAGGACCCGAACCGCCGGTTCACCAAAATGGGAACAAACAATCCAAAAGCGGTTTGGGACATCCGGGACAAAAAGACCCGAACCGGCCGGATCGGCCGAAATGAGGAACTTCAGTCCGAAACAAAATGGGACATCTGGTCGCGAGGACGCAACCAGCCGAATCGGCGAATCGGGTGAACCGGAAGAATTTGTCCTGTGGAGCACAAGGAAAAATGGGACGAAGGGATGCGCGGGGCGGATCGCCGAAGGAGCCAAAAGCCAATCAATGTATGCCACGTGTCATCGGCCAAATATGGGACAAGGAAGCCCATTTCGGGCGATCGGAGGTTTATGTCCCAAACGGTTTGGGACATCCGAGACAAAAAGACGCGTGAAGGGCGCAAGAGAGCCGGCAGACCGTCGACCCATCAAATCATGACACGTGTCACAAGGAAAAGGTCAAAAGGTCAAAGGGCGAGTTTTCGAGCAGCGATCCGAACCAATGAAATAGTGCGCCACGTGTCCCAACGGGGCCTGACAAGGAAATTTCAAAAGAAATCCCACCAAAGGTAGAGGAGAGAGAATCATGCGACCAATCAATGCGTGCCACGTGTCATCCAGTGTGGCGAAGCGCGGAAATATTTCAAAATCCGTTTTGGTCTGTCCCGTGCCCTAAATCTTCAGATCACCATATCTTTTGATCCAGAGCTCGGATTTGCACGTTCTTTATATCAACGGAAAGCTGTTGAAATTCTCTACATGATTCTAGGATCAATCTCGAGTTTTGGTGTAGTCTGGAGAGAGAAAATTAAGAAACGGCTCTGACGCGTGATAATGGCCAGAGGCGACGTTTCAACAACCTGTTTTAATGCTAATGGGTCGCATCTTCTTCAGCACGGCCAGAAGTGACATTTCAGCGGCCAAATTAATGCAGAATGGGTCGCATTCTCCTCCAAATCGGTCAAAGATGGCAGGGTATGGGTTGGTAAGGTATCCCATGCCGTTTTAATGCATCTGCAGTCAATGAGGAATGGGCTTGCACGTTTTCCCACGTTTCTGTCCCCTGGGCTCGACCCATGCAATGTAAAAAGCTAGATTTGGCTCATTTGAAGAAGTTGTTCATTCTTTCTGCTCTTCCCTCCCTTCTTTTCTTCTCTAGGGTTGAAAATGGAGTTCGAACCTCCTCCTGCCTCTGTAATGGTGTTTTTGCCTCTTACTAATGGAATGATGTTCTGTGTAAACTTCTGAAGCAACAAAACGTGTTTTGTGATGCATCTGTCCATCCTTGCTCGTTTTTGCTTGTTCTCTTCTTGCCTCTCTTCATTGCAGGTATTTGTGCATGTTTGAATGTTCATTGCAGGTCTGGAGCTGTGTTCATGGAGTTTTGGGACATTTTCTGTGTGAAATCTATCCTTGGGCCTATGATGCATCTATCCATCCTTCCCATTGCTCACCTCTCTTTGTCCCATGGCAGTTTTGATAGATGTTCAACATTCTCCTTCTCTGGTGTATCACCGTTTTAGTGTAGGCTTTTGTTGTTTTTCCCTTCTCTCTCTCTCTCTGTCTCCTTGGCATGGTTAGATTAGGATTAGATTAGCTTGCCTGCACTGGAATAGCTTGTGGCAGGTAGTTTAGGAGCAGGAACCAGCCTTCTCTGGAGATTCCTCTCTCGGTTTCACAAGTCCCACACTTGGAGAGAGGTTTCCATGTTGTGCAATCACACTGGATGCCTGAGTGATCAACCTAGAAGCCTGATCTGCATCCAGGGGTGCTGTGATTTTGCACTAATAGTTTTGGCACACCCGGTGGGACTCTAGAGGTCTTCCACTTCATCTTTTGCAGGTTGGTGTGTTCCTGTGAAGATTTCAGCCTTTGGAGGCACTTGCAAACACATCTGGCGACTCCATCTGATCAGCAACCCATTTCTCTGAGCTTGCAGACCCGTTTCCATCCATTTTCATCCATCTTTCTTTCCATCCCTTTCATTCTTTTCCATTCCATGAAGTTGTGCAACCATGACTTCATTTCCATCATGGAACTCACATTTACAACAACAACAGTATATCACACCTCCAACACATTTTACAAATCCTCCAGATCAGCATGCATACTCATATGAACAGCAGTGCCAAAGTCAGTTTGGCAATGGAGCTTTCCAAGAGCAAGAGTATGCATATAACGAAGACCATCAGATGCAAGATGCTGGTCTGTTGGAGAAAATCCAAAAGATGGAGGTAAACATAGTGCAGTCCAGGGCTCAGGCACAAATGAAGCATTTGGAATCGGTTGTGGAGCACCCTGTCCATGGGTGGGACCTTTTCCAAGGCATTACAGCCCTCAGGAGAAGCTTGACTTCATGATTGCAACGCTGCCTTTGCTTGCTAAGTGGATTGAAGAAATAGAGGTGTATGAGAGGAGTATTCAGCAACCTTGTCAACGGGTAAGCACACCATCTCATACCTTTTCTTTTCCTCTTTCCCAATCTGTTTCATCTCAGCAGTGTCAAGCTTTAAACCCTCCATCTGCTGTCCCAAGTGTTGAATCCATCCCTCCATCTCCTAGTCTTCCACCTCATCTCAATTCTTCTTTCCTTTTTCCTTCTAGACAGTCATCCCCTCCACAAGAGCTAACAGAAACACCCCCTCCTCCAAAGAAACAAGAGGTTTCATCTCCTCCACCACCGCAAAAAATTGTCAAATCAGTTGAGTTTCAACCCATCCCTCCTCTTGCATTCCCAAATCCATGTTGGGAGGATGAAAATCAGAATGCCAGTCAAGGAAAACAACAGCAAAAAGAGAGGCTAAACAAAGATGAAGAAATTCAAAGTCTGAAGAGTTGGGCTCTTAGATTTGGGATGACAAAGATCCCCTTGATGGTTAAGCCTACAGAAGAGGCTAAGGTTGAACAAATGGTGGTGAGAACTGATTTTGTTGAAGAAGAAGATCTTGCAGTCCCAACTTGTCCTCTAGAGCAGCAGAATGAAGAGTTTGACTTGACAAACTTCATGCTAGAGGAAGAGTTTTATCAAGAGCAAGATTCTCTTCAAGTAGTAGAGGAAGGAGAAGCTGCTCCAAATCCAAAAGAAGAGGAGCACCATCTAGCTGTGGAGGAGAAAAGTGCAGATCCAAGGGCTTTGAGCACAAAGCAGGCTACAGGAGAACCTTCAGTTCTTCTTTCTACTTCACCTCCCTCGAGTTCTAATGCTGAAGAGGAGTTTGATCTCTCAAACTCAATATTGGAGAGTGAAGGAAACCATGGTGGTCAAGTTGCAGATCAAGAGGACACCATGGAGGAAGTTGAAAATGAGCAGTAGGACAGCAATGAGGCAGTTTACCTGTCAGATTTGGAGGACTGTTTTGATGGAGAAGAGCCGGTTGAGTTTTCACCATTCTCTCTTTCATCATCCACATTCCAAACACCAGAGCCTGCTGCCATGAAGGAGAGCATTCATTTGCAATAGCCTGCATCTTATAGCAGCCCTTTGGAATCAAAATTGGAAGATTTAAATCTTCCATGTTCTTCATTGGAGGAAGAGAAAGGACAGAAGGATTCCACCATTTCTTCCACATCATCCATTCGGTGGGTCTACAAGAGAACTCCATTTTTGGAGTTAAAAATCAGAGCTATGGGCATATCAAACGGATCAGACCTTGCCCAATCAGGTATTTGGCTTCATTGGAGCCAAAGGAGAAGCCACAACCAGTCATGCTTGCTTCTAGAGCATGAGGATGAGCTACAAAGTACCAAGGATCAGCTGCCATACCTCTTCAATCCAAATGCAGAGCAACTAAAAGAGGTATTGGATTTTTCAGTTGATACCTTGATGATTTGGATAGAAGACCAGCTTCTTGTTGATTTTCCATCCATCCAAACAGCCATGATCAGTGCCAAATCAATTGCATGGCTGCCAATTTTGAAGAAAGGAAGCTATTTCTCACAACCAGTTGCAGGGTTTGTTTAGCTTGCCTTTGCTTCCAGTTAGAGTAGAGTAGCTAGGTTTGCTTTCAGTAGAAGAAGTGCTTGTGCACACTCTGCATGTTCCATTTGGGGCATGTATGATTTTCAGTTCTGTACATAGTTTTTGGTGTTGCTGGTTTTGCTCTTGCACAGTTCATTTCAGTGGCCTTTTGGTGAGAACAACTCCATGTCCAGTGGGATTCAAGTGGCTCAGAGGGAAGTTTTCAAAGTTCAGATCAGTTTTCAGGCTTGCTTATGACTCCATGCCCAATGGATTGCTTCAGGCAACTGGTCTTTTCATCTAGCAGGCAGATGACCCCGCTGAGTCGCCAAAACTGTTATCCAAAATTCACCCCGCAGGGTAATTTTGATAACATACATCAGAATATTCAAGTCCTAGGAAAATTGATTGATTCAGAGCAAACATCATGTTTAGAGGTTCTCTCGGATATTTTTCTAACTCCACGGCCGAAGAAGGAGGGAGTAAGCTGCGAGAAAATGCGAAAAGTTGCAGGAAGGCAAGTAGGTTGATCCAGGAAAAATTGTGAAAATCGACTAAGTCCTAGTCCTTGGGACAGTAGGGACGTGTGGGACAGAAAGACGCGGATCGGCCGAAAAGCCTCCAGCCCGCTAAGCATTTGGGACAATCGGGCCAGAAGTACGCGGCGGGCGCGAGAAGCCGATCCGGCCGAAAGAGGAAGAAAAATGACTAACTGCTGAGCGGGACAGTTCGGGACAAGAGTACGCGAAGGACCGAACCGCGGTCGGCCAAAATGGGAACAAACAATCAAAAAAGCGGTTTGGGACATCCGGGACAAAGACCCGAACCGGCCGGATCGGCCGAAATGAGGAACTTCAGTCCGAAACAAAATGGGACATCTGGGCCGCGAGGACGCGAACCGGCCGAATCGGGTGAACCGGAAGAATTTGTCCTGTGGAGCACAAGGAAAAATGGGACAAAGGGACGCGCGGGACGCGGATCGCCGAAGGAGCCGAAAGCCAATCAATGCATGCCACGTGTCATCGGCCAAATATGGGACAAGGAAGCCCATTTCGGGCGGATCGGAGGTTTATGTCCCAAATGGTTTGGGACATCCGGGACAAAAAGACGCGAAGGGCGCGAGAGAGCCGGCAGACCCATCGACCCATCAAATCATGACACGTGTCACAAGGGAAAAGGTCAAAAGGTCAAAGGGCGAGTTTTCGAGCACTGATCCGAACCAATGAAATAGCGCCACATGTCCCAGCAGGGGCCCACAAGGAAATTTCAAAAGAAATCCCACCGAAAGGTAGAGGAGAGAGAATCACGTGACCAATCAATGCGTGCCACGTGTCATCCAGTGGCGAAGCGCGAAATATTTCAAAATCCGTTTTGGTCCTGCATTAGTGCCTAAATCTTCGGATCGCCATATCTTTTGATCCAGAGCTCGGATTTGCACGTTCTTTATATCAACGGAAAGTCATGAAATTCTCTGCGCATGATTATGGGATCAATCTCAAGTTTTGGTGTAGTCGGAGAGAGAAAATTGAGAAACAGCTCGACGTGTGATAATGGCGGAGGCGACGTTTCAACAACCTCGCTTTTAATGCTAATGGGTCGCATCTTCTTGACAAGACGCGGCCAGTGACATTTCAGCGCCAAATTAATGCGTAATGGGTCGCATTCTCCTCCAAATCGGTCAAAGATGGCGGGGTATGGGTTGGTAAAGGTATCCCATGCCGTTTTAATGCATCTGCAGTCAATGAGGAATGGGCTTGCACGTTTTCCCACGTTTCTGTCCCCTGGGCTCGACCCATGCAATGTAAAAAGCCAGATTTGGCTCATTTGAAGAAGTTGTTCATTCTTTCTGCTCTGCCCTCCCTTCTTTTCTTCTCTAGGGTTGAAAATGGAGTTCGAACCTCCTCCCTACTCTGTAATGGCGTTTTTGCCTCTTACTAATGGAATGATGTTCTGTGCAAACTTCTGGAGCAACAAAACATGTTTTGTGATGCATCTATCCATCCTTGCTCGTTTTTGCTTGTTCTCTTCTTGCCTCTCTTCATTGCAGGTATTTGTGCATGTTTGAATGTTCATTGCAGGTCTGGAGCTGTGTTCATGGAGTTTTGGGACATTTTCTATGTGAAATCTATCCTTGGGCCTGTGATGCATCTATCCATCCTTCCCATTGCTCACCTCTCTTTGTCCCATGGCAGCTTTGATAGATGTTCAACATTCTCCTTCTCTGGTGTATCACCGTTTTAGTGTAGGCTTTTGTTGTTTTTCCCTTCTCTCTCTCTCTCTGTCTCCTTGGCATGGTTAGATTAGGATTAGATTAGCTTGCCTACACTGGAATAGCTTGTGGCAGGTAGTTTAGGAGCAGGAACCAGCCTTCTCTGGAGATTCCTCTCTCGGTTTCACAAGTCCCATGCTTGGAGAGAGGTTTCCATGTTGTGCAATCACACTGGATGCCTGAGTGATCAACCTAGAAGCCTGATCTGCATCCAGGGTGCTGTGATTTTGCACTAACAGGTCTATATCGTCTTGGAGGTAAGTTGTCTTCTTGCTTTCAATGGACTTGTATTTCGTTATTCGTAATTAGTATAAATTTTATTTTTAATAGTTATATAAATAATTTTTATAAAAAAAATACTTTTTTTTAATATATAATTTAAAATACAATTTTATTTTATTTTTTTCATTATCCTAAGACCTAAACTTCTCCTTCCCCGAGCCACACATTGCCTCTTATCCTCCACACCTCCTCAACTCCTCTCTGCCATCTCCACCAACCTTCTCCTCCCCCGACTCCATCTTGCCCAACTCCTTACACGCATCTCCCGAGCTCCCAACCGACCACCCTCTCCTCTCCACTCCACTCTTCCCTTCCTCTCCCCACATCTTCCCAACTACCATTCCTCCCTACCACTCCCCTCGAGCTCCCACCTCACCATCCACATGTCTCCCTTCCCTTTTCCTCTACCCCGTCTCCTTTCGTCCACCCGTCTCCATCCCCACTTGCCTGTCTCCCTTCCCTGCTCGATCTCCATCTCCCTCACTTCCTCATGTCCACCCATCTCCCACCTTCCTTCAACCGAGCCCCCAACTCCCTACACGCATCTTCCCCGCTCCACTCTAACTCCCTACCACCTTCTTCCACCCTCTCCATCTCCTTCCCACTCCTCCCTTCCTCTCCCCGTGAACTTTCTTCCCATCACCATCAACCTCCATTTCTTCCTTCCACCAAGCTCCCACATCTCCCTCTCTCCTTCTCCTCTGTCCCGACTCCTTTCTCTCCTCCCAGGGCTACATCCCTTCTTACGCCACATGAGCTCCTACGCTACCCTCTTATCCACCTGTCTCCCTTCCCTTCTCCTTTGCCCCCGTCCCCTTCCCTATTCTAAATTCCTCTCTACTCCGCATCTCCATCATCATCCCTCTCCACTTCACCACCGACCTCCATACCTCTCGCCACTCCTTGGCTTACTCCACTTTCTCTCCACCCAAGCACCACTGACTGCACTTGCGACTTACACAATGTTTTTATTATAGTCGATTCACAATGTTGTTTTGATAATTATTTAACAAGTCTTACTCCTAAATGACGCCCGGAAAATTAAATTTGGATTGCATAGTAATGTATTAGCACACAAAACTTAGATTTTCTGCTGATAATATGCATATACCCATTTAGATTTTCTATGATTCCCATTATGTGAAGAGCCACGTCCATGCATAGCGTCTCATTGTGTATGCAAATAGTCACGTCCCTGGATTCATTCACGCCACTTATATCATTTGATCAATTGATTCATAATTCTCCAACATGTTGTGTAGATAATGACTATACAGTCCTTTTATAGCAACTGAATTACAATTCATTCGAACATATTTATCACCATTGGTAGCTGTTACATTGAATATAGAACATAGTCATTCAATATTGGAGTAGAATTTGGTAGCTGGGTAGTCTCCTTATAGCAAGTAGTTTACAATTTCCAAGCATGTATTTTTCATTTACAATTCTCATTATGTCATCGTCAATGTAAAAATCCATATCCATGTGTAGTAGGACCAATTGTAAAGTATCAAAAAGTAGATAAGGAAGTGTTAACAACAAAGGGTGATAAGATATTTCCTTTTTCTGTCCCATTGATTAGACGTCGTATCTCATTGTATCATTAATTGACATCCAACATCTAACGTTCAACTATATTTTATGTCGTTAATAAACATTTGTTGGTGAAATTTGTTTAGATTTGATAAGTTGTTAAATAAATGCAACTTACATGTTCATATTGCTTGGATAACGTAGTTTTATCATTTAGGTGCTTAATTGTTATTTTAGTCAGTTAGCATTTGGTTTGTCATTTGTATAGTGCATGTCATAATTCATTATTTTGAATGCATTATCACATTATATTGTTTATCGTTCCATGTTAAGATTTACATTGAATATTTATTTGAGAGTTATCTAGTTATTATTTCATCATTTATTTCATTATTTAATCATAGTTATTTCATCGTTTAGTTTATAATTTAGTTTGCATTCGATTAGTTTCGATTGTTTGTTTATTCTAATTAACATACAAACGAAAAACTTTTTTAGATTAATATCCTACATCGAGGATTTTCTTTTACATATAAATATTAGAATGTTTTGTTTTATTATCCTTTTTTATGTCTTTTTAACTCATATCCACTAATCGTTATATTTGTTTTGCAGGAAAAAGTCCAAATTACTTTACATCAAAGACCAATATATAAATCAAATACACCGTAAATAAAAAAACCTTTTACCGACCTCTTGCAGTCCAACGGTGCCATTTCAGGGTACCCGGGCATTTCCGGTCATTAACGGCACTTCTAAATACATCACTATTAAACGCACTTAAATAACCACGATAAGTGATTCTCCAGGTATTTCTCATTTTTCTCTATTTTCTCTTTTCTGCATCGAATTTTCCCTTTTTTGGTTGTTTTTTTGCATCGAATGTCACATTTCATTTTGGTCTAAAACAAACCTTCTACATCCTGCCTGATCACATAGCTTAAGTAAAAGAATTTAAATCTCTGCATTTCACCTATCACACACTACCTAAAACTGCACAAACATAATTTACACATCAAAACATTCCTCTCACCTAGTTAACTGATTGGGACCTAAACACCCAACAGACAACCGGCTTAAACATCTCCCAATCCATAATCACTAAAACCAGCCTTTAGAATCCTTTAGGCACCTTTATTACCTACTTTTCTTTTCTTTTCACATCCTCTAAATTAACCATGATGCTAAAAAAATTCTACTTGATTTGTTTGTCAACAAATTATATAAACAGATGTTTCTTTACTTCACATCTATTGTCGCTCTCTCGCAAATCAAGACAAACAAACAATCTACTCTATCCAATGATGTTACTTCCTCTGATGATCTCACCCAACAAGATTCTAAACTCAAAACCATGTTGTCAGTCACCCAATCTCCAGTCTCCATGGTCTCACCTCATGAGAACCATGTCATACAAAATTGTCCCCACCTTGAAACCAACCCTCATATCCCTCGTCAAGTTAGTCTTCCTAAACCGATCACACCACCATCTCTGCTCCTCTAAATACACTCAAATCTCCTCCTAACCCCATGTATGACTTCTTACTCCAAAAATCCCCTACAATCTCTCAATCCTCCCAATCTCCTCAATTGGTGGATCGCATTCCACCCACATCCCTTTTTGTCAATTCTATTTCATCTAGCAACTAATATGCCCATCAAACAATCTCAGCCTTTGAATACCTACATCCTACCCATCCTATGCTCCAACAGTCTCAACCCCTTAACACTCATATCCCTACCTACCATCTACCACAACAACCTACCCAGCTTCAATGAACACACCATATTCCTATTATTCAAAGTCAACCTATGCAACAATCCCAACCTGTGACACATGTTAGTCTTTGCCAATCAACTCCTCCAACATCTACTTATCCACATATTAATCAATTTCTTATCAAACCATTCCGCAAACATCCTATCCACAAAATTATCAACCACTTTATCATATGCTTCCCCAACTACCCACATACCCACAAACACATCATTTTCCTTATCAAACTACTTTTCAAACCACACAACTGATCCAATCTCAACCTTACAACACCTCGAGTGATTCAATTCACACCTTAATGAATTAGTTGGCTAGTTTAGAAACCCTTACCATACCACCCAAGAACACCTTATCCTATGAACAAATTTGTAATGAACCCATTCATCCATCGGTCCCAATCAAACCCTATCCCCCTCATTGGAAACTTCTTGTATTTAATAAGTTCAATAATAAAGAAGATCCCCAACAACATCTCCTTGCATTTAAACATGCATGTTGTCTTATTGCGCATGATCATGATTTACTTCTTTGCACTTTCCCTATGTCTTTGTCTGGTCCCGGCTTTGGACTGGTATAACAATATCCCGCGACATTCCTTATTCTCTTTCACCCAACTTGCACAGTTGTTCTTAGAACACTTTTCTATCAATATCACATGCAAGACCACTATCACTAATCTATATACCATTCGACAATATGAAAATGAGACCATCGCCGACTTCGTCACACGGTGGCATGCTATTATAAACCACCTATCCTTCACTATCCCACAAACCGAACTCATCGATTTATTCTATTGTTCGTGTGCTAAACATATATCATCCACTTTGTAGTTCCAATCATTTTGAACCTTTCATGAAGCTTTCACAATGGCTCGTAAGCTTGAAACCCATGCCATTGAGCAGGGTCATCTTAAATTAAGTTCAACTAAATCAAAAATTGAATCCACTAAACCATTCACACATAATGGCGAGTTCAAGACTGCGGCCAACACTATGGTCATTGAACCCTCATCCCCATCTACACCAAGCATATGGTCTCAACAACAATCTCCTCAATCAACATCCCACTACACTCCTTTAGGAGAATCATACAATTCCATATTTGATAAGTTGATGAGTGTAAACTCTATCCAACTGCCTCCCATACGACCCATAGACAACTCGCAAGCCAAGCCTATTTGGTATCACAAGGCCCACTTTTTTAAATATCATCGAGTCCAAGGTCATGACATTGAGAGATGTTGTTCCTTTAAAGATCATGTCAAACAACTTGTAAATTAAGGGGATATCCAAATTGATACCTCCATTATGCAAACTAATCAACCACCAACAAATCACATCACCCCTTTACATCTCAACTATCAAATGCTTGTATGGTTGACACTATCAATCAAGATCCCATCTTGTCACCAACTACACATGTTCCCACAGTGGACATTATTCCCATCTCTTATTCAAAATGTGTAACACCTACATCAATGACTTTCACTACTTATGTTGAACCTGTACCTTCTCCTATCCTTGCCACATCCACATCAAATTCAACTATATCATCCATTTCCACCACTTCAAACATACCCCAATCTATCACATTAGATTCATCCTTAGCACTTATTTTGGCTCCACTCATATCCACACATATCCCTACATCTCTCCCATCTATTTCTTCACCCATATCTCCTCTCTCATGAAACAACCAGGTCTCTTCTGCTTCTACACCTAAAAATGCTCCTGCAATTGCTACATTACCCATACATGTAAGAACTACTCCATCGGTTATCACATCACTCACATCTCCACAGATTCCAAAATGCCTACATCTTTATCTATCCTAAATTACCCCTATATCTATCATATCAATAAATCCACCTATTTCTACCTTGACAACCTTGCCCATACCCAATATTCTATACCCAATCCTCCCATCACATCAATCAAATCCTCTCGATCTGCAACCCTACCAAATATACCCCTTGAATCACCTATTGAACCAACACATCCACCTCGATCAAATAAATATGTTTTACCTTCTCCCTCTAAAAAATCATCTCTTTCCATGCCCAAATCGAAACCATCCATGTCTCACATAGATATCATTAATCGCATCATACAAACACCTATATCTTCATTAACATCTTCATCTTTTTTTAGAACACTTTCTCCATTAATAACCACACCACCACTATCAAATCCTCCGGTTGAAATTATTTTCATCCCTGCTAAAGGTAAATATTCTTTGTTGAAGTCTAAGGCTCGGGGAAAACATCCCCAATAGTCCCCTGCACATCCACAGAAACATTCAGGTTTTCCCTCTTCTCAACAATCCAATTCCACAACATCCATGTCGAGTCGGTTTTCCATCTACGACATCTTGTAATAATCAATCACATCCAAACAATATCATCCTTCAACCAAATTTTATTTGTCCTCCAAAACAAAAATTCACACATCCATCTACATCTACATTTTCTCCTAACTCCAAGTCGAGACATCCTATCAAACCCCACAAGAGTTACCTTCCCCATGACACTTCATTGGGGTCATACGTAAACATTTTTCTACATTTAACTCCAACATATGCCATCAAACCTCCTCCTATTAAAGCCTTTAATACCTATGGTCCCAAGCCATCATGGTTCAATCCTAATTGTAGTTGTGCTTATCATCGTACCCCAGGTCACGACATCGAACATTGTAAGGCCTTTCGGTCAATCGTTAATAACCTTATTGAGAAAGATGATTTCCTCATTCAGGGGAAATTTCCTTCTCTATCTACCTTGAATCCAATCCATATCCCATCTCGCAGATCTCCCATTATCCCTCCATCCACATCATCCCTTAATATTCATCCATCCCATGTCATTCCTCCTAAGGAATACCCTCCATTGTTCATCAATGTCACTTATCTTGCTAAACACACTTGTGGTCTCCGATCATTTACCCCATCCAAATCTAAAACAATCTCATCTAAGCTCTTTCGACATCCTTTACCTCCTTCACATTTAACTCATTGGGGGAATAATCTTCCCTCGCCCTTGAGCACATCATCTATACAAATCCCTTGTTACTAGGGGACTTTGCTCTTTGACATTTTTTTATCTACCTTATTCACATCCATTCAATCTAAATTAATTATATCCAAATTCTCATCTCATTCTAAGTCCTCCTTTGAGGCCATATTTGTTCTTTTATGTTTGTGCTCCTTTTGGGAGTATCATATTTTTCATTGAAGCCCTCCTTTGAGGCCATGTTTGTCTCTCCATTGAGGGACCTTTTTCTACATTTGTGTCTCTTTTGGGGCACCATCTATTTTGAAGTCCACCATTGTGGCTATATGTGTGTCTCTTTTGGGACACTGTTTATTTCATCAAGCCCTCCTTTGAGGCCATGATTGTCCTTCTATGTTTATGTCTCTCTTGGGGCATCATCATTTATTTTCATCTAAATCCACCATTGTGGTCATATGTTTGTTTCCTTTGGGATATAGTTTTGTTTCCTACTTAGCTATCATCTCATCTTATTAAAACTTCACTATCTTCCCTCTCATGGTGGTAAACCATAAATGGAACCTCTTAATGCATTGCACTTGTGACTAGTCTATTGTTAACATATCTATCAATGAAAAATTAGTTACATCCTTAGATTGTTCTACCATCTTTACCCCCTTCCATTTGACACTATAATAATCTGACTTATGCGGTCTGCCTTCACTACTTTGATGTGATCACAACCATTACATACATCATCTTTTCATTCTCTTATTGTAGCCATGCAGAGGGTCCATGGTGTCTCTTGTACATTCCTTATCCCCTCTTTAAGTGGTTTACTTAGCTATTCCCAGCTCTCCCCATGCAAAGCTCAAATTCACGTATGTAAAGGCAAAATCAAAGTTATAAAAATAGACTGATCCCTCGAAGGACAACTATTCATACAAAAAAAGAAAAGAAAAGAAAAGTATACAAATCAAAATCAAATCAAAATCAAAAGAAATAGACCGATCCCTTGAAGGATGGCTATCATATTATTCTTGTCATCTATATTATGTATAAAGTAGACCATACCCTCGAAGGATGGCTACTCTATTATTATATCTAGAAGGTTTTTGCATTGATCAACCTTCCTTTTATCAACATTTTCTGAAAGCTTCCCGCATTGATCAGCTTTCTATTATTGTTCTTTCCCTTTCCCAGAGCTGGGGCATAGACTTAAGGAACACCACTTTTGGAGATCCCTCTTCCCACATACAAGTCACATCTTTGATCCCTTTGTCATGTCAATATTAGGATTATGAGAATCCTTCATCCATATTTCCCTCATGATCTTTCGGTATAACTAACTATCGTTGGTTATGTGTTAACACCTGTTATTGGCTACAAGTGCAATGCCTCGAGTGGTAACCCTTTCTTGTTTATCTCCAATCCAGTTTGAAACGTAGTTTCCCTATATACCCTTGTTACAGCTATGTTCCATTCATCTCATCTAAATCATCTTTTATAAAAATCATATCAAATTGCACACTATGAATTCTATATCTATCCATCATCTTCATGAATGCATTTGCAAACACACTTTTCAGTTTGTGAATTCTACTTGATCACCATTGCAGTTTGTGAATCCTACTTGAGGGTCCTTCTCAAGGTAAGTTTGTTATCCTGTAGCTCCTTATCTCTCAACATGTTCAACACCATCTTTGATCCATTGATCCTCGCTCTCCATGTCCACTCATCACCATTTGTCTCCACATCATCCTTCTCACCTTTTTGTCCCCTTGCACGACGCCAGATATCTTACTCGTCTTTCCTCTTGAGTTTCTCTTTTACTCTTCCACTTTCAGTTTGACAATCTTGCTTAACCATCCATATAGCCAAAGAACCTTAGTTAAGGTATATCTTCTTCCTTGGATCCTCCCATTGTAGAAGCTTCTCCACCATTTCCTCTTTCAACAAATGACAATCACTACCACAAATGTCTTTCCACTCTTCCTTTTCCGCTTAACACTCTTACATCATCACTACCATGATGTGGGCATCCCAGTTAAGGATTTCCCTTACACTCTCCATCTACGTTGCATATGTTCCTCCATCCATTCATGTCACACCCCTTTGTTTCCTTGTTATCACATTGTTATCACCTCCTTTCATCTCTTGTTCCATTTTGGTATACACTGCTAGATCTTTTCATCATTATTCTTCTTCTTCGGTTTGGCGATCCTACTTAACCATCTCCGTCATGCAGGGCAATCTTACTTAAGATTTTCTCTTAAGAATGGTTGGTCATCTGATCCTTCCATCTCCCATCATCTCTTCATCATCTTCTGTCTCCCGCCTCTCATCATATCCATCCATTCCAACCAACCCTTCCACACCTACATCCGATACAATGTTGTCTTTCTCCTTCCATATCATCACTACCGGTTTGGTGATCTTACTTAAATCCTCTTGCGGCATGGTGATCTTACTTAAGAGTCTCTCTTAAGCATGATTTTCATCCTACACTCCCCCACTTTACCCCATGTTCTCTCTATCTACATTTTCTTGACATTCCCCATCATCACATCCTCTCACCTCCTCTTTCATTCTCACAAACACCACTTCTTACTGGTCCCTTGTTCATCTCCATCATCTGTCGCTGGGTAATCTTACTTAACCGTTGTTTTCCATCCATTTCATGACTTGTTTCTTCATTTCTCTCTCATCCATTCTCATCCACTGCATCCTCTCCTCATCTTCATCTTCCTACACATCATTATCCCTCCTTTCTTTACTCTTTTCACTCCATCTTCTAGAGTTCTCCCACATATCTACCCCCATACTTACACATCATTGTCATTGATCTTCTCCTAATATTCTTTCATCATATCCTTTCGTTTCCATGCCAGTAATTATCGGTGGACTTCTCCTAAAAATCACTCATCCCCATTCTGCACAGCCTGAATCCTTTTCTTTGACCTCCTCCATTCTATCTTCATTCCTTCCTTCCTTTGTTTCCTCTGATCATTATCGGAGGACTTCTCCTAACGTCCCTTCATTTGCGTTTTCCCATCCGTTCTTCATTTACTTTCTCCCTTGTCTTATCTTTTGTCCCATCTTTTCCTACTAATCATTATAGGCAGATTTCTCCTAACATCCATTCATCGGCATTGCCTCTCTATCCCATCCTTTCTTTTCCTCGCCACCTCTCCATCTTCCATTTTTCCTTGCCAATTTCTTCAATATCTTCATCATACACCTTTTCTCTATTTTCTCATCATCAGCATATCCTCATCTCATGCATCTCCATTTCTTTTCCAATCGATGTCACTCCTTCCCTCAAGTTTCTCTTTATGTTCCTTATGCTTCCCACTCTTTACCAAATATCTTCATTCTTGGTTCACTTCCTTCAGCATAACTTTCTTTGTTGTCTTCTCCTCCTTTTTGATCTTCATCTTATTTTACTTCCTCTTTATCGTCCTCCTCCTCGTGTTACCTCACACTTCCTCCTTACTTCCCATCAAAAACCTGACTCTTCAGCGTTATCCCATTTCCTTTATCATCTCATCATCCACATGCATTTCCATGCGGTCAGTTCCATATTATTTTCCTTGGATTTCCTCACTATGATCTATTTCCTTCAATTTTCTTTGCTCTATCATCTCTTTTGTTTTCCATTACCTCTCTGTTTTCCTCTGCTCCAATCTTCATCACATCTTTTGTTTTAAATAACTCTCTCCCTTTTTCATGATTTCATCCTCTACTATGTTCTTTTCTTGTCTTCTCTTTGTTTTTCCTTTTTCATAATCCTTCTTTGTTATCTTCTTCCTCCCCTTTCACTCTTTATTTTCTCCTCTTCCATCTCGTCCCTCTGTTGCATGTCCTTATCACCTTCATATTCAATCTTTCTTGCTCTTCTCATAATCAACCAATCCTCATGTCTATTCCCTTTTCTCTTTCTCGACATCCCTTACATTTGGCATTCAAAGTCAATTCTGATGTTTCTCCATTTATGTATCATTATCCATCCCTTTCATTATCGTTCTTTTTCTTCTCTTTGCCACATTGACCTCTTCTCTTTTTGAGAACCCCATCACATCTTTTATCTTCATCAGTCCTCTCGCAGGGACATCATCATATCCATTTCTAAGAATCTCTTCCCATCTTCTTTTGACATTTTTGTCTTGGAAGATACCATAACGAACATCACCTATCTAATCTTGTTCTCTTCCTTGAATATTTTCTCTGCTTTTGTTTTGACGCAAAAGTATCTCTATCACGCTTACCGAAGAAATAAGACTTTTTTGTCTTCTTCACCTCCTAATTTTCTAACACTTATGCATCGTTCTTATAAAACATGATTGCCATCATATTTATTATCCTTTTAAGGCATTTTATCTCATCCTTCTATCTTGTTTGCTCATCATATCCACATTTATGAGCATTCCCCTGGGATATCTTATTTCAATATCTATCTATGTCTTATGTTGGGGCACCTTTTCATCCTTGTACTTGTCAACACATATAACTCACTTTGTGTCTTTCCATGCCCTATGTTGGGGCATCATTATCTTCATTCTTGTCCATTTTTAGACACATGATTTTTCACACGATTCCTCATGCACAAAGGATTGCGCACATCTATCACATTTAAGTATACATATTTTGATGTTTTCTATGATCCGTTGGTCATCTTGGTTTACATCCATATGCAATAGTCTTCACCCACTCATTGGTTTGTAGAATGTTGTCGCATGTCTCCACTTGAGACCACAATTTCCTCCGATGTGATATTGAAGTCACCAACATACCTTTTTTACTATTATTGCGATCCTTTTTTTGCACAGGGCATCTTTCCTTTGGTCATGTCTTCATCCATCCTCGGACACATCTTTCATCTAACCCTTTTTTTTTGTCTCATGCCTTGCTATTGCAAAACCACTCAACAAAAAGGGGCAAATGTAGACACCTATTTTCGGTATAGCGCCCCCCCGACATCTTATATTCACGCAATTTCTATTCCTGCTTCTCTTTATCTTAAATTAAATAAAATCTTATCTATTTGTTCATATTATTTGATTGATTATCAATGGGATTTGTATGGACCCATTTGATAATTCAATTTTTGGAATCATCCCCCATCTCTCACAAATTATTTAATTCAAAATGCACCCATCTGACACCTTCTTTTAAAATGAAATCTTTATCTCACCACCCATTCAAATCATGTCCCCCACTTTGCCTAATAAGTCAAATTATGGGACCCACATGATCACATCACATCCCTAACTCAGGTTACTTTACTACACCCTGGGTATCATCTAACCTGCAGTTTAGTCTCATATCTAAGCTATAAATATGGGGTTTTCCCCATATTTCAAAGAGGAGGAGACATTTTCAAGACCAGAATGGAAGACTTAGAAAAGAAGGATATATTTTTAAAAAAAGAAGGAGAAAGCTCTGACAGTGTCTCTTATCTTGCCATCTTGATGCCCGGTTCATTTCATAGCACGACATAAGCTAAGTACTCTTGTTATTCCATTTTCTTGTCATTTTTACTATTGTTCACGATCTAATTATCTTATCTGACACAGGGGTTGACATCCTCCAGGCGGTTGAAATCCTCTTAGAACCAGCACTGTCTGGGAAACCCCCACATATTGTGTTCTAATCTTATCTAGTTTATTTTTGCAGATCTAGTTTCTTGATATCATGCATCTACTTTCTTTGCCCGTATCATCCATCTTAATCTCCAAGGTACTAAGCCCTTGTATACTCAACATGGTCTCGGGATTCTTGATTACTCACACACTCACACAGACGGGACAGAAGCTAGAAACGCAGATCAACATAAACATCATATCAAATACATATAAACTATCTAATATCTCAACATCTCATCACAAACTCATATACAACATCACATCAAATAAACAACACATGGATCCAAAATCATATATATAATGTTTATACAAATTTCCTCAAAATGGCTCATATACAAAATTGTATGCATCTAAATCATCATACAAAATCCACATACTATGTGGTAAAATCAAAATTATACACTCACTTATCGACCCTATCCTCTCATCGCTCCTCCATCTAGACCCGGATCTCTTTGAGGCTACGTGACACTCCAGTGATCACCGAGGTGGCTTTCCAACTTGATATGTGATCGCTAGATCTATGATCGCATAGTGAAGCATGCCTGGTAAGCACTTTGTCACGAGTCATTCATAATATCTCATCTCCTCCCGCAACGCGTGATACAACTCAATAGTCACAAAACTAGGAGGTCTCATCTATCCTCTTGTTGTTGGCACTCCTTGTACAGGTACTATAACCCGCCCTGCACCCTGTGCTACACTCCTGACAATCTCTAAAGTTGTCCCCACTTCTCCATACTTTTCCTACAATGCTTCCCACTATCAGTGATACCTATCCCATTCTTTATTGGTATGTTTCATGATCTAAGAATGCTTGATATCTCTCCTACTGTAGGGTATCCCTCTCTAGACAAGCGGTGTCACACTCTACTATCATTCTATCTTGATTTAACCATAAGAAATCAAAATATGCATGTAATCGAGTCATCTCCTCGTAAACATCACCCTCTTCCTTCACCTTTCCACTCTGTTGCACACTCAAAATTCCCCCTGCTCTGAAGAAGGTGATCTTTTGAAATTTTGAGTTTAAGTGTCTTTTACTGTGTCCGGGTAGTAGGAGAAAAGTCATGAAAATTAAACAAATCTATGTTTTGGGTCGTTTTGTATGTATTTCGGGCTGTCGGACATTTTTGTCCCTTTGTCCCAAGTTCAAAGTGCGCTCTGTTCCCCGATCGGCCGAAATCCCCGAAGTTGTTCCATTTTCGGGCCTGTCGGACATTTTTGTCCCGCCTGTCCCAAGTTCAAAAGTGCGCTCTATTCCCCGATCGGCCGAAATCCCCGAACCACGTACTTCGCTCTTTTATGTTCCAAGTGTCCCAAACTTTCCGTGCGAGCTGTTCCATTTTCGGCCGAACCGCCCGAACCGCGTACTCCGGAACTTTTCATCCCAAATGTCCCAAGTTCAAACGGGCCTTTTGTTCCATTTTCAAATTGAAACACCCGAACCATGTACTTGAACTTTTTGTCCCAAATGTCCCAAGTCAAATTGTGCAAACTGTTCCATTTTCGGCCGATTCGCCCAAACCGCATACTTGAAATTTTTGTCCCAAATGTCCCAAGTCAAATTGTGCAAACTTGTTCCATTTTCAAATGCCGATTCACTGAATCGCGTACTCCATAATTTTTCGTCCCAAATGTCCCAAGTTCAAATGGGCCTTTTGTTCCATTTTCGGCCGAAACACCCGAACCGCGTACTTCGCGCGTTTTCGTCCCAAATGTCCCAAAATGCATTTGTGCGTCTTCTCCTTGTTTCACCCGAATCGGCCAAGCCGCGTGTTTCACGCATTCACGTCTCACATGTCCCAAACGAACCAAATGCCATCCATACTTAGTTTTTCCCGCTCTACCCGAATATGCTATTTTTCAAACTAAATATGAATTTAAGTTGCGGCTCTGATACTATCAATCTGAAGACCAAATTCCAAGGACAGCGGGCAGAAGGATGAAGTTTTCAAGACACTGGTCATCTCTATTTTCAAAGACATACGCTGTCATCTTTAGAATGAGACTTCTGAGACATAGCTGAGGCGTCAAAAGAATTTCAGGCAGCGGATTCTGAAGTCAGTGGGTCCCTCCAAGTGACTGGCCACCTGTCTTCTTCTCCTCATTCTTTTCTCTTCTTCCATTTCTTTTGCCGTTTTCTTTGTAACGGGTTGAGGTACTGCGATAGGCGGTCTTTAACTGTTCTTGGTTAAAGAAATGGTTACGAAGAGTAACTGATTTGTAAGTTATATAATGGCCTTCTTCACGCCATTCGAGGAGGAAACTTGGCTTATTTTCAGAAAAGTGTAAATAGATTATAAAGAAATCAATACAGAAGGACTTTCCCATTCTTTGTCTATCTGATCTCTGTTATTCCTAAGCTTTCATTTATTTTCTTTGTGAAGATCATTTGTCTCAAGTTCGTTAGTCTTACCGATTGCATACTCTTCAACTTTGCAAGCTCTGGTGATCTTGTATAACCAAGAAGGAACTTTGTGTCCTTGATTAATGAATCTGTGTTATGTCAAGAAAATTTGTGTTCTAAAGCAGATGTTATTTACAGAACTTTGTGTCTTTGAATTCCATCTTATTTATCCAATACAAATGATCTTGCTTCAATTCATTGTGACTTTCGCATACATAAAGAATTACTCTGATATCTATAATTCTGCATGTTGCCTTTCTGCTCTTTCCCGTACTCTTTTTCCTCAATCCTTTTGTAATTGATGATCTTCATAGAAAACACTTTCGTGATATCCAAGTTTAACCAACAAATCATGTCTTGTACATTTGTAAATAAGTTCATTTCTGAATAAGGGAACCTCTCCCATTAAAGAGGAGGGACTTCTTGTCCCCGATCTGCTCTTCGTAAAGTCCTATCTGACGACCAACAGTTTTTGGCGATTCCTTTGGGAAAATCACATTCCAGCTTGTATTTTTCGATCATCTTTTGATCTGGCGACTCCGCGTTTTACTCGAGGGAGAAGGGCCCTTGGTATTGAAGATTCTCAGTTCCAGATTTTGGAGCAGCAGGGTTTTCCTTTCCCTTGACAACAGATAGAAGAACTGCCTCGTTAAAGCACTCCACCTGTTCAAGATAGAAGTCCTACGGGTGGTATTCCTTCAGAGCTAGCTAGCCCTAATCTGCGAGCTTTGATTCTTGCTGGTGTTGCAGTTCCTCTCCAAGCCGTTTTTCCAAGAATGGTGGCGCCATTACCATGGGGTCATCGTGTCGGGCCCCTTGCTCTTCCTCAGCCTTTGCATGAGTTACCCAGAGGTAACCGGAAGAACTTCCCCAAATTCAAAGGCGATGGAAAAGTGCATCCTGATGAACACATCGCAGCCTTCATTGTTGCATGTGGAGTCCTGGGAGTTGAGCACGAAGACGTCTCCGTGAGACTGTTCGTTGAGACGTTACAAGATAATGTTGCTGATTGGTTCTACCACCTTCCGGCTGGCGCTATCACCGACTGGGGCACAATGAGAACTCAGTTTGAAAACCATTTCAAACCAGCAGAAGATGTGCATGCTTTGCTTGCCCAAATTTCTCAGATAAAGAAAGATTCACAAGAACCCATGAGAGAATTTGTGGCGATTCAATAGATTGATCAACAAAATTCCGAAGCCTACCCGACCTGTTGATCAAATTCAAAAATGTTTCTTCCTAAATGCTCAATCGCCTAAAGTTAGTTATGCACTAAGAAGGGCTAATCTCGCAACATTGGGGCTAATCAACACAAGACACTTTCACTACTCCTTGGGGCACCTTTGCTTCTGAGAGAATGCCTTTTGGGCTTATTAATGCGGTGCCACTTTCCGCAGGGCTATGGATCTCTTTTGGAAGTTTGAAAGGGAAGTGTATTGTCATATATCTTGATGACCTGACAGTATTTTCCAAGACAAGAGCGGATCATTTTGATCACCTAGAGACAGTTCTGCTGAGATGCCGAGAGCATGGGATCTCTCTGAACCCTAAAAAATCTATCTTTTGTGTCACTGAGGGAAAGTTATTAGGGCACATCGTTTCCAAGGATGGTATTAAGATTGATCCTGAACGAGTACAAGCTATCCAGCAAATTCCTCTCCCAACCAGTAAGAAGGGTGTACACTCCTTCTTCGGTAAGATCAATTTTTTAAGAAGGTTCATCCCTGATTTTGCAGAGTTAACCTTGAATATTTCTCAGATGATGAAAGGGAAACAAACATTTGGTTGGTCTTCTGAAGGAAAGGAATCTTTTGAAGGTATTAAGAGAGCTATCGCTAAAACTCCAGTTTTGGCCTGTCCTGATTTCAGCAAAGATTTCATCATCTATTGCTATGCTACAGATAATACCTTGGCTGCTGTGTTAACTCAAGAAGACTCTAATGAGCATGAGCTACCAATCGCGTTCATGAGCTATATTCTGAAAGATCACGAGTTGAAGTACACCATGATGGAGAAGCATGCTTTTGCAGTGGTCAAAGCTGTCAAGCAGTTTCGCTTTTACATCCTCAACTCTCATTCCATGGTATTGGTCCCGGATACAACTGTTAAGTCAATCCTCACACAGCAAGAATTTGGATCCAAGAGAGGGAACTGGGTTGCTAAGGTCCAAGAGTATGACATTGACATCAAGCCGACCAAGCTGGTTCGTGGAAAAGGCCTTTGTGAGCTCATTGCTGAAGGAGCTAAGCATGAAGTATTGGAGAACAAAGTTGACCTTCCTACTGTTCTGTTCCTTAGTTCAGTTGACGAATGGTATGCTGACATCGCCCATTTTCTCACCTATGGGGAATGCCCCTCTCATTTAACTGCCAAAGAAAAGAGGACTGTTAAATTGAGGTCAGTGCAATATGTATTATGGGAAAATGCTTTGTTCAAGCGTGGGTTAGATGGGAGATTTTTGAAGTGTGTGGACAAGGAATAGCAGAGAAAGTTGCTCTCAGCTTTTCACGATTAGGCATGTGGAGGGAACTATTCATCAACGGTTACAGCTCATAAGATACTCCGTGGAGGATACTACTGGCCTTCCTTGTTCAGAGATGCATCCAAGTGGGTGGATAAATGTGAGGCTTGTCAGACTTTTGTGGGAAGACCTAAATTGGCCTCTTTGCCTCTCAAGCCAGTTGTGATTGAGGAACCATTTCAACAGTGGGGTTTGGACTTCATTGGTACACTTAATCCTACTTCTAGTGCTGGTCACACTCATGTACTAACTGCCACAGACTACTTCACCAAATGGGTGGAAGCTATTCCAGTCAAGAGCACTACTTCTGAAGTGGTATGCAGCTTCATCAAAGAGAACATCTTGGTAAGGTATGGTGTACCTAACAAGATTGTAACAGATAATGCCTCGAATTTCTCTTCTGCTGAGATAATGGACTTCTGCTATGGGTATGGCATTTCTTTGGCTCACTCTTCAGATTACTACCCTCAGGGAAATGGGCAAGCTGAATCCACTAACAAAAATTTGGTGACTATTATAAGAAAATTAGTAAATGAGTCTCAACGAAACTGGCACAAGAAGCTCTATGATGCTCTTTGGGCAGACAGGATTACACCAAAGAGAGCTATTGGAATGTCTCCTTTTCAAGTGGTGTATGGAGTTGAAGCTCAATTGCCAGTGACAGTGGAACTGCCAGCCTTGCACCTAATGAAGGCCATTGAGGATACTAGTTTCAGAGATGCTTTGGACAAGAGAATTATGTACCTGCACAAACTGAATGAGGACAGATTGGAGGTTGCTGATCGGATATCTGTTCACCAGCAGAAGGTAAAGGTCCTGTTTGACAAGAAAGCCAGGTTCAGAGATTTCCAAGTTGGAGACACCGTGCTGTTATGGGACAAAAGACATGAACCTCGTGGCAGCCATGGAAAGTTTGATTCCCTGTGGCTCGGACCCTTCAAGATCAGGCACTTTGCTGGTGAGAATTCTTTCTATCTTGATTACATGGATGGTTCTTCTCTACCACTTCCTTACAGTGGGCAGTATCTCAAGTTGTTCAAGTCCTAGGTGATTAGGAAGTCCCTTGTATATTCTGTACAGCGTTTTTGCTTGTCTTCCTTTTTGTTTTGGTGTGTTGTCCTCTGTATTGATCTGCTTTTTGACTCCGTTGCCCAATGGATAAGGTACTGGTCTGCTTCCCCTGAGTTTGTCTAAGTTCTTGCCTTGCCTCATTCCTTGAATTCATGTCAAGTCATCCCCAAAAGGAGCCAGCTGTTGTACACTCAAAATTCCCCCTGCTCTGAAGAAGGTGAACTTTCGAAATTTTGAGTTTAAGTGTCTTTTCTGTCAAGCTGGTAGTAGGAGAAAAGTCATGAAATTGAAAAAATCTATGTTTTGGGTCATTTTGTATGTATTTCGGGCCTGTCGGACATTTTTGTCCCGCCTGTCCCAAGTTCAAAAGTGCGCTCTGTTCCCCGATCGGCCGAAATCCCCGAAGTTGTTCCATTTTCGGGCCTGTCGGACATTTTTGTCCCGCCTGTCCCAAGTTCAAAAGTGCGCTCTGTTCCCCGATCGGCCGAAATCCCAACCGCGTGCTTCGCTCTTTTATGTTCCAGTGTCCCAAACTTTTCGTGTGAGTTGTTCCATTTTCACCGAACCGCCCGAACCGCGTGACTCTAACTTTTTCGTCCCAAATGTCCCAAGTTCAACGGGCCTTTTGTTCCATTTTCGACCAAAACACCCGAACACAGTGACTTCGTAACTTTTTGTCCCAAATGTCCCAAGTCAAATTATGCAAATTGTTCCATTTTTGGCCGATTCACCCGAATGCGTTTCTGAACTTTTTGTCCCAAATGTCCCAAGTCAAATTGTAAATGTGTTCCATTTTCGGCCGATTCGCCCGAACCGCGTACTCCGGAACTTTTCGTCCCAAATGTCCCAAGTTCAAATGGGCCTTTTGTTCCATTTTCGGCCGAAACACCCGAACCGCGTACTTCACGCGTTTTCGTCCCAAATGTCCCAAAATGCATTTGTGCGTCTTCTCCTTATTTCACCCGAATCAGCCGAGCCGCGTGTTTCGCATTCGCGTCTCACATGTCCCAAGCGAACCAAATGCCATTCATACTTAGTTTTTCCCGCTCTACCCGAATATGTTGTTTTTCAAACTAAATATGAATTTAAGTTGTGGCTCTGATACTATCAATCTGAAGACCAAATTCCAAGGACAGCGGGCAGAAGGATGAAGTTTTCAAGACACTGGTCATCTCTGTTTTCAAAGACATACGCTGTCATCTTTAGAATGAGACTTCTGAGACATAGCTGAGGCGTCAAAAGAATTTCAGGCAGCGGATTCTGAAGTCAGTGGGTCCCTCCAAGTGACTGGCCACCTGTCTTCTTCTCCTCATTCTTTTCTCTTCTTCCATTTCTTTTGCCGTTTTCTTTGTAATGGGTTGAGGTACTGCGATAGGCGGTCTTTAACTGTTCTTGGTTAAAGAAATGGTTACGAAGAGTAACTGATTTGTAAGTTATATAATGGCCTTCTTCACGCCATTCAAGGAGGAGGAACTTGGCTTATTTTCAAGAAAGTGTAAATAGATTATAAAGAAATCAATACAGAAGGACTTTCCCATTCTTTGTCTATCTGATCTCTGTTATTCCTAAGCTTTCATTTATTTTCTTTGTGAAGATCATTTGTCTCAAGTTCGTTAGTCTTACCGATTGCATACTCTTCAACTTTGCAAGCCTGGTGATCTTGTATAACCAAGAAGGAACTTTGTGTCCTTGATTAATGAATCTATGTTATGTTAAGAAACTTTGTGTTCTAGCAGATGTTATTTACAGAACTTTGTGTCTTTGAATTCCATCTTATTTATCCAATACAAATGATCTTGTTTCAATTCACTGTGACTTTCGCATACATAAAGAATTACTCTGATATCTATAATTCTGCATGTTGCCTTTCTGCTCTTTCCCGTACTCTTTTTCCTCAGTCCTTTTGTAATTGATGATCTTCATAGAAAACACTTTCGTGATATCCAAGTTTAACCAACAAATCATGTCTTGTACATTTGTAAATAAGTTCATTTCTGAATAAGGGAACCTCTCCCATTAAAGAGGAGGGACTTCTTGTCCCTCGATCATTTGATCTCTTCGTAAAGTCCTATCGACGACCAACACACCCTTGTCTCCTCCCTAATATATATCCTTGGTCAGCCCAATGTTGTTTCCACCACTCGCTAAAACCCTCCATAACTCCAACATCATCCACATCTATGCCCTCCGGCTCCCCTGCCTCCTCGAACTTCTCTACATCATCTATCACTAATTCGGAAGGTCCTCCCGAATCATCTCATTAATAGACAATCAACTCACCCAATTTTTTGAGGAATCCCAAACTACCTCTTCACCCTAGGAAACTATACATCCTCTATCATCTCTAGTGTCTTCCTCGAATCCACCACACCATCCAACTCCACATCCATGTCCAGGTCATGTAAGGAATCTCACATATAGCCTTGAAACTACATCATCTACGGATAAACTACATCTTCATTCAAAGCATAGTAGGTATGGTCCCTCCCACTCCACCATCCCTTATCCAATCAAACCTCCACCTCATAAACCCCACTCGCATACCTTGTTGGGTATATTTCTCTCCAATGTAGGCCTAGTGGCCTCACTTTACAATTATATGTTTGTAAGCCCACCAATGTAATAAAATCCCACATCCAACCTAAACCTCCTCCTAGTTAGGAACATCCACATCTCATGGCATAACCTTGAACAACCGACCACCCGACTCTCCTCCTCTCTCTATACTTCCCTCGGCTCATCTCCCCAACTTGGTCTCTATAAGGGCATCTCTAGTGATAAGCACTATCTAATCACCCTAGATAGGTAGTCACATAATATTGTATACATCCTCTAAGGTAATGGTCATCTCACCGGTACATAACCAAAAGGTTCGATGACTCGGCTCCCATCTATCTATCAAAGCCAACCATCAACCCCGCATCTCAAGGAATTTGTTGGTAGTGGCGGAACCCTCCCAAACCAACAACCATCAAATGGGCCCACTCAACATTTGTCACATCCCCCTAATCCTCTCTAACATCTTTGAGAATTTTTCATGGAGATAGATGGTGTCTCTCCTCTATAAAACACACAAAAAACACATCACTCAACAACTTTATTAAAAATCAATCCAATCACCGTCGATTGCTCAACGAAGATGTTTTCATTAAACTGGTTGACAATGATCTTCCCGATCGCCGCTAATCCGATGTTCCTACCCTAAAATTTCAAAATAAAGCATAAATAAATTAATTAAATCACAAAAATCAAAACAAACAACAAAATTTACATCTACTTACCCCTCTCTAGTATGTTGCCTTTTCCTACCCCTTCCGCTCACCTCCATCTCTAAAAAAACTCAAAAATGATAAACTAGAGCTCTCAAATCGTAAAAAAATACGTCATAAATAAGCCATTTACATACCCAATTTTGTTTTTATAAAATTTGTCGCCTTAATCACCGTAATTGTCAATCGTCGCTGATCACATATCCCAAAACGTCGATGATCCGAATCATTTTCGATTTTAACCCTTTTTGCACACCTTACCTATTTTGGTCACCTAGACCTCTCTTATCACATCACAATACCATCAAAATCTTACATCCCTTTTCTTTGATACTCAACACCTTATCAAAAATAAATTGACCATACATCATGTTTTCACACATTAAGGATGTTTTCTTCAACCCTTGGTCCAGTGAATAGTCGGATACACAAAGTACATCTTATGAACAACTAATTATGACAAATGCTAGAAATGACTAAAGGCTAGTTTAATTAGTTACTTGCAAGATGTACTTTGTGTATCCGACTATTCCAGTCCTTCACATCCTATCACCAAAGATAAATGATGTTCTAGTCATCCATCATCCTTTTATGTGGGAATGATTTGATATTGCACATTAGATGAGTTTTTTCGCCATCACCATCACACCGAATTCAAATACTTTGAGGATCATCTTGATATCATACCATAAGAATGTGAAGCTATGGAAAATTTATGGTTTGATTACTTCTAGGACTTTGAGCTTGCCACGACCCTAGCCTGGGCTACCTACAACACGGATTAGGATATTCCTATCCTTCTTGAGTTCTAAACCATTTTCATTTATCTTATCATTATCAAATCACTTAATTGTATCAAACAAGTTTACACCCTTCGAGGAATCCCTTTGGATTCCTAGGATCGGCCTTCTCCAAGCAATGTGTTACATTTTTATCTACTATTTGTCTATTTAGCTATCTTCGTACGTAATTCTTCTCACTTGGTGACAAGAGGAGATTTTTCCCATTCTTCATGTACTCGATCATCCCAAAATTACGTTTGTTAGTGCAGGTATTGGTAAACCCTGATTTATTTGAGTTTTTGGTATTTCAGCATTATTAGCACTAACCAAAATTCACCATAAAAACTAATTTCATTACTTACTCTTAAAATAATTTTATGTCCATTACTTATAAATTATCAACCTTAAATCTTACAGGAATATCAAACTTTAGGAAACATTAACAAACAATGTTAGTTGAAAACACGATTTTTCAACAATTTTTGTTTTTAAACCGAGATATATTTTCAACTACACAACTTTTATTACTTTAGAAATATTACAACCCTTTAAAACCCTAATATCTAAAAGATTAAATATAATATATTCAAAATAATATATAACTTCATAAACACTAAATAAACAAATTTGGTTGAAAAACACTGTGTATTTTTCAACTAACGCTTTATTACTTTCCCTTATAAATCTTACAAGTCCTTACATCTATTACTTTTAAATTCTCAACCAAATCTCATGTATTTTTATTATAGGTGATATGAAGAATGAGATTAAAAATATTAACAAAGTAGCAAAAACATTGGTTGAAAAACACAATGTGTTTTTCAGCCATCTATTTTTTTTAACCAACTATATTTTTCAACTGCACACAATTTTTATTACACTCTTATAAATATCACAATTCTTTTGAGACCCTCAACTTAATTTTTGACATACATTAAGATGTTATTTTAGGGTGTTATTTGTCCTCAATTTATATATTTTAATGTTTTGATGATGAGTGGGGAGAACATGTTGTTAAGGAACTCACATGACTCAAAATGATGGAAAAATGAACCACAGGGATTAGCTCCTTTGTCACAACTACACCACCCAAAATGTGGAGCCTCTTAAGAATAACCACATGGAGGCATGACAAGGAATTAAAAAAACATAAAATGTGGGTTACAAGAAAATAATATATGGTATTAATTTAGAGAAACTTCAAGTAATATATTTGTCCTCTACTAATATATTTTGATATTCCAATTATGAGCAAAGTGAGGGGAGTATTTAATAACTCACGGAGATTTAATTGATGAAAATTTGATATTGGACTTGGCTCAGTATTGTTCCTTTTGTAGTCCAAATAGAAAAAATCGCATATGAAAATCATTATAGTCTATGGGACCACATATCTAAGATAAAACATTTTGTCATATAAGTTTACATGTCATGTCAATGTTTACAAATTTTTAATACATTAACATAAATTATTTAGATTATCATAACTTGATGTATTTGTATAATGGCCTCTAATCAAATAAAAAAATGTAATCAACCACATAGTTTTGAGGCATTTTATCATACAATTTGTATGACATGTGTGTGTTTCTTAATTTAAAACAAATAGAACCTTGTATGAATGGTGAGAATGAAGAGGATTCTTGTCCCACTTTGTATGAAGATACCTTTGAATATGTTGTAATTTTTAAGAGAGTGGGTGATTAATAGGAAATCCATGAGAAGAAGTATCATGCACACATTTAGTCAAACTTTTGGTGAGAAACCACTAAACAAGATAATTTTTATGAGGGGGATCAATCAAAATACAATGCATACCCACATATAAATGAACATACAATACCATATTTAAAATATAATGCATACCTGCAAGTCACACCTCTATTGAAAAATGCATACGAGGTGCATTTTATAGGGAGAATAGAAAATTCGCTATAGGTTGTTTCCTAAATATTTTCATGTTTATATTTGTGAAAGTTGATGTGCTTTCGGGAATAATGGGAGCTTTGCTAATTATTCCTTCGGATAAACTTCAAGTTTATGTTTTCCTCCTTGAAAGTAGAAGTTGTCAATTCTATCAACAAGAATAAAAACCCTCCATGTCAATATTACTTAAAAACAAAATGAAAACATCTTTGTCATTATTTTAGGGATTGAAATAAAATATAGATATTTGTAATGAATATATGAAGGGGAAATTCTTATTAGAGACTTATTTTTCACCTCCAAAATCCTGTTGATTCCATCCCATGTGGTAAAATGCAATCAAGTTGTTGGACAACAAGATGCCCTAAAACATGTTGTTACCTATTTGGAACAATAAAAAATGGGAGAAAATGAGGAAGAATCTCTTAAAAGATTTTTTTCAAATTGGGTTGATGATGTGAATGAAACGTGGGAAATACACCAAGATAAATGACACATTTGTCCACTTTTTGGCATGAAACAAGGTGTCATGAAAAACATGAGATAATGATGATGATGATGGAGTATAAAGGATATGATTAGTGTATGGTATGGATGTCTTAGGGCGCATTTTGTAAGGAGACTAGATAATTCCTTCACATTAGAACTTTTATTGAAAAAATATAGTAAACCTCCTTATGCATCATAAACCTGGAATAATGGGATGAAGATTCTTATCAAGATGCAATATTGGTTAAAATAGATTTCAACAAAGCATACAATTGGATCCATTGGTGATTTATCCTCAAAATTCTTGAGTAGTTGGGACTTGGTGATTTAATTAATTATGAATTAAATCTAATTGAAGAGTCACTATTTTAGATAAATGATGTATGAATAATAAAGTACAACAATGAAACAAGTAAATAAGTATGGAAAGTATGAAAACTTAAGTAATGAAGTTAGATAAGGGTACTCGGTTGATTTATGCTCGATCTAAAATTGATCTGGACTAGGAAAATTACTAAACATGATGGAAAGAGTGTCATAAATTCTCAAGATAAATTATGTAATTCATGAACATATCGAACATGGGTGTCGAGATAGGTTAAGGGTTTCTTTGCACTGAGAGGACATTCTTCGATTCCCATGACTACACAGATAGTCAAAATCCAATTTTCACTGTGTTGCAAGGGTGTCATAATTATTCCCTATTGATCACCTACTGGTCACCCTTGATCGTTGAAGGTACTGTAACTGCAAGATAAATATTGACTTGTAAAACCCACAAAACACGTCAAACCTAAGAAGAAAGATATGGAATGGGGATTCATACTAACCTCAGGGGTCACCTTGAGAGTTAATTTGTGACTCAGTGTTACACTACATCTCATAATCCATATAGTAATTGTGAGTGTGTGTGAGGATGATGCCCTAATGCAAGTTACACTTGATAGCAGGCTAGATCTAGAATGTATAAATTTATAGCATGTGTGGATGAAATAGAATGAACTTCCCCTTCCTATGTTATGTCTACAGAGTATTAAATCCCTTGTCCCTTGAATGGATGCTAGATGGATTCATTTAATGCTCATTAGTGCCTTTGGTTTCAAGCTTAGGTGATGATAGTATATGCTTAGTGTTTGGTCCTTGATTTTGATCACATAACTATGTATTTATATGATTCCCTTGTTTTAATTTCGTAATTGACAACTAGAAGTTCAACCCATAAGTAAAAAAGATTCCCAAAAGATAATAGAGACCCAAAATAAGCGAGTAATGTGAGAAAGGGTCGGGTCGCCCAAAGGGACAAGGGTACTTGGGTTACATCCGTCTGCTAGGCGTTTGTGTCGAATCCATAAAAGATAACTTGGTAAAATATTAACTGGTTGTAGGGTGTGTAAGACCAAAATATAAAAAAAAAAAGACAAAGAAAAGACACCAAAGATAGTCATCTTTTTCTTGCTTAGGAATCATGTATAAATGATAGTATATTTTTAGTACCTAGAAATGTACCCAAGTGCATGATTTTATATCTACATTTTCTCCCACTTTATGTTATTGAGTGAATACTCAATAACATAAATTAGATAAGATATGTGTACCTTATGATCCTATAGAGCATGCGGCCAATAGCATGTTGAGTGGACAAGTGAACCGTGTAATGATACAAAGTGAAGCGTGGAGACTAGGAAGGAAAGTGACCCTAGGGGTAAAGCGTATGTGTTACGTTATACATGTTGTTGTTCTTGTTGTAGACTACTTCTTTTGCGTATTAAGGATGAACCTGAAAAGAAGAGAGAAAGTGCAATCAAAGTTTTGTATATGATAAATCAGATTAAAATGTGTGTAAGTATGTAAAATTATGTAAAAGTGTGAAAAGGTAGTAGTAAAGGAAAGTGTGCACTGATGTGAAGGAGTGAAAAGGATAGAAATGTGTCTTGACATGTTGTGAAAGCAAATTTTTGGGAGATCTCATGCCGGTAGTGATTTTTTTACGCGATCTCATGCTAAGGGTGAATTTTTTGGGCGACCTCACATCAAGTGTGAGTTTTTTGGGAAATATCACACCAAAGAAAAAATTAAGGGGAGAGAGATCTAGTGTTACTCTCCTTTCATGACTCTGTCTGATAAGCACCACTACAGATGGTACATCCATGATTTGTTCCTATTGTCTTGAATAGTTTTGAATAAGTTACGAATTGTTCCAATCGTCTGATTAAAGGTGATTGAATGCATTTTTTTGTTGGAGGATTGTGCTTATAACTATAAAACTACTTTGAAGACTTTTGTGAACTACACGTTGATCTGATAAGATGATTGTATATTCCCCCAATACATTAGCTCTAGGAGAGGTTAGGAGTGTTTGGGCGCTAGTGTATGAGTCTAGATGCTAGTGTCCGAGCCGTGTTGAGGACCCAAATCGAATATGGTCGTTTTGTGACTATGTTCTATTATATTTCTTTAGAGTATAGCTCTGTTGTAGGGTTGATTATTCACCCAATGTATACCTCCCTCATTTGGGGTGCATGCAAAGATTATAGGAGTGTGCGGCCCAAAAGAGATGACATGATGTTGATCGAAGCTAATACCTGGGGGGTGGGTTATTTTCATGGTAGAAACCAAGGAACATGCAAAAAAGTGGCTAGTAACATGTGTTAGTAGAAAAGTAGCAAACATGAAATAAAATACAATGTAATCAAGAAAGTGTGCAAACAAAGGGGACCAAGAAAATTAAATTTCAACATGGGACATCACTCATAATGTCACAAGACAATCAAGGTCGAAGTGACCAAAAGCATACAAATAGTGATTAAACAATAAATAGGGCATAGCTTGCAAAAATGACATACAATAAGAAACAATGGCAAGCAACATGTATTAGATAACCAAGGTGGCACATAGTCCTATAAAGTAAATGTTGCACATGAAGCACCCGTTAGCATGTCGAAAGATAAAAAATATGTCAAGGCATATATGTATCAATAGAAAGTAATGTTCTAGTAATAATAGGAAGTAGTACATAATGAAACAATGGCACTGTAATGTGTGATATTAGTAAAGGTATATGCCCCCAAGAGCCTCGGTGGGATTGGAAAAGGATATAATTTCTATCATCATTGCAGCATGTAAGAACCTATAAGAAATATGCATTCACAACTAGAGTCCAAGTCAATGTGCATATGTATATGATAAAGATAATGACATACTGAGTATCTGGATAACATAGTAATCAAAGTGCAACATGTAAATAGAAAAGCTAGCGGCGTAAAATGCAACCAATATATGTAAATGTTGTGTATGAATGTGATGGAATGGTATGCAATGTATGAATGTGATAGGAGCGCAGTTTGCCCCTAGCGGAAAACAAGAGTGTCATAGGAAATGGTTTGATAATGTGTGCTAAAATGATAGATCATGAAGCACAGAGCGTGAAAAGTGAATATGGTGAGGTTCATTTTAGATTTAGACCCTCAGCAGTTGAGTATGAACCATGGAAATAAAATGTGTCATAGGGTAATGACGATACATTTCATGTATCAAGATGTGTAAGAGTACTAAGATAAATTAGATATAAAGCACGGAGCACAGGTAGTAAATAGTATAGAAAAATGATGATGCCAAAGTGTGAGAAGGATAGAAGGTTATCTAATGATAGTGAAGGGAAATTTCCCTCCACCTAATGTTCAAGGGGATAAAGGCATGTGACAATGCTCTAAGATTGGTGGAGTATGAGAGTAATGATGTGCATTTTAAGGAGACCTATGTGATGAAGTGGTGTGCACCTAGGTGAAGGGGTGTTCTAATAGGAGACTTAGGCCGATTAGGTGGAATAGTGGACAAATGAGGATGAAAAGATCATAAAGTATGTCATGTGTGAATAGGAGAACTAGGTGTAGAATGTGCCATAGATTTGAGAGGCCCTGGAGGCCTAGATGTTGTAGCTAGTAGAAGATATCATCCAAAATAGGTTTATGCAATGGTGTGCATGGTGGAACACCTTTGATAGTGATAAAAAAATTATTTTGAATAAATTTGAGACACAAGTGATTGATGGATGGAATATCTTGAGTAACGCAGCTTGAGGAAGACTTAAGAGCATATCACAGCCTTTGATTGAAGATGCCACATCAAATGACACAAGCATGGTAAAAGGACAAACTATAATGGGGAGCATAATGTACGAGAAAGAATTAAGAACTGGATATGTGATACTAGAGATTGGACATTTGATATCCATGAGAAAGGAAATGGAGCACACACTAAAAGAATTAAGAACTAGATATGTGATACTAGATATTGGACATTTGATAGCCATGAGAAAGTAAATATGAGGAGATAGAAGGATTTCTTTATATTTTTGGAAAGGGGAAGAAATTTCCTATCTGATGGAAATGTTTTCAGAAACCTTAAATGCTTAGAATATCTGAAAAATTGGATTGAAGCACTAAAAGAGGGAAAATGGGTGTAGTTAACCAAAAATAATCATGAGCTTATTTTGGATAACAATTTGGCGACTTGCGGGGATGTCAGCCTGCTAGCTTTGAAGAGATCATTTGCCTTGAAGAATCCATTGGGCATGGATTCTACCTGGTAAACACAAATATGATCTGAACTTTTAAAATTTGATCCCTGAGCCACTTGGAAAACCACTGAAACTGGGATTGGAGCTGATCTCACCAAATGTCATTCTTAATGCACTATGCAAGAGAAACAAAACACCACAACACACTATGTGCAAAATTGGAAATCATACACATCCCAAGTGGGATATGTAGAGTGTGCAAAAGCACTTCTTCTGCTGAAAGAAAACCTACCTACTCTATTTTAACCAGAGAGAAAGAGGGCTCAAACAAATCCTGCAACTGGCAGGGAGAAGTAGCTTCCTTTTCTCAAGAAGGGAAGCCATGCAAATGATTTGACACTGAATATGGCTGCTTGCATGAGTGAAAAAGCTAACTATAAGTTGGTCCTCCAAAAAATCATCAAGGTGTCAACTAGAAACAAGACAAATACCTCTTTTAGTTGCTTTGTATTTGGATTGAAGAGGCATTGCAGCTAATCCTTGGTACTTTAAAACTCATCCTCATGCTCAAAAGTAAGCATGACTAGTTTTGATTCTCCCTTGGCTCCAATGAAGCCAAGTACCTGATTGGCAAGGTCTGATCCTTTGAATTTTCCCATTGTTCTGATATTTAACTCCAAGAATGGAGTCTTCTGGTAGATCTTCTTGGATGGATGGTGTGGAAGAGATGATGACATCCTCTTGCTCTTTCCTTTCCTCCTCTTGTGAAGAACATGGAAGATTCATATCTTCCAACCTTGGTTCCAGAGGGTTGTTGTGAAATGCAGGCTGTTGTCCTTGAATGCTCTCCTTTATGGCAGTAGGCTCATGTACTTGGAAGGTGGATGATGGAGGAGAAAATGATGTGATCTCCATGGGCTCTTCTCCATCAAAGCAATCCTCCAAGTTAGATAAATAATCTACCTCCTTGTTGTCCTATTGCATGTGCTTAACCTCCTCCATGGTGTCCTCCTGATTTGAAACTTGCTCACCATGGTTCCCCTCATCTTCAAACATGAAGTTTGAAAGCTCAAACTCTTCTTCAACATTAGGGTTTGAAGGGGATGAAGTGGGAGGAAGAACTAAAGGTTATTCTATGGCCTGCTCTATACTTGAAGCCTCTTGAACTATATGGTTCTCCTCCATTATGGATTCATCAATCAAATTAGGCCCTTCAAATGAAAAGAAAATTCTTCAACAATGCTTTCTTTATCAAGTGGATTTAACTCTAATTTGATCTCTTCCAGTTTCTCCTTTTCAATAGGACTTGAACTTGAATGTTTTTCTCGTTCTCTTTATTATTTATTACTCATTGATAGTAGAGAGCTAAAGAGCTTTGATGAAGCAATGTGCGTAGATGCCAGGAAGAAGTGGAAGCAAGCCATGAATGAGGAGCATCGAGTCTCTCATGGAGAACTAGACTTGGGATTTGGTGAAGCTACCCGAAGGAAAAAAATAATTGGCCTCATAAAACGTGCCTAATATCTCGAGAACGTTCTTTTCTCATATGGGCGGGATTTTTGACCCAAAGTTTTATGATGTGGTTTTGGCCCATGGTTTTGGTACCCATGGTATTGTAAAATTGCTTAAGAAGTTTCTTATTGAAGTGGTTTTGATAGGGTAGACATATCATTGTAGATGTGTGTGAGTTCAAGTGTGAATTCAGGAGAGTTTGTTGAGCACAACTCCAAACAGATCTGGGTATTGTATTGAGATAAAGAGGTGGCTTGTAATAAAAATTTGAGCAAGTGATTCTTGGTGGACGTAGCTCAAATTGGGTGAACCACGTTAAATATTGTCTCTATGTTGTGTTCTTTTATATTCTACACTTTTATTTCAGATTTGTAATATCTTTCTACATATTAGTTTCTACTATTGCGATTTTGTGTGGGATTGTTCCGCATATTTTATCCCTTATTTTCCTAACGAGAGGGGACACTCTCGAATGTATGATTAGAAGAAGAATCATAAGTTTGAGTGTCATGCTTAGGCAAAGGGTCATTGAATTGTTTTAGCTTTTTATTATCATTGATTGGTTTTGAATTAGATGGCTCAATGAGCTCAAGTGAATTATTGTCAATAAGATATTGAATGAGATGCCTGAGTTTGAAACAACGATCGATGGAATGCCCAATACATTGATGATAGTCACATTTATCATTTTCATCATAATTATGGCCATGGGGGTGAGATGGATCAAGATTGAGTGGTAGTGGAAGAGTGATTAGATTGCTTTCAATGAGTTGAGTCTACAAAAAAATGGGGTGCATAGCATAATTTGGTGAAAGTATGCTTTGGAGGTTTCCATTGAATCTTTTTAGGAGGAGAGATGGCATTAACAGTTGCCTTTGCTTTAGTGGGCTTAGGAGATGGCTTGAATGTTGATTTAGCTTGAAATCTATTAGAAGATGATGAAGAAGAATCTTGATATTTGAGTTTTCCCATAGAGAGTAGTTTGACTTCATGTATTTTGAGCATATGACATAATTGATCGAATGAAGGAGAGGTCTCAAACATGAAACACGCGTAAAGTGGTGGTAAGAGGATTTAAACAAAAATATCTTTCAATTCGATTCAGCGAGTACATTAGTCATCTTAGCTAGATTATTCTTATAACATAATACATAGTCTGCTAGATGTTCATTAGATCATTGTTTAATTTGATCTAGTTATGCATCGAGAGATCTTTGTGCCAATATTGATGGAAAAGTGAGAAAGAAAAGCATCGGCTAAATGTAAATGTAAAAAAAGAAGTGACCGAATGAATAGGTAGATCATAAAACTAACACATGACATAATCTTGAAGACTTTTAGGAAATATCTTAGCTAGTAATGTATGATCATTCGCATAGTCGAGATATGCCACATGAAAGGATCTAAGATGCTCTCAAAGGTCACCATGCACATTAAAGGTAGGTAGATTGGGGGTGACAAAGTTATAAGGAATTGGATTAAGCGAAATGGTGGGTGCAAAAGGAGTGTGAAGAAGTAGAGATGAATCAAGAGATGGGGAGGATCCCCGAGTAGCTAGCTAAAGTTGATGATTTGAAGTTGTAGGTCCCGATATAAAGAAGTTAGGTCATGGGTGTCGAAAGAGGAAGCAAGTTTTGTATTATAAGCATTGGGATGAAGGAGGGGAATGGTAGTAGTAGAAATGGAAGTAGGAATATGAAGGGGTTAGATGGAGGCAATGGTAGCAAATGAAGACATTACAAGAGGCATAAATGTACCACCTCGAGCGTTTTTGGCAACAAGTAAAGCATTGAAAATATGTTAAATATGTGTAGGGTTGGTGTGTAAATCTTGATCGAAATTAGTGAGCTTATCTAATTGTTATTGATTGAAATTAGTGTCACCATCGTATGATTTCTTTTTATCAAAGGTTTAAATGTTTTCCAAAGGAACATTCATGAGTTAGCAAAAGGATTATTAGATTCAACAATTTCCTTAGAGAGGACTTACAAATAAAGGGAACAAGCTCAATGTACTCAAAGGAACCAAAACGACTACTACGAGTGATTGGCATAAAAAGAAAACCTAAAGGGAAGGTTAGATTAGAGCGATGGGTTCACTAAATGATTTAATTAATTATAAATTAAATCTAATTGCAGAGTCATTATTTGAGATAAATGATGTATGAATAATAAAGTATAAAGCAATGACACAAGAAAATAAGCATGGAAAGTATGAAACCCTAAGAAATGAAGTGAGATAAGGGTACTTAGCTGATTTACACTCAATCTGGAACTCATATGGACTAGGAAAAGTGTTAAAAGGATGGGAAGAGTGTCGTAAATTCTCGGTATAAATTCTAAAATTCACGACGAGAGCTTGACATGGGCATCTAAGATAGGACAAGGGTGCATGGGCGCTGAGGCTCAAGCTACTTGGGCACCCGTGACTCTGCATATAGTCAAAATATAGTTTTCATTGTGTTTCAAGTGTGTTACAATTGTTCCCTATTGATCACCTATTGGTCACCCCTTGATCGTCGAAGGTACCTGTAACATACAAGACAAAGATTCACCAGAAAACCCATAAACCAAATCAAACCTAAAAATAAAGATGCAGAATGGGGAGTTAGACTAACCCCAACAATCACCCCGAGAGTGAACTTACAATTAAGCATTGCACTACATCTCATACTCCATGTAGTTCTTATGAGTGTGTGTAAGGATGATGCCCTAGGATTCCCTAATGCAAGTTGCACTTGATAATGGGCTAGATCTATAATGCATAAATGTATAACATGTGTGGATGAAATAAAATGAACTTCCCCTTCCTATGTTGTGCATGTAGAGTATGCAATCCCTTTTCCCTTGAATGGATGTTAGATGGATTCCTTTAATGCTCTTTAGTGCCTTTGGATGCAAGCTTAGGTGATGATAGTATATGCTTAGTTCTTGGTCCTTGATTTTGGTCACATAACTATGTGTTTATATGATTCTCTTGTTTCAATTTCATAATAAAAAATTGGAAGGCTCACCCATAGCTGAAAAATATGCCCAAAAGATAAAAGAGACCTAAAAGAAGCAAGTAAGGTGAGAAAGGGTTAAGGGTTCCCAAAGGGGACAGGGGCACCTAGGCATTTCTATCTTGGTTGAGCACTAGTGTTTGAAGCCATAAAAGATAACTCAACAAACTTTTGATTGGGCTATAGGGTGTGTAAGACAAAAATAGAAAACAAAAGAAAAAGAAAAGAAGCCAAAGATAGTCATCAATTACTAGTTTTCTTGCTTAGGAATCATGTAAATGCTAGTATGCTTTTAGGACCTAGAAATGTACTCAAGTGCATGATTTTGTGTCTACAATTAGTCCTTAATTTAGACAACACATTTAAATTATCTTCACCAAAGCACAAGCTCAAGGCATGGTTAATGCTAGAATCACAACATATTTTGACCTTCAAAGACTCCATTTGATAAGGTTATCAACTCACACCCTTCCTATATGTTTTGGTTGTTAATTTTGTTGGTTATATGCTCCAATAATCACATTATCAAGGAGTTATAAAAGAATTACTCTTCCACACGAGTCTTATGTTCTTAATTATAATTTTGCTAATGAGTCTGTCCTATTTTTGTAAAATCTTGAATAGGAGATTGAAAATGCATAGACAATTCTTGATATTTATTGTGACATGTTTGGCTCCAAGTTGCATAAAACAAAAGTCATCTTCATTAAAAGCGACCCAAATCTATCTTGGATTCCTCCATCTTGGAACATCATCCCTAATGGGAAGAGTAACTAATACTTTTATCTTGTTTGGTATTCATATTTCTATTTGGGACATGTGGGATTAGGTGCTCAATAAAATTCAGAAAAAGGTTGAAAACCAGTCTTGTAAATTCCTCTCCCTAACTACTAGGCTACTTGTCATCAATCACATTTTTCTATTCAGTCATGTAAACTAATATTCTTATTAGTTCGCTTGAAAATCAACTTATGGAAAGCTCACACAACTACTTTGGGATTTTTGTAGAGTAACAATTATGGGAAGAAAGGGATGACAACATTCTCTTAGGAACTTTGCACCCAACCTAAAATCTGTTGGTGGGATTGGAATTATTGATCCATTACAACAAAGAAATGCCTTGTTGTTAAATGGGTTACTGGGTCACTCAAGGTTCAAAGCCTTAGAATATTATTTTTAGTGAACAAATCCAACAAGCTTCATATAAAGGTTCTTGGACTTCCACTCCATGGGAAGATAAAATCCTAAATGAAATTCTTTTTGTTATCTCGGCCCCCTTCCTCTTAGGCGTAATTGGATAGCTTGGTAGGAAATGACCCCTTTTCTTGATGGTGTCATCAATATATTCGACGTGGATTGTATATTCCCACTTCCAATATTTGGTGGAACTGGATAATTCAATCTAATATCCTTCCCCTTATTTTCCATCCAAAATTCAAAGCAAAACCCTTTGCAAATAAAAACATTAACATAGTTAAAGACATATAGGATAAAAATACTGGCACTTGGCTCTCCTAGAACTTGTTGCACATATGTTTAATATGCACACAAAACTTAAACATATATATACCACATTATATAGTTGATTCCATATGAGATTCTTCTTATAATCACGAATAACCCATCAACCCCTTGGAAGGATTGGTGTTAGCCAAACCAAGATGCAATCAACACAACCATGCCAAGGGTTTTATATCTACTAATTCAATGAATGCTCTGTTTGAAAACTCTTTTTGTACCAAATGGTCTATGTCCTTCTCTAATTCTCAATGGCACCAAATGGCTTACACAATTTGAAAGTCTCTTGTTGAGGCTAAATGTCAACTTTTGGGATGGCGAATTATGCATATGAATCTTTTGGTTGGCCTTACTTCACCCAAACTTGGTATTGGTACCGGTGAATGCCCCTTCTATTTTTGCTTGAATATATCCCCCATCTCTTCCGGTGTTGCATGCCTCCTCTCAACTCTAGTCTTCCCTTTGTTCCTCTCTTGAATTTTTTCTGAACAATTTCATTAAAAACCCAATTTTTGGCATTCTATCCCCTCCACCATCATTGTCATCTAGGACACTTTCCAACCGAGTCTCTTTCATATTTGGAAAAATCGTTACCAACAATTGTACACTTTGGGAATGACATCAAGTTTCCGTTATTCAACAAACTTAAATTTTGTTATTTCTATGTTTGTAGATGTATCAATTAAACATTAAAGATCCAAAGGTTTTTGATGCAATCAACAATATAAATGAACATATTCAAGTATTGTTGTCAAGCAATGAATTATGTTAACAAATGATGATTATCTTCGTATTGATTCTTAGTTTACTCTTTTTATGAGATTTTATCTATAATTATTATGGTCTTGAACTATCCCTTGTTAGGGCCCTTTAAACCTATTGGTTATTCTTGTTTAAGGTTTTGACTTGTGTATTATTTTATTAATAATAAAAGCTTTTTCAATTTAAAAAAAAAAAACTTCGGCTCTGCTAAGGTTTCATGTGTATGCTTGGGTTAACTCATTGTTTACACTTTGTGCCTCCTTAGCCTCTCTAGGGTTTTCCTTTTAGTCCTATGATAGTGTTAGGTGGTTGTTTTCTCACCGATAAGGTGACGAGTTGCCTATAAATGGATCTCTCCATCCGTTGCATGATTTATGCATGCAATCGGTTGTGGAAACGACTCCCAAGCGTGCTCGAAGTTTGTGCTAAAGGTCTATGATGAGGTATGGATTCTAAATCATCCCCGGATGTTGTGATTTCTAATGAATTCTTAGACCATGTGGTCAAATGGTATCGTAACAATTTCCTTATTGTTTATTTTTTTGGCTACATTTCCTTAGATTCTTATTTGTAAAACTAGATAAAGAACCATTAGGAGTCCAACGGTATCCTAGTTTCAGGAATCTGTAACCTCACCAAGGGATTTTATCTCTTTTCATTTCGCAAGCCTTCTCAGGTCCAAGCCTCCTTCTTAAGGTTGTTTGTTGGTATTTAGGCAACACCCTTTTAGTGCTTTCTTAGTGGACTCCCGACTTTAGCCCCACCAGCCAGGTTTCTTTGAAAATCCCGGTTTGGATCGAGCTTCTGGGCTCCACGTTCATATATGGTCTTTCCTTTCAGAGATTGTCAAACCCATTGATATTGTGATAAGCCATGAGCAGGAGCATTTTTTTCATACTGCGTCCTAATAAGCGAGTTTATGTCAAAGATGACCTTGTGAAAGATCTGCAGACCACATGGATATTCAAGTTGGGTCCCTACGTATCTCTCAAAAGGTGGTTTATTTCAACCTCCCCAACACTTGCTTTCATTGTCAAGCCCCGAACCATCACATTCACGTTTTTCCTCTTCTGGCTCATTCTAAACAAGTGGTGACACAACCCTCGGTGTCTAAGCCTAAAATTGATCAACTAACTATGGTTGGACTACAATCGGGAATAAGAAAGCCTCTAGTGCAAAATCCACTTCTATGGAGCCCCCTCCTTCTCCTTCCCCTCTTCCATCCAAGGATAAGTCGGGTCCGAGTCCTTCCCCCTCATTGATTTCCATTCCTTCCAAGCCCTCGCAGAGCCAAGTTTTTCCTTCACAATTGGAGAAATTTGGGAATTTAGCTTCAACGTCTCTTCCTTTGCGTCGCTCACGCAGTCCACCCCAGGAGGTGTCCCATGGATCGGAAGGAGATAATGGGGAAAACCTCATTCCATTCATGTTGAGCTTTCTAATTTAGACCAGATCCTACTTGCTAATAATTTTGCAATCCTTGGCTCGGAGGATGGCATGCCAGATGGTCAGGGGAGTTTGATATGTCTAATTTTTCATGAATTTCATTTCTTGGAATGTTAGGGGTCTCACAAATCCCTCTCAAAAGTATTTTGTTTGGTTATCCTACCAACATGTTTTAGATGCTTGGATATCATTTGTTTACAGGAAATTAACGTTTTTATTTTTTTTTCTTCAAAATACTATAACTTGTATTGCTCCTCCTTTTTGCATTTTCATACTTAACATATTGATGGCAAAGGTGGTGCTAGTATTTCCATTATCTCCTCTAGCCACCTCCTTGAAATCCTTCAATTGGGCCGTGTGGGTGATTATGACAATTAATGATCTTTCTTTTGGTATTCTTAATGTTTATGCTCCTAATGATGGCACAGAAAGAACAACATTATGGAAATGGTTAGGTGATAACTTGCCTTTTTCTTATTGGTTGGTTTGTGGTGAATTTAATATGATTGAACATCCTAACGACAAAATTGGCGCCCTCCCTATGCATTGGTGTTTCGGTGAGCATGTGGCTTGGTATTACTTTAAAATTTGTTGGGGGCTTTCCGATCCTTTTCTCTCGATGAAGTGACATGAATTTAAGTCTCAAGCTTGGTATACTTGGACCAATCTTTGAGAAGGATGCAATCGGGTATTTAAAATGCTCGATCATGTACTTCTCTCTCAAAAGAAAAATATTTGATTTTGACATACAAGGCCTCTCCCCTGTCACAATGTGGTCAGATGTTCTTTTGTTAGATCACCATCTGATCTCATTTAAGATTAATTGTTGCATGGGGCCCCTCTCAAAGTCCATCGAATCAATTCTTTCTTAATGTCTCCTTGTTGAGTCACGCGGGTGGTCCCTCTTATTGCTAAAGTTTGGAACATGGCACCATGTCCGCCTTTTGTTGCCAGTTGGATTGAGTGGTGGGAAGTGGCGATTCAATGCACCACCCGATTCCTCCGCCAATTTGGTAAGCAGGTTGCTCGGGTGCATAAGTGAGCGAGACTCTTCTCTATACAAAAGAATTCTAGAGGGTCTTTATGCTCCTTGAATCCAATCCTTTCGACACCCCTCTTCAATTATAGGTTATCAATATTCGGCATAGGCTCAAGCTCATGGAATCTCACTCGGCCATGGCACTTAGATCCGGTTGAGGTTGTATTGGCTCAAGGTGGGAGACAAAGCGTCTAAACACTTTTTCAAATCCCTCCATGCCAAACATGCTCGTCAACATATTAAAGTTATTTAAGTTGCTCAAAGACGAATCATAGGTTTTCCTTGAGATCACTAACACTTTTATGGAACACTATCAGTTAGTTTTCCAAGCATAGGAGGCCACCAATGAGCGAGTTGTCGCTTTGCAACAATGTATTGAGGTGGTTCCTGTCAAGCTCTCTCCTAAAGATCGTGCTCGTTGTAATGCCCCTCTTTCTTTGGATGAACTCTATGTTGATGTGTTTTGTCTTGCTAATGATAAATCTCCTGGACTAGATGGATTTCCGTGTGAATTCTACAAAGCCACTTGGTCTTTTGTTGGTCCAGACTTGCTTTGAGTCTACAATGAAGCTCTCCAATCCAATTCTTTAGGGAGCTTCATCAATCAAGGAAACATTAAGTTTATCCCAAAAGCGGGCGATCTTGAGTTGATTACTAGTTGGATGTCTATTACTTTGTTGAATGTTTCTTACAAAATTCTTGCTAAGGCCCTTGCGCTTCGCATTGCCGATCTGTTACCTAAGATTGTTCAACCGAGCAGACGGGATTTGTCAAAGGTCGCTATATTCTAGATAATCTCATTGTGGTTTGGGAAGGAATGGAATGGGCTCATTTGTCTCTGTAATGACCATTATTTCTTAAAATTGACTTTGAAAAGGCTTACGATCGTATCAATGGCCTTTTATTTTGGCCATGCTCACAACTTTAGGTTTTGGTGATTTTTACCTCAACTGTTCGAACTCTGTTTTTCTAATGCTTCTACTTGCCTCATCAATGGTCAAAGTCCTCTACGATTGGCCTTTTCTTCTCTTTTCAGACAGGGCGCCCTCTTGCCTCTCTTTTTGTTTTAGCCGTCGATGCTCTTGGATATCTTATTGCTAGGCATGCTGATCAGGGTCACATTTGAGGAATTTTTTTTCGGATCATTCTACTCAGCTCATTAATGGGCACTTTGTTGATGATTATTTTCTTACCCTTGTTGAAAATGAGCAAAATTTTGTTGAAGCTTTTGATTGCCTTGACATCTTTTGTCTTTCTTTAGGATCCAACATTCAGATGGCTAAAACTTTGGGCTATCGGCAAAGTTGTTGGCCTATGCCTAACTAGTTAAAAGCTTACCCTTGAAGTGGATTGGGCACGGAGAACAATTTAAATTTTTGGGCATTCCTTTTGCCTTTGATAGTGATTCGCCACTTTATGGCAATATGTGATTGACAAAGTTGAGCATAAGGTCTCTCGGTGGTCTTCCAAATCTCTCTCCTTGGCCGGTAAATTTGTGTGTGTACCAAGATTCTTGCGGCCACCCATGTTTACTATTTTGTTTGTTGGTGCCCATCTCGGGCTTCCTTTGCCAAACTTGTCAAGTTGCTCTAGGATTACCTTTGGTGTAAAATTTCTGGTTCAACTAGATTTCATCAGTTGCTTGGGAGGTTTGTTGTTTGCCTTCGTGATCAAGGCGACATGGGAATTATTGATGTCTACTGAAAAGCATCACTTTATGTTCTAAATGGGTGGTGTGATGCCTCTTTGGTAATCAAGCTTGGAAAATTCTACTTTGCCATTGCATTGCTTTAAGTTCCCCTTACGGAAAAAGATGTTGGAATAATATAGGGTTACATACCTTAATTATCACCAAGGCACCTATTAAGATTACTAGCACTTTCATCGCCAAGAGCATATGGAAGGCCTTTGAAGTTGTGAAGTCATTGTTGCATTGGATTGGAGATGGCTTTCGCACTGAGGCTTTCTTTCAATTCCCATAATATATCTGGTGGTCTCCCATTATCACGGAAGATAGTATCCTACTTGTTGAAACTCTAGGCATCAAAGCTCTCTCATTTATCTCGAAAAGGGATTCACACTATTCAAGATTTGGTTTCCCACAGAGACTGGATTTCATGGCCTAAGCTCAAGATGAGATTCAATCTTGCCAATTCAAACCTTCCGTCTATCCACAAAATTCAAGAGTTGATGTTGGATGTCATGCTTCATAAACTGGTCTTAAACCTCCTGGGATGCATGGTGGTGAGATTGGCGGTGGAATCATAATATAGCCTTTCTTCACTATAATGTCGACACAATTTACCAACTATTGAGTCTTATTTCACACCATTTCCAAACTCAACGCTCGATGGGGTTTGCAATCTTCCCCAACTACTTGGCTTTGTCGGCTTTCCCATGCCTGGAACCCTTTGTTGGAACCTAAAGTCAACCATTTTTATGGTGCCTTATTTATCAGGGTCTTCTTGTTGGCAGTCTTCTAGTCACATTGGATTTCCCAATCCTAAATGCCCATATGTTCTCGACTTGAATCATTTAAGCATTTGTTTTGGTCCTGTTCCTGTGCTCAAGCCATTGGTCTTGGATTCATACGCTATTTCAACCCTACCACCCTGAATTCTTTCATTGGCGTATGACATTGTTTGGAGATTTCAGTTCTTGGCCTACTTATATTGATACTTTGTGGCATTTGTTTAGAGCCTATATTCTCTTTCAAATTTGGAAAGCTCGTAATACTTACTATATTCCAGAGTGATCATTCTATTGTTTTATTTTCCACTAATGATAAAGTGGCTATTTGTCTGTGTGCGAATACAAATTCAAGCTCAAGCTGAAAAAGTTGCTTTAGAGTTTGCCCATCTGCAGGAATTGCTCGCACACTTGGGGGAGTGCTCCTTGCATGATGAGTCGGGTCCCTCTTGACCCTTTGTTGCCACCACCTCGGCCATCTCCACCACATCAACCACCTCTGCAAGGACCGCGTCGTAAAAGCCTCTCTCGCGTAGTCACCGCTCGCCTCTCCCGAGGTCACCCTTCGGCGCCTTCATCTTTGGGGTCGGTCTGGAGTCCACCACGGGGGAAGGCGGTGGCAGGTTCTCTGCGGTGGGCCTCTCCTCCGCATGGAGTTCAGACGTTTGTTGGCTCTCTCCCCCTGGTTGGGGAATTATGGTACCTCTACAAATACAAATGCCTGATCAAGATGGTTGGCAGGTTGATCCTCCTTCGACAAAGTCATCAAGTGGAGCTTTCATCCCTCCTCGGGATGATCCTCCTCTCGGAGCGACGACATGTGCATAATGTTCTCTGGTTTTATGTAGTTCTTGTGTTTGCCCTCGTGGCATTCTCTGTTGGCCCTTTGGGCGTTTTGTGTTGCCATTGACTTTTTTGTGGGACCGTGAGTATTTTGATCACCCCTACTCTTGTAACTCTCATATATTTTTTTTAATATAATGGGCAGTTCCAATAGTAATTTCCCAAAAAAAAAAAAACATCAGCGAAACATGTGGTCTGCCATCAATTCATCAAGTGAAACTCGCTACAGTAACAATTTCAAACCTTATCTTTATCGAACGGTGTAGATGTTCCTCTGAAATTCTCGCCGAGAAAATCTGCCGCGGAATTTAGAAAATCGACGTAAACGTTAATGCAACATCTGAGATACAATTCTCTGGCTCACAATAACAGAGCTGATATTCGTGGCTGACGATGGCTGCAATGGCGAACGCAGCGACTGGTCGAATATTCAGTACCCACATCCTTCCCACTTCCAAAACCGCCAATGTGTGGCCACAAAACTACTATTTGAGGCCACAAAATTGCTCTGAATCCACAGGCATTGCAAACCTTGCACGTCCCAAATCATTCTCCCCCAAAAAGAGAAATACCCAAATATCAGCTTCATCTTCGGAAGCTCTAACAGAAACCGCCCAGATCCTGTACAGCGGTTTCGACAAAACAGCTTTTGCACTGGTGGGAGGAGGAGCCATAGCCACTGTTGCTGCAGCGCTCTCCTTTGCAGACCCAGAGAAGAGAAGAAAGCAGCAGGCAGCCCAAGCAGGCGGAGATGAAAAAGAAGTGGTAAGAAAATATTTTAATACCGCCGGTTTTGATAGGTGGAAAAGAATCTATGGAGAAACAGATGATGTGAATTCTGTTCAGCTAGACATTCGTGAGGGCCATGCACAGACTGTAGAAAAAGTATTACAGATGGTGAAAAAGACGGTTCTTCAGAGGGCATCACAGTTTGTGATGCAGGGTGTGGGACTGGTAGCCTTTCTATTCCTTTGGCAATGGAGGGGGCCGTTGTCTATGCAAGTGACATTTCATCTTCCATGGTAGAAGAGGCAGAGAAGAAGACCAACGAACTAATGGGGGCCTCTTGTGTGGGAACGACATTGGTGAAACCACGATTTGAGACCAAGGATTTGGAGTCATTAGATGGAAAGTATCATACTGTGGTTTGCTTGGATGTTTTGATACATTACCCACAAGACAAAGCAGGAAGAATGATTGCTCATCTTGCTTCTCTGGCTGAGAAAAGGCTGATTCTGAGCTTTGCCCCCAAGACTTTGTATTATAGTGTGTTGAAGAGGATTGGCGAGCTTTTCCCTGGGCCTTCCAAGGCTACTAGGGCTTATTTGCACTCTGAAGAGGATGTGGAGGCAGCTCTAAGGGAAGCTGGATGGGTGGTTAGAAGAAGGGATATGACTGCAACGAAGTTCTATTTTCGAGGCTGTTGGAGGCAGTGCCTGCTGTTTCTCAGTGAACGGTGAGTGTTTGATACCAATACTGAATAAATAACAAGGAATGTTGAGGATACCTTGCTGAACACCTTGTTTTGATATTTTGGTTAAGAACCCTATCCACAAGCACAAGGTTTTGTATTCCATGTGGCAGTGAAGCTTTAGTTGATAGTTGGATGTGTAGTTTAATTCTTTTGATGTAGACACAAATTGTGTTTGTATCCAGACCAGGCCCCGTAACGTAGATTTTCAATGTAGGATTTCAATTTGGCGGAAAATATCATGTTCGTGTTCAAATTGAGTTTTCTCTGGATGAAAGTAATTAGTTTATGTAAAAATCGGGCATTGAAGGGCATGAAAGTTGTGATTGCATTCAGAGGAGGCCCTGTTTATGTATACTTCCTATGTAGGGCTCTAATTGAGAGGAAACTATCACATTCATCTTCACATTAAGTGGTTCAGCACCCATTGAGCCAGTTCCAAAGGTAACTCTTTTCTAGATGAAAATAGATTTCTATATACAAATTGGGCCTCACAGGGCGCATTTCCAATCTAGCCTTTTCAGGGGAAGTACTGACTTTGGTATTCACATTTCAGCTGATTATATGTAAGTTTTATTTCCATTGTAGCTTTTATATGGGGAAAAGATTAAAATCAGTTTGTGATTCTCTTGAAATTTTATCTGAAAAGATGCATTTTTATTGAATAGGCTTTTACCTTCTGTAAAGTTGTTACATTTGGAAAGGAATTTATTTAGCATTATCCCTGAGAATGGAGTTGTGGATGAATGGTTTCTTTTTTTCCCCATCTGGGCTCCACGAGTAACATCCTTACTTTCTATACCCCCACACAATGTTATTTCCACGATTGTGGGCTTTGCTTTCCTCAACTAGCAAGTGTCTTCAAAAGGCATCCACCCCTGTTGAGGACCGCATCCAACCACACTGCTAGACAGGCCATTCACTTTTTGAAAGATTCTAGATTCACTGAAAAACAGCTGCAGAAGAGCATTTTAGAAACCCATCTATTCTTAAACCCAAATTGGATGGGCAGCTGAAGCTCAAGATGGAATTCATGAAAACAATTGGCTTCACCCACCAAGGCCTTGCAAATATCATATTTAAGAGATCCAGATTACTTACTTTCAGTTTAGAAAACTCTCTCAGCCCAAAAATCATCTATACCAAAGACCTGTCTGGTTCAAACGTCAACCTTTACAAGATTCTCACAGGGGCACTGGCACCTGAACTTCTGGTCAGCGATTCTAACAGGCAGCTTAAACCTAAAGTGGAGTATGTTAAGAATGATATGGGAATTTGGAAGGCTTAAAGACAATTTGTCATACCATCAATTACATTGTAAATGTGGGGTTTGAAAACATGGAAAAGAAAATGAAGCACATGTTGAGTCTGATCTTCATTTCATGGACAAGGAGATCAGCCAGATTCTTGATCCTTCCTTTTGAATTTAAGCATAGAGAAGATGCTGGAACCCTGCTATGTAATCTTTAAATCTCCGAGTGTATCCAAGTGAGTTAAAGTTCCTTCAGAAATTTGTTCAATGTAATGTGCAGGGAAAGTTTAATGTTCACACGATTAGCTGAAGCATTTTGCGGCAGTCATGGGAGTTTGACACAAATTGTTTCACATTCTGCTTTGTCAATGGGGTTGGGCTGTGGTTCTAAACTAGTTTGGAACCTGTTTTGGCCAAGGTTGCAAAAGTTTTCAATGTCAGCCAGTGCTTTTGAGTTCATGAGCGTTTTCAATGTTGGCAGGTTCTCATGAACACAAATCAGAGCCAAAACTATCTTTATAGGCAATATTACAGCCATCTTACACTCCTTCCTAATTTTGTTATGCCCAAGTACTTTTGCAACTGTCTCACTTTTGTAAAGATAGAAGTGAATTTGTCAATTCTTTGGATTTGTGTCCTAGTTAACAAAATGTAAAAAGAACTCAACCAGGTACCTACAGGGCTTTTCGAACCTCCACTAGCCTCAAGAACAATTTTGTTATATATTTTATTATTTTGAAACAGGATGCTGGTTACTTTTTTGCAACTTGGCAAGAAACAGGGTGCATTTCATTAGTGCAGTTTACTCATTATTTGTGTCTTTTATGAATCAAAATTTATGTCTATTGTTCTGTTTTTTCCCCCTCCAAATCTGGCTCCTACGATGGAAACGAAACATTAGACACCAGTTGCTACGCTTTGCAATTCTATTCAAAGACTCCTCTCAATACATTTACAGCTCAGATGTCACAAGTTTTAGCCTGTAGTCTGTCAAAGTGAAAGATCCCTAGATGGATCCCCTTACACTCCAATGAGTTTATATATCAAACAAACAGCAAATACAGATTTATGTATTTTATATCAATTTCCCTAATGCAGATCTGGAAAATGCGACTAGGGTTTAATAGAGAAGCCAATGTAAATCACACCAAATAAAAGTACTTTTGATTTCTAATGACTGCTCAGATATTTGGGGGCTGAATTACACAGAAAGCTGAACTTATTACAGTCCAAAATAGCCCAGAAAAACAGATCTGAAGTCTGTTATTATTCAGATTGGAAATCTTCAAAATATACTTCAGAAGATGATAGAAAGTACAGCGATCAGTTTACAGTATTATGGCAAACATTTGACAAATATTTTTAGATGAAAATACCTCTAGAATCGCTGCCAAACTGCTTACAACAGGCCGACCCAACTGCTGGTTGAAAATCACTGAAAAACACCTTCAAATCTCTTCACAAACACGGCTGAACTGAACCTGGAAATCTGATGAATAACGCTGGGAATTTCTGAGTGAAATCCCCTCTCAATCCCTTGGGGTTTTCGTCCGCAAGAGATAAATTCACAAGGGTTTTCGTCCTTGGAATTTTTGATAAAAGCTCAGAGCTCTTAGCAATGGAAAAGATGATAATAAAAATCTGGATACTCCCATACAAGTCGACTTGTTTATTTAAAGGGAGATCAGCCCAACTACCACCTTCAAATCGGCCAATCAAATTGTTTCATTCCCCTATGCTGGTCGCATTTTCCTTTTTGGGCTGATTGGCACATTCTCCCAAAAATGACTCCCAAGGCAAGTCGCATTTTCTCCTTTCTAATACAATTACTTTTAATTGTATTTTGACATTTTAATTTATTATTAACTTTATCATTTATTATATGTGCTTTTCATAATATTATTATTTTTTAGAAACAATAGCACCATATAATAAAATAATAAAGTTATGTCACCCTAAAAACTCCCCTTGGCCGTCGGGTAGACATAAAGGGCCAAAGGTCTTCGATTTGGAAAAGGGGACATTACAGTCCTCCCTTCCCGAGATTGCTTGCCCCCAAGCAATCATAAACTGCAACTCTGCATTCTACCCGTTCCAGGATCCCAGACCAGCCGAAGCTTTTTTAATAGCTTCATATGCACTATACAATGCTGTTCAAACACTGCAGAAAAAAACTTATGCAACTTACTTGTCATTAGTGAAACCAGCGTCCTCATGTATGCTTCGAACTTGCCGCACTCTTCATCACCTCCTTGCTGGTCCGTGCTGATATGCAGTGAAAAATCTGCGTAGATGTCCTCACGAGATGGTTCCTGGTCCCAAACTATCATAGACTTAGCTGCCATTTGATGGGGCAGCGTGTACTTGAGTGCTCTTAAGGTGACTTGTTTCCGTTGTGTTGGAAACTCAACTCCATAGTTTCCACATCTTGAGTGACTCTTCCCAACGAATGAAGCCATTGCATGCCAAGAACAACATTGTTATCTTTTAAATCCATGACATAGAAATCATCACAAAGTGTATACTCACCAAAGAAAATGCTAACTTGGTTGACCTTCTTTTTGCATGGAAGAGTGAGACCTCCTGCTATAGTCACATCAAAGCCTTCAAAGTTATCACATTGTAAACCTTTTTGGTCTACCAAACCTGCATCCAGGAAGTTGTGTGTAGATCCACTATCCAGTAGTGCCATGATCCTACACCCGAACATTGTGCCTTCAAACATGAATGGATTATACTTGGGTGCTCCCGAAAGATAGGTGAGTCTACCCTCATTTGCAATATCTGGTGTTGGCTGCTCCTGTTCATCCTCGACTCTTCATCCTCAACCTTTATGAGATGGATTTTGCCTTTCCCAAGACACCTATGCCCCGGCTCCCACGGATCATTGCAATGAAAGCATAAATTTTTCCGGCGAAGCTCACTCTTTGAAACAGTCTCCCTCTTGGGTGTAAACTCAACCTTCGAAGAAGTGGGCTGCTCTTGTTGTTCTGATTTTTCCTCCTTGACATTCTTCCTTTGGGGCTGCATTGGAGTAGTGTCCAAGTCCAAGGCTGTCCGAATAGCCTCATGCAAAGTTGTAGGCTTAAGAGCCTTGACCAATCCTCTCAGCCTGTCATGAAGTCCTTCAATGAACAACATCACCACTCGCCTCTCAGGCATCTCTGGCACCATCACTGCTATACGCTGAAATTCGTTGATGTATGCATCAACGTGTCCACTCTGTCGAAGTTGTGCCAAGTCCCTATAGTAAAGCTCTACATCCCTGCGATCAAATCTCGCAATCAACTTCTCACTAAACTCCTTGTATGATTGCAGAAGATCATGTCTCTGAGTGATAAGCCCATGGTGCCACCAATCATACGCTACTCCCTCAAGGTGCAACGTGGCAAATTGGATAGCCTCCTGCTCCTGCATAGGCTTGAGAGTGAGATATGTGTCGAGCTTGTGAATCCATGCTCTGGCACTAATCTTTCCACTACCATCAAATGTGGAAAGGGTCACCTTGTTGGTGGCCTGCTTCAACTCCCTGTTTTGCTGTTCTCTAGGCCTCTGTACCTGTCTAGCTCTCAAGCTTTCCCTCCTTTGAGCACAATACTGATGAAGGGGAAAGGCAGTCCAAACCTCCTGTGGTAGGGCTCTCCACTCATCATGCGCTACCATCACAGTATCTTGAAAGGCTATGTCTTCAAATGGCTCCTCAACTAATGGTGGCTCCTCCCTTTGCAGGAATCTAGGCTGCATAGGTCGATCCGCAGTCCTCGTGGGTCTCCTTTCCTCTGTATATCTCCTATCACGTGGAGGGGAACCTCTCACGCTACCCACTTCAGTAGGTACCCTGTTGTGCCTTCTGTGGCTGCTGGCTATGGACGCAGATCTTTCCCTTCTATCATGTCGATTTCTCGTTCTATCCATAATCAAATTCTCCATCAGTTGTCTCATAGTCTGCATCATTTCCTGATGGGAATCGATCATACCGCTGAAAAGAGCATCTGGATCAGGTCGCTCTCGTCGTGGAGGAGTGTGTGAATCCTCCCTTCTGTCCATGATCCCGGAACCACTTTCAGTATTCAGATCTGTCCGAATACGAGCTTGACTCCTTGTATAATATCGGTGTGGCCCAACTTCTGTAGGCTGCATAAAACAAACCAAAACAAACCCTCCAGGTGGGAGGATTGACGCTCTGATACCACTGAAAGATCCCTAGATGGATCCCCTTACACTCCAATGAGTTTATATTTCAAACAAACAACAAATACAGATTTATGTATTTTTATATCAATTTCCCTAATGCAGATATGAAAAATGCGACTAGGGTTTAATAGAGAAGCCAATGTAAATCACACCAAATAAAAGTATTTTTGATTTCTAATGACTGCTCGTATATTTGGGGGCTGAATTACACAGAAAAGCTGAACTTATTACAGTCCAAAATAGCCTAGAAGAATAGATCTGAAGTCTGTTATTATTCAGATTGGAAATCTTCAAAATATACTTAAGAAGATGATAGAAAGTACAACGATCGCTTTACAGTATTATGGCAAACATTTGACAAATATTTTTAGATGAAAATACCTCTAGAATCGCTACCAAATCGCTTACAACAGGCCGACCCAACTACTGGTTGAAAACCACTTTGAAAAACACCTTCAAATCTCCTCACAAACACGGCTGAACTGAACCTGGAAATCTGATGAATAACGCTGGGAATTTCTAAGTGAAATCCCCTCTCAATCCCCTGGGGTTTTCATCCGCAAGAGATAAATTCACAAGGGTTTTCGTCCGCAAGAGATAAATTCACAAGGGTTTTCGTCCTTGAAATTTCTGATAAAAGGTCAGAGCTCTTAGCAATGGAAAAGATGATAATAAAAATCTGGATACTCCCATACAAGTCGACTTGTTTATTTAAAGGGAGATCAGCCCAACTACCACCTTCAAATCGGCCAATCAAATTGTTTCATTCCCCTATGTTGGTCGCATTTTCCTTTTTGCGCTGATTGGCACATTCTCCCAAAAATGACTCCCAAGGCAAGTCGCATTTTCTCCTTTCTAATACAATTACTTTTAATTGTATTTTGACATTTTAATTTATTATTAACTTTATCATTTATTATATGTGCTTTTCATAATATTATTATTTTTTAGAAACAATAGCACCATATAATAAAATAATAAAGTTATGTCACCCTAAAACTCCCCCTTGGCCGTCGGGTAGACATAAAGGGCCAAAGGTCTTTGATTTGGAAAAGGGGACATTACATAAAGTAATATCATGTTAAATGCATCTCATGTAGGTCTTCAATGTGACTATACATGGTTCTTTAGGTGGATGCAATCTTCTTATTGGGTTAGCACATTCATTTCCTCGTCAGCTTCACTTGCATTTATTTCCAACCCATTGATGATTAATAACATCTCAAGATTTTGCATCCTGATATATTCTCGAGCCGAGTGTTATTGGGGTTTCACTTGCCATGGGCCGAATATCATATTTGCTTGGTTCCTCATTTCACATGTAACTTTACACCACTTATTATGTATTCTCCTTGTAAATATATCTTTCCATTTATATTGCAGCAATGTTCATTCAAGGTCTACTGCTAACTGGTGAATCATTCATGGCCATTACTAATAGGATCAAATACTGCCTTCGTGTTGATGACAAGATTTAGTCTTGAAAATGTTTCTATCTTTGCAGTTAGGATATTGTTATCTTTGTAATTAGATTTTTTCTAGCCTTGTGGTTTGTAGCCTTCCTTTGCATGTGCTCTAGGACTTAGCATTATCCAGCCAACACACCTTCATCCTTGTGCATCTATCCATCCCATGCTAATGAAGAGTGTATCTTCTTAGTGATTTCTGTCCTTGGTGTATTTCCTCTCCTTTGTCTCTTTGTGAGAACATTATAATTTCAGCAATCTTTGTGAGAACATTATAATTTCAGAGAGAGCATATTAATTTCTGCAATCCTTGTGAGATCATCTTAATTCGGAGGCTATTGGATTATTATTGGTGGATGCCATTGCTTTGAAATTCCATTCAAGCCTTCAACAATATCTTCACGCCCAAAAGAACATACAGGATTGCATGCATAAGTGCATCAATTTATATGGGCAAGGTCATTGAATTTTTACTCTCATGTGTCTGCAAGTATTTCATGATTTGAATTGGAATATGTTGACTGGTAAAAGGTTCAATATGTGTGGGTTCAAATATTCATGGTAGTTCCATATCTTCATCGACATCCGGCTCCTGTTTTCTTCTTTGTTATCTCCTATGCCTCCACGTTGCAATACATATCCTTTAACTGTTTCAGTCCTATAGTTCCATGACATAAGAATGTTTTGATCTTCGAAGAGCTACATCTACAATGGGGTTGCTATCTTCAAGGTGAAGGTTTGAATAAAATCCTCATGCACATGTCCCGAATTGCATGTTTCTCTTATTTTCCCCATGAAAATACCAAGCTTTTGGCGGTGGAGTAAGTGTTTTTAGGAAAATATGAACCCACCATTTAGGCTTGATTTTTTGTATTTTTCAGGCCTCAATGCACCCCATGAATGCGAATTTTGGACATTTTTCTATGCGATTACCTAGGCCAATTTTTAGGTAATCTAGAAGGTAAGGCAAATCGTGTAGGCATCATGCCTATTGCCTCTGTCCATGCAAGATTTTTTGTTCTATGTACAACCCACCATGTAGCTATTATTCCCTTCAATTCATAATCCAAAGGTGTGCTTATCTTCATGTCTTTTTACGGTACTTGTTTATGAAATTCAAGAATGTGTATACACCTAATTTTTCACTTTTTCATCTTTCATAACTATTACTAACAATTTCCTTTGTGTAGATAAGGGTCATTGATGCATCTATTTCTAGAGTGGGTGCCTTAAGGGCCTCATTGGGAATGGGAAATGGTTATTCATGTAACCATTATGGGTTAGAGGCAGTACACAGAGAGAGCGTCACTATTTGGTCTTGGCCTTAGTTTTCCTTGCACTAGGTATCCTTGTCTTCCTAGGTCTCATGCACATCACATTCACAGTTTCTTGCTTGCATCTCATCACTTGGCACCTTGTTTATCCACATTCATGATCTATGACACATTATTTTCACTTTTCATGACACATTATCTTTTTTCACCACCTTTGGCCAACACCATCGCCTGGGCGATAGTGTTGGTGTTATATTTCCTCATGGCCGATGCCATTGCTTGCAGGTAATAGCATCCTATATATACCCTCACCTCATTTGACACTCATAAGAAAAGGAAGCTAGATCATTCGAACTACCATTAGCTCTACTCTTTTGTGTCATCTTCGCATCTGCTTGCTTAGCTCTTGGTTCATCTTGCATCTTGCTTGGATTAGATTGGATACTCTTCTTCTTAGATGGTTGTTTGCACTATTAGGTCACCTATAGTGAGTCTAGGACATGAACGATGTTCCCCTTCTCCACCTAATAACGACTCTCTCTCAATGTATTGCTTCTTTGGAGAGATAGATGCATCAGTGACCACCCTACAGTACAAGGTGAGTGCTCTAACCATCTCTTGTCATTTTGCATAGATAAGTTCATTTCCTTCTTCATTGTGCTATGTTAGCTTAGTATTATACATGTTTGGATGCTAGTTAGCATAGTACTCTTACCCATATCAGCTCCTTAGCTATCACCACTTTCATTTCAGTTATATCATGCATGCTTATTGTTGATCTATACTTCTCCACACCCAACCATCGATATCTCAAGTAGGGTTCCTTCCTCTATCTTGATTGTGGGCCTTGGAAACCCTATGTTGACCTAGTGTAGGGATTACTGCCCTCTAGATATGCGACCCTAGCACTCACTATAGCCCCTTTAAGTCTACCCTTGTATGTCGGTACATGTGTGTTTCTTACTTGTTGCCTCGATACCCTTGTCGAACAAATGATTTAGGAGAGCAAGATATCGAGACTACATTTTTGGCCTCGCATACATTCTCTCTGTGAACATGACGTGAATCCTACAAACCTTATGATCGATTCACAACTCTTCGTTAAAAGAAACTATCTTTCGATTTGGCTTCATCTAAGCATCCAAAAAAAAATCCTAAAAACCCTAAGAATCTATTTACAAAGACATCATTGCCAAGGGGCAATTTTTTCTATTTTTGTCACATTTGCTTCCACACACTTGCCCATGTAAACCCTATTACACAGGCCAATCCCATTTGTTTCTTTTTTAACAATTCATGACTTCAACGGCCCCTGTTTCGAGCTTTCTAGAAGGCCGATTTTGTATGCATTATGTGAATCGTATCCTTACCCATCGGCCTCGATGTAAGCATTCTATAGGGTCGATTCTGTCTAAAGCACATATTTCTAGAGCCTTGTTTTCAACTTCCAAGTTATAAAGATGTCACCTCTGAGGATATTTTTGGCACAATTGAACCCCCTAAACTTCTCTATGGGATATTCTTTTGTGCCTACATCTCCTCTTCATGCTCTAAGTGTTCTAGCTCTCATCCTATAAGCACTAACTTGCCTAGTCATCCCAATCTCACCCACGAAACTCTGTTTCCCATCCTCGTCCCTCTTATCGGTGTCGAGCATGGTCTCAACAAAATGTAATGTGGTTGAGATTGAGAATATAGATCCCAGATCCATCATTAAGAATCTCAATAACAATGAATACTTTACCCCTGACAAGGATGAAGGTTTTCGAAAGATATCTATCGATGCCATGGAAATGACCATGCCCTGTCTTAACCAAGGATTGCCATATCATGATCAGACTCCTCCTTGTAGGACTGATCGAATGAATCTCCTAAAACTCCCACTAATGAACATGAAAATCATGAACAAACACCCACAAACAAAGGTTGTTCTTCTTCCATGGATCCTAACATGGTAATAATTAAGCTCCTAGATCGATGGCCTTATCCCAAGCTACCACCACAACTAGCATGCTCCAAATGCAAAATCAGATGTTGCAGATAACATCTCAAAATGTGGTGCCTAGCTTTCCTTCTTATACCCCCTCCATTGGTGGATGCACATGGGAATCATATTCCTCTTCGCCAATTCGAAGCAAGATGTTACAAATTGTCCAAAATGAGCCTTTAGCTCCTTACATTTTTGTCATGGAATTAGAAAGAGACCTGTCCCTACCATCTCCTACGATGGTTTTGTGGATCCATCCCTCTACCTCAATACCTTTGCAATCTCTACAAAGAATGGATTCAAACAAATACCTATGCAACCGCTAAGCTTCTAGCAAAGACTTTCGTAGGCGAGGCACTAGAATGGTATAACTAGCTTCCTCCCAACTCGATAGTTGACTTAGAAGGCTTATTAAAGCTCTCATTTTTGAATTTCAACAACAAGACCTTCCCAAAAACACCTTACAAATGTTTATAAACCTTAAGCAAGGGGCTCATGAATCTGCCCAAGGCTTTATTAAGAAATGGAAAACACTTTCCATACAAGCTAATCATAATCTTGATAATCAAAGCTTATGTCAAATATTTCTTAAGGCCCTTACACCTACTCTCCAATATAAAGTCAGGTCTTTCTCTCCCAACACATTAGAGGAAGCCCTCGAACAAGCTAAAAGACAAGATCATCTCATGCGTGAATTCGGATGCACTTCCAATTCATCACCTAAGCTTAAAAGCATGACACATGTAATCAACTTTTCAAATCCTCCAAGAGAAAAATGAACGGGAGAATGTCAGGAATCTCTTTGTTCCTCCTCTCATACTCCTTTATCTCATGTCAAACTTCTTCAAATGCTTCCCACTCCACAAATAGTCCCCCTTCAAAATAGGCCTTGCCTAACTTTAGGGTGATCTATTTTGTTGGTGGCATGCCACTATAGGGAATTATCACAATGATTATAAATACCTTAGGAAGGAAACCCTTGAATTCTTCCTTGGTTCTTCTTTCAATTACTCTACCATTATACAAGAGCGTTATGAGAAATATCAATCTTTAGAGAAATCTCATTCCAACCATCAAAATAAACGTCATAAAATCCCCATGAACAATATCATGGGCACCATAGATCCTTCATATGATCAAAGCCTCCTAGACTCTCAATATATCAATGCGACTAAGGTAAACTATAGACGTAAACCTACCCATAAGGATCTCGTTATCAAACCGAAAAAAATCCTTTGATAATCCATCACTACTTGATACTTCCTAGACCCACCAACGGCGGAGCTTGCTCCTACACAATCGAGCTCCACCTATGGTGTCATAAGAAGTACCAAGTAAAGATCCTATCCCACCTTCTTCCGACAAGATAGCTCCAACTAAATCACCATCACATCTGGATGCCTTCCATTGTGCCACCACCACGGTATCACTATGGAAGCTATTCCAAGCCTAGTTGGAACTTTTTAGATGAGCTAAATTCCCTTACATGCAAAATACCTTTCATGGAACTCATGTGTACCTTAACTTCACATCGAAGATTTCTCCTCCAACAAATTGCAAATCTTTGAGGATCCTTCTTGTGTAGCTCCCAAGATTCCTACCACATCCCCAAATCTAGAGATCCACCACATAGAGACTACATGACCATCCTTACAACACTCACATCTGGTTGCTTAGCCTTGGAGTTTGTGGAGGATGACATGATTATTGATGAAGTCCTATTTCATGCAGATGACCCGCCCTTACTCATTAGTGTTATCATTCACAATGCACAAGTGTGTAGGGTCCTTGTGGACGAGGGATCGGGAATTAACTTAGCATCTTTCTCCCTCATCAAGAATCTCATCTATTCCATCGATGACCTCAAGCCTACTTGCTTGACGTGTCGTGGCTTTGACAAAACGAAACAAAATCCCATATGATGTACCTAGGCTACCCATCACAGTTGGACCCAAACGGTCCGCACCAAGCTCATGGTTCTAAATTGTCCTCTCTCTCTTACAACCTCTTATTGGGTTGACCATGGACACATCACATGTGCATAGTCGCATCGTCCGAGTACCAATGTATTAAATTCATCCATAACAACCAATGCTTTAGACATGACGTTGATCCCAATCCTTGGGATATCCCAGTACCATTTCCTAATGAACCTTTCCTAATGCTAATTGCTCCCAAGATCCAAAGCATTCCATATCTGGAATTCTTTGATCTTAGGTTAAAATACAAATAACATTAGCATACTCAGATGACGATGAGCCTAATGATCTTCAAAAATGGTCAACAAAAATAAGTTACTCGATGATATTGTGCATCGATTACCTCCGGTTCTTCTACCTCGTGATCGATTTCCACCTCAAACTAATATGGAGGAGCCAATGAGCGATGCCTTAGCCTCCAATCACTTAGAATGCAACGAGCTAGGAATTCACAACTCTTTTCTAATCACCCTCCCCTTTCACCTAGATATTTTAGCAAGATCGGTGTTTTGGCTAAGGAGGTGCTTGATCTTAAAGGAAAAGGGATTTCCTTCGACGAAGATTACATCGTTTCACAGACGGAGTCTAGGCACTTGAAGTACGTCACTACCAATGTGCCTTGGCTCAAATATGATCTTCTCAACTCGAATCTAATACCATTGATGCATTTTACGAACCCCAATCTACGATACTAACGACAACGAGGATGAGGAAGAAACGCTTCCTTACATTCCTTTCGTTATTCCACCACTCCTTGATACCCCATGGGTCATTAAGAAAATATCTAACTACACTTCATGTCACACTCCCACAACAACTCCACCACCCGCACCAGCTTCTAAGCCAACCTCTACACTCAACATTGGTCTCAGTGCTCCTAGCATGGCCATTGTTGATCCTGCACCTAAAGAGGTCACCTTAGACACTAGGGTATTAGATGTACGACAAACCAAATCTCGGCAACATAGAGATGATAAGCGATATGTAGGCCTGAAATTGATGTAGAATACCATGGGGATATCCCTACCTTAGACAATGATGAGGCTATTTTATAACTCTTGTATGCCTAAGAAGATAAACTCCTTGGCATCATCATAAGTTGGGAAACTTCTCTAAGACACCTGTGCTTTGATGATTATGTCACTACTATCGATCCTAGCCAAGACGAAGTAGCCAAATTACCCAAGGCCCCATATCATTTCCAAGATGACAATGCTATGTTGGTTGAATCAACCATTAGTGTACAACTTGATGATGATCCCACACATGTAGTCATGCTTGGTGATTGTTTTCCTCACTTATGTGAGCGTCACATAAAAATATTACAAAAACATAAGGAGGTATTCACATGGGGATATGTCAATATGCTCGACATAGATCCTAAAATCATTTACATAACATCATCAATTATTCGGATCTTTGCGACCATTCAAAGCAAAATATAATGAAATTCCCTCCCAAAATAAATGATTTATGTCACAAAGAAATCATCAAGCTCTTGGACACGAAATTCATTCGTACGGTGGACTATTTTGAATGGGTGTCCAATATCATCCCAATTCGGAAGAAGGCTACCTTAGCCATCCACATTTGCATTGACTTTAGAAACCTTAACCTCACTTTTCCTAAGGATAACTTTCCTTTACCCTCCATCAACACCATCTTTGATATTACGGACGGGTATGAAATGTTATCTCTTATGGATGGGTTCTCGGGGTATAATCAAATCTAGATTTCTCCGAAAGATTTGTTGGTATCCAAATTCGTTCTCCTTTTCAAGCCAAGAAACAACACAGATTCGACAAGGAGCTTAGAGGCAGATAGATCATAGTGTGTGTCGTTTTGTAGCCAAGGATGAGATCTAATTGGCCCTTTGTTACTCAGATTTGTGGAGAGATGGATAGCACCTTTAAGAGGATTTGACCTGTCCTCACTACTTTAGGTCGTGCCTCTTCGACTAGGGTGAGAGGACCCTTAGTGTAACCTCTGTTTGGTGAAGGAGATGGAGATATCCTTATTTTGCACAAATTCTATGAAGAGAACCTTGGGAAAATACGGTCAATACTCCATGATTTAACTCTTAAGAGTTGTCACTTCTAAACGATGGATATATTTTCAACACAAGGTTAAGGTTACTGAAGACATTAAGAAATCCTGATTGTTCTGCATATTTTTGCAAGTAGATTTTGTTCCTTTGTTGATACACAGGGCAAACAGGGGTAGTTTAGGGTGGATCAATGGTTTTTAAATGATTTTGGTGGGAGATGAAGTAAGATAAAGTTGATTTTACCAGATCTTCGAGGGACTTCACAACAATGAACAACTTCAACAACAGAAAGCTTTAGAATAGTTAAGACGTTCCTTCAACCAGAAGGTGTGTTTTAATGGAGGCCCAGATCAACACATTTTCACATAATCTTTGAGACTCCAACATGAAGGCTTGAATTGAAAGACTCAATTAAACACTAAAGTTTCTGATTAATCACGCCTAAGGTACACCCGAAGACTTACAGATAATCTTTATCAACAAATGACAGTGAATTGATTTTAAATTTGTTTATCTCATCCAAGATGAAGGCTCTTCTTGAAATGAAATTGCAAATACCATTAGATTATCACAGGGGATGAGATCCTGTAATTTCACAAAAATTTCAGGTGTAATATTGCAATAGGAACGAAATAAACTATTTGTAGACATTCTGAAACAAAGCAGACACAAATTGCTAGAGATTGGACACAAATTAATCTCAAAATTGCTTAGATTCATCAGCAGGGGAAAGATTCCAGAGAAATCTCAGTGCTCGTCAATGGCTATACATATGTAACCAACTTGACACAATAGAAAATCTAACATAGAAGAAAATAACAGGTTATCTCGGCTTTGGTCTCTCATGAAGACGACTTTCTCAAATTTTCTCTTAGGAATTCAAACTCTGACCATTTGCAAGAGTATTCTCATTGCATTTATACATTTTGCTCACTCAATTTTCCCCAAAAGAGAAGAATATTTGAGGGACCTTTGTTTGTTACCAATTTGTTTTAGACAACGACGTTTAACAAATTCATATCCGAAATCTGCCAGGTGGACCAATTGTGAGCCCGATCACATTTCTTGGACCCTCACTAATGACTAGGATGTCATGCCACAACTTTTCTGGGAGTCCTTTTAATCCTTCCGATTACGTCATGCGAGAAATCCCCTTTTTAATCATTTTTCGAAGACTCTGCACTTTACTGGATATGACAGTAATCTTTTTTTCGCTCCCGTGGCAACACCTTTTCATCTTTTGTGCCTGCACTTTCATCATTTCATCCCTTTTCCTCTTTCCTCTGCAATTATGCCCTGCATCTATTTCCTCTAGTAATTCTCATTTTTGCAAGTGCCTGAGTAATTCCCACTTCAAAATATCGACCTTAATAATCCTTGGACTCACAATTTAAGTTTCAAATCCATTCAATGGCACCTTACAGACAGACGACAAATAATTTCATCAAAGAATGATGAAAAATAGTGCGTATTCACGTCTCCAGGAGTCTTGGAGCAAAAATGGCGGAAAAAACAAGTGAAATGCATAAGTAACCGTTGATTCTGCCCCTTTTCCACTTTATATCACAGCCGTCCACGTGTTTCCTTGGCGCAACTACAAAGGAGAAGCACAAAGGCAAGTCCCAAACAAGTGTGAGCCTTCCACATACCCTAGGCCCAAGAAAAATGCCTTTTGGCCTTTAAAAAGTCTCGGTGAAAAAAGGAGCCAGTGGAAGCCTCCATGTGTCTTAATGGCGCATTTTGAGATGGTCCCCAAAAGCAGAGACCCCAAACAAGCGCGGGCTCAACACGTGTCTCAGTCCGATAGAGTCTATTAAAAAGTTGAAGGTTCAACGGAAGGTGCCATGTGTCTAGGGTCCGAGACATTTTTCTTTGGCCATTGAAAAGTCCAAGAAAAAGGGCAGAGTGAGCGAAGCCTCCAAGTGTCCTCCTGGCACTTCTTCAAAATAAAACTTAGGGGTTGGTCCCTCCACGTGTCCCATGCCTTTAGAAAGTTGCTTGAAAATTCTAAGTATGGGAAGACCCAGTGAAAGCCTCCACGTGTCCTAATGGCGTAACTTCGAGATGGTGCCTCAAGAGCAGAGACCCTGAACAAGCACGGGCTCACCACGTGTCCCAAGCCTTAGAAAATTGCTTTGAAAAGTTCAAGTACAAAGCGGAGCCAGTGGAAGCCTCCACATGTCTCCTTGTCACAATTATTAAGGTGGGACCCTGAGGCGGATCCTCAAATGAGTGCCAGCCCACCACATGTCCATGGCCCGCCAAAATTGTACCGGTTGCATGAAAACTTTGTCTAAGTCTCAGGAAAAGCAAATGAAACCTCCATGTGTCCCCGGTGCAACTCCAAGGCCAAACCAAAAGGTGAATTTTCAAACGAGCGTCGTTCCTCCACGTGGACAAGTTTTGGGTTGAAGTGAGCCATAGAGTTTTTAAAGTTCCCCACCGAGCCGCATCCAACCAAAAAGGGTCATGTTTCCACTAATGCTGAGATATAAATTTGATTGGGAAAACTACACCCATCAAACCATAAAATAGGAGAAAATCGTTATTTGAGCTCAGAAATGAATCTTTCCTCAAGGACATAGAATATTGAAATGTTATAAGGCTCAAATATGATCCTCTGAACTACATCCAATCACGTTTCCTCGGTATTTGGGAAAAAATGACAGGGACAACAAAACGTGACTGTGAAAATGGAAGGAAAGGAACAACCCGAGTTTTACGCCCAATTTACAGACTCCTTCAGATGGACAGAGAAACGAAAAACAAATTTTGGACCTTTAAGTGATCCTCGACCAAGGAAGGGACTGATCATGGCAACCAAATGGAGGACAGAGTCTTCAAGCACTAATACGGGGAGACATAAAACATGACAGAGGCCGCAAACTGAGGAATTTCAATGACAAACGGGTGAGACTAATTTGAGCACCAACAAGATCTACACAAGACCATCTTCACTACTGAAATAGGCACTTATTGTTATGTAAAGATGCCCTTTGGACTCAAAAATATCGGTGCCATATATCAACACGCCACGACACACATCTTTCATGTCCTCATACACAAAGTCGGCAAAGTCTATGTTGATGATCTACTCATCAAATCCCGACTCACATCGATGATCGGCCCATGACTTAGACATTGCCCTAGGACGCATTCACAAATACAAGGTTCGCCTCAATCTTGGAAAGTTCATATTTGGGGTGACACGAGGAAAACTCCTAGGATTCTTGGTATCTAATTGTGGTATCGATGTCGACCCAACAAAGATTAAATCTATTCTCGACATGCCACGACCATCCTCCATAATAGACATACATACTTTTCTCGAAAAACTTGGGGCAATATGATGATTTGTCCCCGAGTTTACCTATCACACTCATGCCATAAATAACCTACTTCAAAATCTATCAAGCTAGAATGGACCAAATATTATCAACTGACATTCGACAACATGAAGCACTCTTTGTCCTCGTTACAAAATTACAACCTCCTTCACCATGTCAACCTCTATTGTTATATACCTCTTCCACTCCATCTATTGGGGCAATGCTAGCACAAGAAGATGAAAAGGGCAAGGAGCGTGTTTAGTCAGCCTTACTACACTATGAAGCACGATACACATCCATTGAACAAGCCTTCTTGGCCATATAATACACAGCTACAAATTTGCATCACTATTTATTGTATTGAACCACATACGGATCCTCTACGACACTCCTTGCATGCGATCCTCCCCATAAATCATATTGGGAATTGGATTTCCCTTCTTATGGAATTTGACCTTCATATCATCACACGACGAGTGGTAAAAGGCCAAGTCATAGAAGACCAATTGGTTGCGCCCCCATCTCCACTCCCACCTATTCATGATGCATTACCCAATGAGGACATCCTCCTCATTGAGGGAATAAACAATGTTATCTCCATAAAAGACTACTACTATAGCTTCATGACCGATCTTGAGGTGTGGTCCTCCCATGGTGGTAACGAAGCGCTTCCCCGCCTAAAACCAACCCAACAACCACAATCATTGAGGAGGAGGTCACCATCGATCTCCATGAGGATACATGGACGCTACACTTCGACGGGGAAAAGTGCCTCCAAGGAGTTGGGGCAGGTTATGTACTCACCGATCCCTCTAATCAGGCCTTCCCTCGCTCCTATCGACTCGAATTGAGATCACTAACAACATGGCGGAATATGAGGCTCTTATCTTAGGTATGTAAGATGCCTTAGCTATGGGTATATCCTATCTTCATGCATAGGGGATTCTCTGTTAGTGTGTTAACATGTTAGTGTTGCGCATAGAAATGTTACGGTGAAAATATTTAATATTATCATGACCTAGTTCAAGAATTAACACCACGATTCACCTCATTTACTATTGAATCTATCCCCCATAAACATAATGCCTTGGCTAATTCATTGGCCATGTCTACCACTCGATTTCAATCATGTGTTGATTCTCATGAGAATGCTCATATACAAATCCATCAAAATCCAGCTACTTCACCTCCTACTAACATCCAGGATGTATGTCAAATTGAGGCACATGACCTTAGACAAGACCCTTGGTATACTAACATCCACCATTTTATACAATACCAAACTTACCCAAACAGTATTGACCCCCATGAACGCGGCTATGGATACACAAAAGGCTCTTAAATACGTACTTAAAGATGACATTTTATACTATCGCAACTTTGAAGGTACCCTACTCCGATGCGTTAACAAATATGAGGCCCCCTTATCTTAAAGGAAGCACATGGGGGCACTTGCGGTGGCCATTGTAGCGGTCATGCTATTGCACGCAAGTGCCTATGTATGGGTTACTATTGACCAACATTAGAATATGACGCTCATGCCTTTACCAAAAAGTGTCGACCTTGCCAATATCATAATGATTTGATTCATTCCCCTCCGACTGAGCTAGAATCTATCACTGCTCCCTGGCCCTTAAGTATATGGGGATTTAATTACATTGGAAATTACCTCGATCCCAGGACGATCATGTCTTCATCATCACAGCCACAAAATACTTCACTAAGTGGGTTGAAGCCATGCCTCTCACCAACATGTCTGGCCTTACTACATCCAAATTCATCCTCAATCAAATCATTTTCCACTTTGGAATTCCCCATACCATCATATCTAACAATGGTGGGAGTTTCAAATGCAAAGAAATGAAGCAACTTTGCATTAAGTTCAAAATTAAACATCGATTCTCAACACCATATCATCCACAATGCAATGGACAAGTTGAATCTATGAATAAAATTCTCAACAAGATCTTACAAAAGACAATCATGAATCACGCATAGATTGACACACAAATCTATATCCTACATTATGGGCATACCACACCAGTGTCCGTACGGCCACTTGGGGAAACTCCATTTTCACTCACCTATGAAATTGAGGCGGTCCTTCCACTCAAGGTGAAACTCCCTTTGCTCCACATTTCCCTTCGTGGTATCACTCTAGACGAGGAAATCTATGAAGCACGCCTCCATGACCCCGACCTATTTGAAGAATAACATGATAGAGCATATACTCACAATCGAAAACATAAACAACACTTTTCCAAACAACACAACAAACTTGTTGATCTACATACTTTTGATGTGGGTGACCTTGTCCTTAAACTTAATTATACACATGAAAAAGAAGGAAAATATGCTAAAAATGGTGGGGTCCTTACCTCATCAAAGATATCATAGGTCCTAACACATCGTCTTCAAACCAATGAGGACCACATCTTCAAAGAACCAATGAATGCTCAATTCTTTAAAAAGTTTCACACATAAAGGAACTCGGAGTTTTGGTACTCAACTACCATCTCTCGTCCTTCTTCTCAAATTCACTACTTCATCAACCTTCTCTAACAAACATTATCAACACTTTGGCTTTGTACACCCAGAGTCTTTCCTTTAGGATCGATGCGATATTTTGCACATCCATACTTAGACTTATGACCTTGCTTGGATTTATGTACCTATCTGACAATCTTATCCTTATAGCATCTACATCATGATTTTTTGCGTTTTTTAGCGTTGCTTTATCCACCCCTTTGGGCTAATCATCCATATTCTCTTTATGTACACCTTTGGGTTTATGACAGTTCCTCTTTGTAGCTTCTATCAAATGTTTTTTTGTGCTTTTCAATGTTGTTACCAATCATCTAGCCTACTACACATTGTGACACCATACCATCACAACATCCATCCCATGGGCCCCTAGTTAGGTGATTTATTTCTTATTTTACTGATGATCCTCTAGCGTTTCCTTTCAATTTTTCTTCTTCAGGGTTCTTGCAGTATTACACCCACACATGGTAGGACGAGCGATACTATCAGGTACGCATTGGTGGGTATATTTCATTTTAGCTAGTCCTTTCAACATTTATTTCAATACTTACTTTCGATTGTCGATCCGAGGGGTTAAACACATTAACCATTAAATAAGATTCAATATTAATTAAATTAATATAACAAACATTACAACATTATAACAAATGCAATAAAATAAAATAACACAAACACACAGATTTAACATGGAAAAACCCCCAAGGGGTAAAAACCACAAACAAAGGTAAGATTTCCATTAATGAGAAACTCAATCTAGTACATCTCCATTCCCCTCACTTCTCTCCTCCATGAATTCATCACATGAATTCTGAATTCATTACATTTGAAATGACCCCACAGGTCAATATAAATAAATCAAATGGGTGTGACTTCTCATGAAGTACCCCATAACCATTAATTGATTTTAAATCATCTATTAACATAATAAACACAATTTATATTGATTAAATTAAAATATTATATATTCAAATTTATTTAATTATAAACTATAGTTTATTTATAAGAACACTTAATAGTAAATGTTCTAACACTCCCCCTTAATATTAAGTGGGGAACGTATATCAACATCACCTATTTATACAATAAAATTTACAAATCCATAAACCATAGTGAAAGTTTAGGCTAACATATCACATTTAAAGGATTTATACACTACCATCATGTTCAACTTATTTTTGGTACCAAAGAATTTGGAATTCATAAATCAAAAATATATATAGGCTAAACATGATTTGTGAGACTACATTTCACTGTTTCTCATGAAAAATCTCTACCAAAGCATCTCTAGGTGTCTTTTATAACATAAGGACCTCCTTACAACAGATGCAACACAATGGACTGTACACTCGTAAACTTAGAGTGACAATTTTACAAAGATCATAAAAATATCTTTTTACAATGCTTTACAATGGAGTAGAAGTATAGAAGAGAAGGAGATATCACATGGTGGCCACTAAGATGTGACATTGTCATGCACACTCCCCCTCAATGGCAACTCTGAAAGGAAAAGCATTGCACGAAACTTGTAGAACTTTACAACACACAATGACTTTGTAAACATATCTGCAACTTGATCTTCAGTTAGGCAGTATTGGAGATCTATATCACCACAAAGAACCTTCTCTCGGATAAAATGCATATGAATCTCTATATGCTTCATTCTCTAATGTTGAACTGGATTCTTAGCAAGAGAAATTCAACTCTAATTATCACATAGAAGAGGATTACTTCCTTTAAATTCTCGTGTATCTCATCCAATAACCGTTTTATCCACATGACTTCTTTCATTAGTTCCATTGCACTTCTATACTCTTTTTGAGTAGAAGATATGGAAATTGTTGGCTACTTTTACCGCTCTAAGTAATGACACTTATACCAAAAACACAAACACATATCCAATTGTATATTTTATATCTAACACAACATCAACATGGTTAGAACCACAATATCCATATAGACATCATAATAAGCATAATATAAATAATTATTGATTTCACTTTTAACCATTTATAAAACATACATTGATAAGTTAAACACAATTTGTATAACAACTTAAATAACAATATTCTTAACAACTAACCATGTTAAATATGTTGAAAAATTTCAATATATAAATCTTATAATATATATTAGATGCAATCAGTATTGGACATCTCCAATACAAACACAAAGGTGTCCCCAAGTGTCATTTGATATGCATATAATACTATTTTTAGTAATCACATACTAATATACTAAACTAGATCCTGATTTCAAATCCATTAACTAGTCATTAACAAGACTTATCTTTGATAATTGGTTAAAATTACTTATAATAAGTAAGTAATTTACATAACTAAACAAGATTTGAGAATACTCAAATTGATGATGATATTTTCATCTTTATCAAGGAGATTACAAAGTCATGGTGTTGAGTTATGAAGCTCAATTACTTCAGATTAACATGCAATATGAAACTTACAAGAAAATACAAGTAACCAACATCGGTTGTGAAGGAACCCACAACGATCACCTATGACCGACATCGGTCACCAAGGAGGAACCAACATCGGTTACCTCGTGGGTGTTTTAACTAACTCACGGGGATTAGATCTAATTTTAGCATTAAAGAAAATCTATTGATTGTAATTGTATGGCTAAGTGTCGTAAGTTTATATATGCCTATATAAGAATAAAAGCTAGGGTTTATGAAAGAGAATGGAATGAGTTGATGATTATTGTGAGAATAATTGTGAGAGAGAGATTTCTTAGAGAAAAAGGAAAATGTTGAGAGAGAAAATATTGTACATCGAGAGGTGTTGAAGATTGTAAATTTTCAATTGTATATCTTCCGAAAGCTTTGATAATAGATTGACTTGTTTCTTGGTGGACGTAGCCCATACCGAGTGAACCACGTTAAATCGGGTTGATTTATATCTCTTTTTGTATATTTCTTCTAGTAGAATATATGTTTTTATTTACATGTATGTTTAGATTTGATATATTATCTATCAACCGGTGTGTTAACCCCAACAACTTGTATCAGAGCTTTGTTTAAGGGTTTTGTGTGTTGACATATTTACTCACAAAGAGTTTTTGATTGATTGGGAGCTACAACAATGGCAAAAGAAAAAAAATACAAGATAAATAAGTTTGAAGACCGAAATTATTAATTATGGAAGATGCAGATTGAGGATTATCTATATCAAAGAGATTTGTATTTACCGTTGGATGAGAAGTCTAGACCTACGAAAATGACTGATGAAGAATGAAATATTCTTGATATAAAGACTTTGGGATCTATAAGATTGAGCTGACAAAATCATGGCTTCCAATATTACGAAGCAACTTTTATTGTAGGGTTAATAAAATATCTTGCTAATTTATATGAAAAACTTAGTGCTTCAAATAAAATTTATTTGATAAAGAAACTATTTAGTTCTAATATGCATGAAAGTGGATCTGCATGTAGTTATTTGAATGATTTCGGATCTATTGTAAATCGATTAAAATTGGTTGATATATTGTTTAATAATGAAAGAAATAACTTTTATTCTTATGTTCTTTGCTGATAGTTGGGATAACTTAATAATGGTTGTTAGTAATACAAAATATACTAATAATATTTTGAAGTTTGATGATGTGATTAGTATAATCTTGAATGAAAAAATTCACAAGAAGAAGTACAGAGGAATCGTCATCTAGGAATGCTTTGAATGTATAAAGTAGGAGCAGGACATAATGAGAGATCCAAGAGTAAGAGTAATGAAAAATCAACGTAAGGGATAAAGCAGATCTAAATCTAGAGGTAAGATAATTACTTGTTGGAAATGTGGAAAGAAAAGACATGCAAATAAAATTGTTGGTCAAAGGATAAAGAGAACCAACTAGACAAAAGTAAAGAGAAAAATATTGTAGCAAAAGTAATGCAAGATGCTCTTATTCTTTCTCTAGATAATAGAATATAATCTTAGATTTTAGATTATGGAGTTTCTTTCCATGCAACCCCTAATAAAAGTTTTTTAGAAATTATGTCTAGGACAATTTGGGCATGTTTATTTGGGTGATGATGAACCTTGCAGTATTACTAGTAAATAGAAAGTTCATCTAAAATTTATAATGGAAATACATGGGTATTGAAATAAGTGAGGCATGTGTCAAGCCTCAAGAGGAATCTTGTTTCTATAGGGCAACTAGGTGAAGTTAGTTACATAGTTACATTCACAAGTAGACTCTTGAAAAGTCACCAAGGATACTCTTGTTTTGGAAATATGTAAGAAAGTATGAACTTTATATTTATCTACCCGTGTTTTTATTCTTTTTCTATGTTATCTACTTCAGATTTAGATGCATGCATGTGGCATAGTTGGTTGGGCCATATGATAAAAAATGAATGCGAGATCTTAAAAGTTAAGGGTAAGTTATCAGTTTTGAAAGATTTAGATCTTGATTTATGTGAGCATTGTATCTTTAGAAAGAAAATGAGAGTGGGATTTCTCAAAGTTGGAGCAATTAAGGAGTAGAAATTAGAGCTTGTACACTCAGATGTATGGGGACCATCTCACGTAGCTTCTTATGGAGGATCTCGGTATTATGTTACTTTCATTAATGATGCTACAAAAAATGTATGAGTTTATTGTATTAAACATAAATATGATATTTTTGAGACTTTTAAAAGGTGGAAAGCCCTTGTTGAGAATGAATCAAATTAAAAGTTAAAATACCTTAGATCTATGAATGGTGGTGAATACTATAGCAAGAATTTCAATGATTATTATTCAATGAATGGAATACGTATAGAAAAGACAGTTCCAAGAACACCACAAGATAATAGTGTTGCGGAAAGAATGAACATGATAATCATAGAATGTGATAAAAATATGATGATACATGTTAGATTTCCCTTGCAATTTTAGGCGAAGCATCGATTGATCTGATAGTTTATTTGATTAACGGTGGGCCTTCAAGTTCACTAGATGAAGGAATACCAGAAGAAGTTTAGACTGAAAAAGAGGTAGATCTTTCTTTTCTTAAAGTTTTTGGTTCAGAAGCTTTAGTGCATATTGATAAGGAAAATAAGAAAAAGTTAGACGTAAAATCCAAGAGATGCACTTTCATTGGTTACGGATCTGGTGATTTCAGATTTTTTTTTTGAGATTTAGAAAATTCTAAAATTATTAGGAGTTGTGACATTGAATGGAATGAAAAAAGAATGTACATGGATCAAATTTTTGTATGTAAGGACAAACCGGTTGAGAAGTTTGTGAATGAAAATGAACTCTCGAATTTAAAAATAATACCGACATGGTTACACGATGCGAGAACCGATGTCGGTTGACCCCGACCGACATTGGTCACTAGAACCGAGTATCGGTTACGTAAGAGTCAAACTGCCCGACATCGGTTAACTGAAGCGCGTCGGTCACGGGTGTGAGGCATTGGTCAGCTGTCGATTTCGATACAAATGTCCAGAGGTCCGAATGAGCCTCACGTACCATAAACTTTTGTGAGAAGGTCTCAAAGGGTGAGTAAACCTCCGAGAAAGATTTACATCTTCTCTATTTTATTTATTATTAACTGATAATGGTGAACCATAATTTTTTGAAGTAGAAAATACACGATGAGACTCTCCCTCAAAGTCTCGAGTAGCATCACCGGTTTAACACGAAACCTAAAGACAAATTAGATCATGATGAGTCATTTTGTAGCCGGGGATGAGATCTAACTGACCCTTTATCACTCAAATGTGGAGAAATGGATAGCACCCTCAAGAGGATTTGATCTATCCTCACTATTTTAGGTTGTGCCTTTCAACCAAGGTAAGAGAACCTATTTTGTAACCTCTATTTATCAAAGAACAATGATAAATCCTTCTTTAGCATAAATTTTATAAAGAAGACCTTGGGAAAATAATGATCAACACACAAGATTTAAATCTCACAGTTGTCACTTCCAGATCATGGAGATATTTTCACAAGGAAAAGGTTACTAAAGACATTTGAGACCCTCATTGTTTCTGCATGTTTTGATAATAGAGAATATGCATTTATATGCATACAGGACATACAAGGGTAGTACAAGATGGATTGGTTATTTTTGAATGAAGTTTTTGTGGGAGGTGGGGCAGGGTGAACATGATTCACTAGATCCTTGAGGAACCTTAGAAATTGGAAGGTTCAACCAACCGAATGCCACAAAATAGCTAAAATGTTTCCTTAACTAGAATATGTGCTTAAATGGAGGCCTAGATCAACACTCTTTCACACATTCTTTGAGATTCTATCACGAAGGATCGAGTTATAAAATCCAACAAAGCATCAAGATCTAAGTCAAATCACACCTAAGGTACACCCAAAGGCTTACAGATAATCTCTATCAATAGATGAAAGAAAAGTGATTTTAAATTGTTTATTCCAATCCCAAATGAAAGCTCTTTTGAGAAGTGAAATTGCAGATGTCACTAAAATATCACAAGGATTGAGGCATGTGTGATTGAATCAGATTTAATACAAGATTGCAACAGAAACAAGAAAAGCTACTTACATACATTCAAAAATAAAACAAACACATCTTGCTCAAGATAACACAGAATAACTTGAATTTGATTAACTCTATCAGCAGGGGAAAGTTTTTAGAACAGTCTTAGAGCTTGTCAATGGTTGTACACTTGCAACCACCTTGACAAAATAAAACTTAATACAAAAAGAGATAACCAAGTTTCTCAAAGGGATTCTCAAAATAAAGGCTTTGTCAAATTTTCCTCTTAGGAATTTTGTTCGACCTCTAACACTCCAACCTCCAATAACCCTTTGCACAAAACAAATTTGTGTCATTTATAACATTTACAATAGACCCCCTTTCCCCCCAAAAATCAAGACATTGAGTGCACCAATGCTCACCATGATCAAATCATGATTTTTAGGATCGGATCTGTAAAAATCACCAGGTGCTCGAGGGGGAAAATCTCTTTGAATATCTCCCGCATTACACCTTTCCTCTGATAGATCACTCTTTCTTCAATTTTCTAACCACTTCCACCCCAAATATGTCAAATCTGGCTCCTTGCATGCTTGGGAGAAGAAAAATAGAAAATCTGATCGGGCTCGATAATTCCATTTTAATGGTGAAAGACATCTTCTAGATCTTCCCACCAAACTCAGATATCAACATTAACTTCCTTCTCTTCCTGGTGTGTAGAAAAAACAAAGAAATCATGAAGACTCATACTTTCAAATGTGTTTCAGAAAAAGAGGGGGAAAATCAGATTCAGACTCTCAGCTGCCGTTGATTTTTACATTGAATTTGGGCCATCCACGTGGAAGATTCAAACTTTAAAAAAAACCCAGGGACTTCCTTTGACTTTTTACAACTTTTTGGAAAAATGGAAAAAAATTCCATTTTTCTCTGCACCTCCGCCTCGGGAAATGAGCCTGACACATGTCCTAAGGTGGGCCCCAGTGGAATCGCAACCAAATTCTGCCATTTTACTTCCTTTTTGGAAAAGGGAAAATTTTCAAATTTTCTCCATAGCTCTACCCTTGAAAAAAGGGCTTAACACGTGCCTCCCATGTGGGTCCCAGTGAGAAAATGCACTTCCTTTTCTACTTTTAACTCTTTTTTCTCAAAAGGAAAATTTTCCAACTTTCCTCCTCAGGTCCACACCTCCACCTTTGAATGGAGTAAGCTTTGAATTCTCCTTCATTGGGCTTGCGGGATGTTTTGAGACTTTAATCCTTTTGGTGTCAAGAGAAAAAAAATCCAATTTTCCTCCGATGGTCTGATTCCCCACCTCATTGACTTTTCAAACCGCCACGTGTCACAATGGTGCATCTTGAGATGATCCCCAAAAGTCAAACCTTGAACAAGCATGGGACCGCCACGTGTCATTCGGCACTCCTTTAAAAACCTTAAGGCTTTTAAAAATAATTTGGCGGGGTTGCAATTCCACTTTAGAATTTACTCCATTTTTCCAAAGGGGAAAAATATCTAACTTACCTCTGAAGGCCCGTATCTCTGCCATTATTTTTTCCATGCGTCCTCCTACAGGGTCAAATTGATACAATTTTCACTGCTTCTTAATTTTTCTCTAATCAAATCCTGGCGGGTTCAAACTTTTTTTCAAAGTAGAAAAAGAGAACAAGTTAAAAAATAAAGACATTGTACCCCATCCAATCAGAAGAAGCCATGTAAGCACCAAAAGAAGCAATCAGGATTGAGTGGAGCCACAGGACCAAATTTTCCTTTTCGCCAAAAAAGTAAAAAGTGATAAGTCAAAGCATTTACCCACCATCCTTTGACCAACCAAAATAAGCCACGTCCCTTGTCGATGTAAGGATGCAAATTTGACTGAGAGAAATGTATGTCAAACCATAAAATATAGAATAATGATCATTCGAGCCCGAAAATGAAAATTTATCCAAGGATAGAGAATTTAGAAATGTTACAAGGCTCAAATATATTTCTCAGAGATTCATCCATTCATTTTTCTTCAAGTATTTAGGGAAGAAATGACAAGGAAGACAAACATTGACTGTGGAGACTGAAAAATATGGGAGAACTTGAGTTTTTGGATGAATAGAGAATGAGAGACCCAAATTAGAGACCTTTTCTAGAGGAACAAAGAAACAAGGAGCAAACCATGGACCCATAATTGATCTATGACCTAGAAAAGATTTAAAATGGCAACAAAGATTAACTAGGCACAACACGGGAAAAAGAGAGTGATAGAGCTAGTAAATTGATAGATTTTCAAAGGCAAATTGGGGCGATACTATTTTGAGCACCAACACCAGCTCCGACTCAGGGATGGGCACTCCCGTGATTGCCACAAGAACAAAGGTAGACCAAGTGCCAAGAATATCCATTGGGCAATAGAGTCATCTTACAGAGTAGAGAAATAGAGCCATCTTTAAAAAAAAAAGAAAGAAAAAAAACAAAAGACAGGAAACAAATAATAGGCTATACACTTTACAAAATATATGTGGCTTGATTCAAGGGAATCAATCCAATAAATGCTTCAAATGCCTATCATTAATAGGTAACTCAAGTAGTTCTCCATCTAAGTCCTTGAGGAATAAAGTATGCTCACCAATCCTGATATCAATGGAGTAATGGCACATCCATAATGAGTCAAATTTGACATGTTCTCCCTTATCCTCATGTCTGTTATCCCATAGCAGCACAAGATCTCCAACATTGAAATATCTGAGAGTGACCTTCTTTTCAAATAACTTCTTCATTTTCTCTCTAAAATTTACATGCCTCTGGTGGCTTACCCTCCTCTCTTCATCAAGCTCAACAATCTGGTTAATGCGAGCATCATAAGGACCTACTTCTTGATCTTCCAGTTGTTGGATAAATTGATAAGAAGATAGTTTCATATGAAGGGGCAGTAGGGCCTGAGTCCCATATACCAACTCAAATGGACTCTTTCCAGTGACCCTCTTGACAGTGATCTTATCTTCCTAAACAACAAACTTCAACTATTCACCCCACTTTCTCTTCTTCTACTCCAATGTTCTTCTGATGATTTTCAACAATTTTTTATTAATGGAATCAGCTTGTCCATTCCCTTGGGGATATTAATTGGATGTGTATGTCAATTTGATTCCATACTCCCTACACATTTCCACCAAAGGTTCATCTCTAAAGTTCATGGCATTGTCAGCAACAATATTGACTAGTACCTCAAACCTCTAGATGATATTGTTTAGCACAAAGTCCATGACAATTTGGTGTGTTGCCTTCTTAGTGGGGATTTCCTCCACCCACTTGGTAAAGTAGTTAGTGGCTACTAGAATCCACTTGTGGCCAACACTTGAAGGGTCTGAAATATCACCAATGAAATCCATTCCCCATTGCTTGAATGGGGCTTCAATTGATACATGTTGCAAAGGAAGGGAGCTTGAAGCTTTCAGTCTTCCAGAGAAGCGTTGGTAACTTTCACATCTTCTAACCAACAAGGTTGTATCCTTGAAAAGAGTTGGCCACCAATAACTAGCCCTCATGATCTTGTGTGTTGTGACTCTTGAAGAAAAATGCCCCCCACAAACTCCTTTATCAAGATCAATAATTATCTTGGGGGTTTCTTCTTCAGTTATGCACCTTAAGAGGACTCCCTCTGGGTTCTTCAAATCTAACCCATAATAAGTGATGAAATATTTTGAGAAGTCAACTTAAGGGCTCTTTTCTAGTTCTTACTTAAGTGCTCAGGTTAGCTTAGATGTTTGAGATAAAAGTTTACATCTTTATACCACTCAGAATTCATCAATGTTTGAAATACACCTACCCTTTCTTCTTCCACCTCATTTACCTCAATAGTTTACAAGTTTCTCTCAGCCATAAGCTTAGCCAAGCCAAAAACTCTTACCAAATTTGTGGTTTGGATATACATATCATATTATTGCATTTTGTTCACCCACCTGCATCTTTTTCTTGAGACTTCCATCTCTGACAAGATGTCCTTCACCATGGTATGGGGAACGTAAGCAACCACTTTAGAACTTGGAATGTAAGGCTTGAAAACCTTTGTTGCTTTTACTAAGGTAAATTATTTATTTTCCATGATAGTGTACTTCATCTCAGCCCCCTACAAGGCCTTACTAAAAAAAGCAATTGGCCTCTCAGCCCCTTCATCATCCTTCTCCAAGGACAATAGCAATAGTGTTCTCTAAAGCAAAAGAGAACAATTGAAAGGGCTTCTTATAATCTAGAGTTGCTAGAACAGGTGCATTCTTCAGTGCCTATTTAATCCCATTGAAAGCTTGGATGGCAGCCTCCTCCCATTTGATGACCTGGTCTTTATTCAGCATGGAAGTGATTGGAATGGTCAACTCAACAAAGTTTTATATGAATCTTCTAATGAAATTTATTTTCCCAAAGAAGGACTAAATTCCCTTATTAGTCCATGGGATTGGGACCTTGTTGATGGCCTTTACTCTGTTTGGATCAATCATCACCCCTTCTTGTGACACTATGTGATGAATAAAAATTTTCTTCTACACTCCAAAATGGCACTTCTTTGGATTGAGTGAGATGCCATATTCTCTACATCTTTTCAGCATCTTCTCCAAGTGCAGAAAGTGGTCACTTCTCTTTCTTGAAAACATAGTCACATCATCCTGGTAGACAACAATAAACTCATTGATGTAACCAAAAAATCAACATCCATTGCTATTTGAAAGGTGGCTCCAGCATTCATCAGACAAAATGGCATCCTAACATATACATAAGTTCCCCAAGGAGTGGTAAAGGTTGTTTTGATCCTTTCTAATTCCTTCACCACAAGTTGGTTATGACCGAGAAACCATCCAAGGTGAAAAGCAACTCAAAACCAGTCACTAACTACAACATGTTCTCCAAATTTGGTAAAGGATAATTATCCTTCATTGATACTTTATTTAGATTCCTGAAGTCCACACATAACCTAATGTCACCATTTTTCTTTATGACTAGTACTAGGTTTGCAACCCAAGAAGAATACCTTGTGGGCTGGATAATCCCTCTATCTTTTAGCTTCTTCAGTTCCTCTTGAATTTTGAGGGATAAGAGTGGATTGATGGGCCTCTGTTTTTTCTTGAATGGCTTTGCATTAGACTCTAAGGGAATCTCATGTTGAAATAGGTCCACTATATATGCCTTCAGCTCAGAATAAGTCCAAGCCATGCGGTCTTGATATTTTTTCAGTAACTGGAAGTATGACTTCTTCTCCTCCTTGTTGAGATTACTGCCTAACCAAATTTTCATTGGCTTCTCAATTGTCCCAAGGTCATACTCCTCAATATCCCTTGAGGCTGTCATGCATTTGTTAATAATGCGATTAACATTATCAAAATTGGACTCAAGAGTAACCAACCCTCTAGGAATGGTATTAGTCTTTAGCTGGATGATACCCTTGTCAAACAAGGTTTCTTTTCCTTCTGTTTTACATACCATTGGCTCCCAATCAATATTTTGATCAAAAATTCTCCCTTATTCTACAGAAATCTTCTAATTTGAGCATCATCATAAAATACCTAATAGTGTTTAATGTTGTCAGGGACAAAGGTCTTGTCAATACCTCAACATCATACTCACAATATCGGGATATCATAAAATTGTCAAACCGAGACCCCAACACTACAAGCTTGTCTACCAAGTCATTAAATTTCCTATCATGGTGCACAATGTTGAATGAGTCAAACATCTCAATGAAGTCCCAAATTTCATGTTTATACTATTTCATTTGCTCATTCTTCGTGGCATACAGTTTTCTGACGTGTTTTGCTATCAATTCTAAGTCTCCTTTGACAATGATGTCCTTGATACCATATTTCCAAGAAATTCTTAAACCCACCAATAGTGCCTCATACTCAGAATGTTGTTGGTGCACTCAAAGTTGAGTTTGAAGGAAAAAACAAATTTTTTCTAACCAAGAGAAAGTAGAACAACACCAACACCATTCCCAAACTTGGAGCAAGCTCCATCAAATAATAGATTCCAAGGAGAGCCTTCATGTTCAAGACACTTGCATTCCTCAATCTTGTGTTCCTTTCCATAAAAAATCCCACAAAGTTATCTGCATCAACACTTGTGTACAATACCTCATAGGATGCATTGTTGGGATCCTCAATAAGATGTAACATTTTCTTTTCCCCATACAACCTAACAAGGATTCCCTCAATTAGAATGATAGCATAGGAAATATCCATTTGGAAACTCCCACCAACACTTGTAGCCCATTTTCTTGACAGTAGCATGCCCCACTTGGTTGGGCAGTCAACAATGACAACATCAATTTTTAAGTTTTTACCTGGGTAAGCTGCAAGCTACACCACTAAACCCTTCACAAATCCCACTACTGGCACTTTTCTGGAGTCCATGGTAGTGAAATTCCCATATGTTGTTGTCACTTTGATGTTAAGCTCATTCATGACTTCCAAAGGCATGACATTGCATGATGCCCCTTAGTCAAACATGTAATTGTGTAGCAATTTGTCCTTAATGATCAAAGTGGTGAAGAATGGATCCACATTCATCTGAGAGTACACCAAGTATGTCCCCAAATAGACCTCAGGTGGTTCATCTAGCTCTTCCGATGTTTGTGGTGGTTCTGGTTCTTCAATGAATGGTGGAGTCTCCATAGTGTTTATGTTTCTGCCTAGGGCAGTCTTCTCTTATTTCAACCCCAAGTATTCAAATGCTCTCTTTTTGTGCTCAGGAATCCTAAGAAACTCAATAATTGGAATAGAGACTTTGATTTGACTCAACACTTGGGCAATATCATATGGGACATTCTTTGGCAAGGCAATGTTGGAAGGAAAACTAGTACATGCATTAGGTGGTACATGATTTTTGAAAAATTGGGCATGGGGTGGGGTATGATTTTTATTTGGAACTGCAAGGATTTTGGCAGATGTCTCTTTCTTAGGAGACTCTTTAGGAATGTTTGAAAGTAAGAGAGATTTTTGCTTGGCTTGAGGCCCTGCCTCTTTGACAACTTTGCTTCTTGTGTTATATTATTTCTCTTGAGCCATAACAACATTCATCAGTAATTGTCTATCTTCCTCAAATGGTATCCCTCCATCATACTTCTTTATCATTAAAGCCCTTAAATTTTGAGAGTCATTATTGGGAAATTCAAAATCTTGTACACTGTCTACTTCTAACGTATGAGAGGGAGGAAGAATAGGTACCCTGTAAATGTAGTCCCAAAATGTTGCAATAGTCTGGGAACTTATCAGCTCAGTTAAAGTTACCCCTTGTTATAAGCTCATGGAGCAACCCATCATGCAGACATCATCATCATTTTCATAAGCTTCTTCTTGTTGTTGTTGATCTTCTTCACAAGGAGCATGAGGCATGAAACATTTTTCACACCAATCAATGACATATGTTTCCTCCACAACAACAACTCTGGGAGCAAAAGGATCAGATACCCTTATGTTATCCCTGGCTTGAGAGTGTTTATTTCCAAATCCAATATGTCTCTTGCCTATGTCATCATATCTTTGGTGATTTGTGAACCTGTCTTGGCCGTATTGCTTGTGTTGACCTTGTGATCTCTTCCCAATTCCCTTCTCATCCCGAGCTATCTTATAGGAAATTTCTCTGACAACCCCTACAAAAGTCTTCAGAACTTCTTCCAAATCAAGCCTTGCTTGTGGGGTTTTTTTGAGTTAACCAAATTTACACCTTCCCTCTTTGGAGGATTTCCAATTTCCTTGATATTGTTCTCTATTTGCAAAGCCATGGTGAAGGCTTGCCTCAAATTTGTGGGGTTTTTGTCTCTTAAATAATATGCAGCCTTTTTATCAAATGCATCAATATATTTGATCAAACATGACTCATCACAAGGCCTTATCCTAATAGGTAATCTCCTAAAGGTCTTATTAAACCTTGTGTTGAAATCATGTACTGACTCATTAGGATTTTTCTTAATGTTTTCAAATTCTATCAAAAGAAACCTAGAGTCGGTTCTATCACCATACTGCAATCTAAATGCATTGCTCATCTTAGTGCAAGAATCAATAGAGTTATCTAGCAATGCTTTATACTAGTCCCTAGCATCCTCTTTGAAGGTATGGATAAACAACTTGATATATACATCTTCATGTTCAATCTCAAAATCTTCCATCATATTGATAAAAATATTTAGATGTTGATCACCAGTAATAGCATTGTTTCCTTGGAACTTTGGCATTCTGTTCCTTACATCTTTGTTCGTCCGAAAACTATCGGGTAGGCAGTCGTGGGGAAACAAGTCAAGAGTGTGTAGGGTAGAGCCCCTCTTCGAGACAACAAAGTGAAACTGGTTTATTACTAATCTATCAAGCAAGAATCTATGCAAATCTACATTATTACAACTTCGGGGGATTAGGATCTCATCCCATTAGAGGTAATTCCAACTACGAATAGAAAGGTAGGAGTGAAGGAATGGAAGATGGTAGATTTGAAGGAAGATGAATTCCAAGACAGAAAGGTCAAAAGGTTTATGCTTTGGGCTGGTAGTAAACAGAGCCAAACTTACTTGCATAAACAATTAAAGCAATACTGATGAACATATGACAATAGTAGGAATGAATCTAACAGAATAAAAACATAGATCTAACTTAAGAAAGATCTAATGCAAATAACACACACATTGAGCACAAAGTCTAAATATGTGTATTAATATTTCTTTTGTTGCAAGAAAACACAAAGTCTTTCTCTCCTCACTTCTCTTTTCATACAAAAAATGTTCACCCTGAATACAACAAGTATTCTAGTATTTATAGAAGGAGAGGAGGAAAGAAGACAAAAGCAAACCCACTACTTACAAAATATCTTACAAGATATTTACAAAAGATCTAGAAAATATCTAAAAGTCAACAGTTGACTTGGGCAAGTTTTTGGATGGCAACATCCCATGGTGCAACATGGATGAGGTCATCGTGTATGCCAACATAACTTTTTAAATATTCAACAAAAATGACCAATACATCCTAGAGAGGAGAAACTACTCTCTTGTCGATACACAAATTTCGCGATGTAAAAGGGCGCACTTTTCGGATGTTGACACACAAATTTGTTCCCATTGTAAAAGGCGCACTTTTTGGATGTCGACACACAAATTTCTGCCCATTGTAAAAGGGCGCAGCTTTAGTCATGTCGACACACAAATTTCTGCCCATTGTAAAAGGGCGTAGCTTTAGTCATGTCGACACACAAATTTCTGCCCATTGTAAAAGGGCACGTTTTAGCTATGTCGACACACAAATTTATACCCATTGTAAAAGGGCGCAGTTTAGCCATGTCGACACACAAATTTTTGCCCATTGTAAAGTGGCACAATTTTAGCCATGTCGACACACAAATTTATGCCTAGTCTAAAAGGGCACAGTTTTAGTCATGTTGACACACAAATTTCTACCCATTGATTTAGATAAAAACGACTAAGTCCCAAAACAACTTGATTTTTTGAAAGGGAGTTTTGGGCTATTTCGAACATTATCAAATTTCCTAGGGGCCAAAACAGAATTTTTGGTATAGTTACCTGTAAATTGCCCTTGTCAATTTTATAGGATAACAACTGGCTCTTTCTAGGGACTATCTTTGAGTGAAACTTAAGGGTAGAGAATCCCATATTTTTCATGTGCCTATCCATTGGGTTACAAAGAGTCAAAAACAAGGGCGACTAGGGGGCAAACAAAAAGAAAAAGAAAGGGAACACACAACAAACAAAAGCAAACACACAACAAAGCAAGAGAATCTGAAAAGAAGAGAGCAAGCTCTACTTCCTGAAGATCTTCAGGTGCTGCCCGCTATAGGGAAGTGGGAGCTTAGTTCTGTCTAGATATGAGAGATAGAAACTATTCCCTCCATTGAGCTACTTGATCTTGTATGGCCCTCTCCAAAGAGAGTCAAACTTCTCATGCATCCCTTTCGGTTCTCTTCGTTTGTCCCATAGAAGAACAAGATCTCCTACTTGGAAATCTCTTTGCTTAGCTTTCTTGTCGAACAACCTCTTAACTTGATTCTAATGTTTAGTGATCTTGTCGACCACTTTCACTCACTTTTCTTCAAGTTCCGTCAGGTACATAATCCTCTTTTCAAGAGAATTATGAAAAGTTTCATCTTCAATTACTCGAGCCAAGCGCAGAGCAAGAAGTTCTGCAGAGATAGGGATTTCAGCATCGATCCCATATAACACTTGGAAAGGTGACATGCCGAGAGACCTCTTTGGAGTGATATGATCCACCCACAAAGCATCGTATAATTATTTGTGCCAAGACCGCTTGTTTTTGTCAACTAGCTTCCGTATGATAGTTACCAGGTTCTTGTTGCTGGATTCTACGACCATTTGCTTAAGGATAATAATCAGAAACATGAGCCAAAGTTATCCCATATCCATAACAAAAACCAATAACTTCTTGTGAAGAGAAGTTAGAAGCGTTATCAGCAACGATTTTGTGTGGAATGCCAAATCTCACAATAATATTCTCTTTGATGAAGTTGCAAACAACTTCAGAAGTGGCATGCTTGACAGGTATGGCCTCCACCCATTTCGTGAAGTAATTTGTTACCATTAGGACGTAACTATGTTCAACACTTGATTGAGGATTGAGTGCTCCAATGAAATCAATTACCCATTGCCTGAAAGGTTCATCAATGATGATGGGTCTAAGGGGAAACACACCAGCTTTGGTTTGCCAACGAACTATTGGTAAAGTTCACATTTTGCTACCTAGGTGGTTGCATCTTGAAATAGCATTGGCCAGTAGTACCTGGCCCGAATGATTTTATGTGCTTTCATGGATGAGGAGAAGTGACCACCACATGTTGATTCATGAAAACTTTCCAACAATTTTACCTGTTGTGGCTTGTCAACACATCATAGAAAAACACCATCAATTCCGCATTTGTACAATCCATCATCCTATATGACATATCTTACGGATCTGAGCTTCAATGTTAACTTTTCATTTATGGTTAGGTGAATTGGACACTCACCATAGGTGAGAAAGAATGTGATGTCAGAATACCATTCATCATTGGTGGCAAAAATAGAACCATGGGCAAAGAATCTGCTTTCTCTAGTTCATTTTGTTCTCCATCAATGTGATCAACTTTCTCTTCAGGTACCTCTGAGTCTTTATTTTCAGCCATTAGCTGACACAAGCCCTTACCTCTTACCAACTTGGTTGGTTTGATGTCTAGATCATATTCTTGGACCTTTGCGATCCAATTTCCTCGTAAGCTCCCTAACTCCTGTTGAGTTAGGATAGACTTAACAGTGTGTCAGGAACTAGCACTACTGTATGAGAATTCAGAATATAGTAGCGGAAGTTCTTGACTACTTTTACCACAAAAAAGGCATGCTTTTCCAATTGTGACATCTTCAGTTCATGAGGCTTAAGAGGAGAGCTCATGAAAGTAATCAGGGATTCAATATCTTCAGAGTTCTTTTGCATCAAGATAGCTGATACAGTATGCGCAGAGGCATAGCTGTACATGATGAAGTCTTTGCTGAAGTCAGGACACACTAGAACAAGAGCATGGGTGATGGAGGTTTTTACATCTTCGAATGATGTCTTGCCTTCCTCACTCCATCGGAATGTTTGGGACCCTTTCATCATATTAGATATATGACGAGTCTTTTCAAGCAAAATCAGGAACGAAGCGTCTAAGAAAATTTACCTTTCCGAAGAAAGAGTGAACGCCAGTCTTGCTTGTAGGTAGAGTAAGGCTCTGAATAGCCTTGACTCTTTTGACATCTATCTTAGTTCCTTCTCTGCTGATGACATGTCCCAAAGAGCTTTCCTTCAGTGACCCCAAAAACTGACTTCTTGGGATTTAGCGAGATTTCGTGCTCTCGGCATCTGATCAAGACTTGTTCCAAATGATCGCAGTGATCACTTCGTCTTTTGGAGAACATGGTCAGGTCATCTAGGTAAACCATGATGACTTTTCCCATCATACCTTTAAATGCAAAGTCCATTGCTTGTTGGAAGGTGGCACCGGCGTTGATCAAACCGAATGGCATTCTGTTGTAGGCAAAGGTACCCCAAGGAGTGGTGAATGCTGTCTTGAACTGATCTTCAGGCGTGACTTCAATTTGATTGTAACCCAAAAACCGTCAAGCATAGACAACATTTCTAAACCGGTTACTGCCTGTAGGACTTGATCCATTATCGGTAGTGGATAGTTATCTTTTAAGGATGACTGGTTCAAGTTGCGAAAGTCCACGCATATGCGTATCTCACTGTTCTTCTTCCGCACAGGCACAATATTTGCAACCCAGGTACTGTGATGAATTGGAAAAATAATTCTTGCATCCAACATTTTCTGAATTTTAGCTTGGATGGTACCTGAGATTTTGGGTTGTAATGCCTTTACTTTTGACGGAAAATCTTGACGTCGTCCTTGAGCGAAATGTCATGTTGAATGTCCTTTGGCTTGAACGAATTTAGATCAGCATAAAACCATGCCAACACATCCATGTACTTTTTCAACAACTTAACGAATTTTTATTTTCCTCGGATGTACAACACTTCTCAATATTCACAAAACGAGGATGTTCCGTAGTACTCAGATTGACGGATTCAGTTTCCGAAGAAGAGCAAGGATCATCCTGTCATTTTTTCTTAACAAAACGGTCATGATTATCAAATAATCATTCTAAGGAAACCAAACCTTTTGGAATCTTATTTCCTTTGAGCTGTATCATCGTATCCTTTTCAGATTCATGTGCTTGACCGGTGAGAGACTCACAACACGTAGAAGTTGATCCATCAAAATGGAGTTCTTTGAAATTGTCAGCTTTCTCCAAAAAAGTGATAAGTTGGTTGTCATCATTGAACACTTGCCAGTGTTGTGAATTATCTGGCACACTTGGGCAAAAAACCACTTCAATGGTATATGTATTCATTTTTAACCCTGGGTGAGGGAGCATGAGAGAGGCTGAGATGACCAATGAATCAACCATGTCATTCTGATCTCGTGGAACTACTTTGATCAAGAAAGCATCAAATTATTCGATGTTATCCCATACGACATTGTGGTAGTGTCTGAGCCGGTCATTTTTTACTTGATATATCCCTTTTACCTGATTGACAATTAGCTCAACATCACCTTGCACTCTCAGATTCTTGATTCCCTTCTCTTTTGCAGCTTGCATGCCAAGTAACAAGGATTCATACTCAATAGTATTATTCATATTGAAGAACTATAACTTGAAAGAAAAAGGGAAAGTCTCCTCTTCAGGAGATATTAGAACAACCCCAACACTGCTTCCACTTGTCGCACAACTACCATCAAACTTCAATGTCCATACTTTGTTGAGATCCTTCTTTTGGATGAAAACGTCCATTCTATCTGAGTCGGTGGACAAGAAATAGTTTCCCATCCCTGATGATTCGAAAATAATCTGAGCCTTAGGGTCATCAGAGTTGGTGACTAGATATTTCTTTTGTGACTCTGGTTCTAATGTTTACATCACTCCTTTGATAGGAATCCTGGCTTTGGACCAGTCCATATGAATTTCCCCACCAACTTCTTTACAAAAGCTCCTCCCTAGCAATATCCTGTATGCTGCTAGAATATCAACTACGAGAATAGTCATTTTTACCCTTTTTTTTCAGAAATGTCACAAATGCAAACTACACATCCTTGATCTCGACCGATTAATGGTACATGTTTGGGTTCCATGGAGTAGCATCTCCAAAAGGTTTAGTAAGTGTGAGGCCCAAAGCATGGGCGACCTTTGCTGGCATTACATTGTCAGAAGCTCCAGAATCAATTATACAGTTACTTAGTTTATGACCATTGATTAGGAGAGATAGGTAAAAAGGTTCAATTTTCCCTGACATGGAAGTCGAGGCAACGTTTATGCGAGACGTAGGAGGAATGGGAAGAATTCCTTTTGGGGAAATGGGAGGAGGGATGGCAACCTAGGCTTTGGATATACTTAGTTAATCTTATAAGCTACTCTGGGTTGGACTAAAGGTACTCAGTTTCAAACATCTGGATCTTGGTCTTTTTAGCGTGATCAACTATATCGAATGCGACCAAGGGTTGCACTAATGAAGGAATGGGTCCTTCATTTCACGTTTGTAGAGGAGGATTACTGGTCTTTATGGGACTGGAGGAAGGCTGAATTAGAGGAGAAATGGGAGGAAAATATTTCTTTACAAAAGGTTTAACAGGAGGTTGAGTAGGAAGGGGATTACCTCTTTTAATGATCGTTGGAGGAGGAGTTACCACAGCCTTTTCCTTTGTTTTTTTCAGCAGCAACCTCTACTTCTTTTCCTTACGAGCGAGTGAAAACTACGTATGATTGTCCACTCGCATACCCTTGGGTACCCTCTTCTTCATCAAATTCCTCTTCTTCGAATTCCATATACCCAATAGTAGAGTCGCCAGTTGGTTCACCGACATCTTGATCATCTTCACCTTGTGATGAAGGTTCTTCGTAATTTGGCTCATCTTCTTCGATTTCAACCAAAGCATTGACCAGAGGGGCTTCAATTGCTAACCTTGGAGAAGTAGCAGGACAAATGCGGCCTTTGGGGGGCATTGTTGGGAGTGAAGTTCCTCCGTGGGATATCCCGGTACGGAGTGGTAGACGATGTTTGAGTCAATTGCTTCTTTAATGAGAGCAAGTTGTTCGCCATCTTCTGAAATGTTTGATCTGATGAGGTAGCCTGAGAAGAGATTAAGGCCTTTGATTTTGATAGCTCCCGTCTTACCTCACCGGATATAAGGAGGTTGTCTTCTATCCGAATGGCCGTAGCTTGAGCAAGAGCCAAGGTGGGTATCTGTTCTTGTAAAAGTAAGAAACTTACTTTTGAACTCATTGCGTTCAAGAAGAAACACTTTTGATTCTCTAATGTCGGCATCATGGCAAGTTGTACACGGTTGATCAGTGAATTGAATTGGGCGATAAAATCACGTATGGTTTTATTGGTCTCCTTTTTCATGTGAGTGATTTGTGACAATAATGCAAATGCGTCTTTTGAAGGTTTGTATCTGTCTTCAAATGCAGTCCGCAATGTGGCCCAATTGGTGATGGATCCAGCTGGTAAATGTTGGAACCATTCTGCTACAGGCCCTTGCAAGGTCTCCAGAAAGAGATGTACCAATACGTCCTCATGAGTCACATCCAGAATGTTGCATGACATAATAAACACAGCTATATGCGCGTCCGTGCTTTGATTTCCACTCCCATCAAATTGCAGGAAATTTTTGTGATTTCCGTGAGGGAGGGGGTTGACTGGATGCGGCAGTGCTAGAGGACCCATGGTGTTTCCCCATGGTACAGGTAGATTTTCTACCATTTGAAAAGCAGGAAAAATAACGCAAGCAGGGAGTGTGGTTTCACTTAGCAAAAGAGCACTGCAAGTTGATGTCGAGGCACCCTGTGAAATCCGGCTCTTTCGTGGAGGTGAGACACTTCTTATTGATCGATCCACTGAGCTCAATGATGCGAATCATGCTAGAGTGATACTAAAATTGTGCCTTCAAAGTAGATCAAAAATTGGATCAAATTTCCCACGAGCTCTTCTGCTACGAGTAAATGGTTCACTGCCAGAAAATACCCGTTCGAGCTACTGACAATTAGGAGTAGATTTACAACAATCTTTTTGTTTATACTTGCTGATTTTTTGATTTTTCTGGCAAAAATCAGAAGCATGTACTTTTTTCAATATTTAATTTTACCCTTTTTAATAAGAACTGATTGCGGTTTTCTGACAATGATTAATAAGGATAAAAGTGGGTCAATTCATGGCTGATTTTGGATCTTTGACCTAAATTTTGCAAGTTTTGATAATATTATGAAATGTCGAATCTCATATCTCTTTGAAATACACAATTTTTTTGTAAAATATCAACGAACTAAAAGTTTCTATCTGGCCCAGATCTATGGATTTTCATAAGGAAATTTTCAGTTTTGATCACTTATGCAAAAATTGATTTTTAACAAAGGTTTAAAATTTGCAATCTGGTAGTGATTTTTACATTTTTTTAGTTATTTCCTTAGTTTGACCCCAACAGTAGTCGCCAAAACTATTGGTCCAAAAAGCGCATCGGGTAGGCGGGTCGTGGAGAAACAGCAGGCCAGCGGTGTGCGGGAGAGCCCCTCTTGAAACAACAAAGCGAAACTAGTTTATTGTTAATCTATCAAGCAAGAATCAGTGTAAATCTACACTATTCTAGCTTCAGGGGGATTTGGGATCTCATCCCAATAGAGGTAGTTCCAACTAAGAATAGAAAGGTAGGAGTGAAGGAAAGGAAGATAGTAGATCTGAAGGAAGAAAAGAAATGAATTCCAAGACGGAAAGGTCAGAAGGTTTATGCTTTGGGTTGGTAGTAAACAAAGCCAAACTTACTTGCATAAACAATTAAAGCAATACTAATGAACATATGACAATAGTAGGAATGAATCTAACAGAATAAAAACATAGATCTAACTTAAGAAAGATCTGATGCAAATAACACACACATTGAGCACAAATTCTAAATATGTGTATTAATATTTCTTCATTGCAAGAAAACACAAAGTCTTTCTCTCCTCACTTCTCTTTTCATACAAAAAATGTTCACCCCGAATACAAGTATTCTAGTATTTATAGAAGGAGAGGAGGAAAGAAGACAAAAGCAAACCCACTACTTACAAAATATCTTACAAGATATTTACAAAAGATCTAGAAAATATCTAAAAAGTCAATAGTTGACTTGGGCAAGTTTTTGGATGGCAACATCCCATGGTGCAACATGGATGAGGTCATCATGTATGCCAACATAACTTTTAAATATTCAACAAAAATGATCAACGCATCCCGAGAGAGGAGAAACTACTCCTTGTCGACACACAAATTTCTACCCAGTGTAAAAGGGCGCACTTTTCTAGATGTCGACACACAAATTTCTACCCATTGTAAACACACAAATTTCTACCCATTGTAAAAGGGTGCATTTTTAGTCATGTCGACACACAAATTTCTGCCCATTGTAAAAGGGCGCAGTTTTAGCCATGTCGACACACAAATTTCTGCCCTTTGTAAAATGGCGCAATTTTAGTCATGTCGACACACAAATTTCTACCCTTTGTAAAGTGGCGCAGTTTTAGCCATGTCGACACACAAATTTTTGCCCGAGTCTAAAGGGCACGATTTTAGTCATGTCGACACACAAATTTCTGCCCATTGATTTAGCTAAAAACGGCTAAGTCCTGAAACAACTTGATTTTTTGAAAGGGAGTTTTGGGCTATTTCGAACGTTATCAAACTTCCTAGGGGGCCAAAAAGGATTTTTGGTATAGTTACCTATAAATTTCCCTTGTCAATTTTACAGGATAATAATCTTGAGGCCTTTACATTTAAATATCCAACCATTCCCACAAAATTTATAGGTCCAAAAGTGTTTACTGACAAAAGGGGTGCAGGTCGGGGTAAGGCCATGTTCCTTTGAGGAGGTGACCTGAGGGGTAAAACATTGATGAGGGGCGAGAGGGTCCTTGGAACACAGGAGTATAATTTCCAAAATGGAGATCCCCCAAAGGCCTTGTTTCTTAGAAATCCCTATCTATTTCAGAAAATACATGTGTAGAATGTGAAGCAAACCTTTCAAAATCAAATGAAGGCCCCTCTTCAACTAGAGAATTCAATTCCACAAAGAGGATACCTGATTCAAAGTCACTTGAATGGCAGTCTTCAATGATAGGCCGATCACTCTCATCAATGGAGATCCCTCTCCTTGTCTATTGATCTCCAATAGCTCTCCAGGATTTTCTTCCTTCTAATTTTACTTTTCCTAGCTCTGGAAACAATGTCCTAACAGGATCCCTAGCAAAGAAAGATCTTCTTCCTTCCAACTTTGCAAATATTAGTAACAAATATGACTTTGACAGAGTTTTAAGACACTGGTACTCATTAAAAATCATATCAATAGGGAGTTACCACTAAGGATTTCCACCTTAGTTGTGCAAATGCACTAAATATGATTTGTCAAAGGTTTGTCAATGCTAGAAACTGGAAATGGAAAGACTCTAACCCTTCTTTACCTAGATTTATTAAATGAAAGCCGATTGCACTAGGTGTGAAAACTGAAGGAACTGCACACAACACTTGGAACATACAAGAAGTGTTTTACCAGGGTCTTGATTTTGAACTGAAATCCCAAAGAACGACACCACAGGTATTTTTGAGGTCTAAATAGATATAAACTAGCAGTGAATCAACAAATAGTCTCAGCAACTCAAATAAGTCCCCAACAATGGCACCACTTAGGTGTTGGTATCCAAATTGATTCTCCCTCAAAGTCTAAGTAGCATCACTGGTTTGACAAGAAACTTAGAGACAGATTAGATCATGATGAGTCATTTTGTAGCCGGGATGAGATCTAACTGGCCCTTTGTCACTCAAATGTGGAGAAATGGATAACACCCTCAAGAGAATTTGATCTATCCTCACTATTTTAGGTTGTGCCTTTCAACCAAGGTAAGAGAACCTATTTTGTAACCTCTTTTTATTGAAGAACAATGATAAATCCTTCTTTAGCATAAATTTTATAGAGAAGACCTTGGGAAAATAATGATCAACACACCAGATCTGACTCTCACGAGTTGTCACTTCCAGATCATGGAGATATTTTCACAACAAGGCAAAGGTTACTAAAGACAATTGACACATCCCACTACTGGCACTTCTCTAGAGTCCATGGTAGTGCACTTCCCATATGCTGCTGTCACTTTGATGTTTAGCTCATTCATGACTTCCAAAGGCATGACATTACATGATGCCCCTGAGTCAAACATGTAATTGTGCAGCAGTCTATCCTTAATGATCAAAGTGGTGAAGAATGGATCCACATTCATTTGAGATTCCACCAAGGATGTCCCCAAATAGACCTTAGGTGGTTCATCTAGCTCTTCTGATGTTGGTGGTGCTTCGGTTCTTTAATGACTAGTGGAGTCTCCACAATGTTTGTGTTTCTGCCTAGGCCAATCTTCTCTTCTTTCAACCCCAAGTATTCAAATGCTCTCTTTTTGTGCTTAGGAATCCTAAGCAACTCAACAATTGGAATAAAGACTTTTATTTGACTCAACACTTGGGAAATATCATATTGGACATTCTTTCACAATGCAATGTTGGAAGGAAAACCAGTACACTCATTAGGTGGTACAGGATTTTTGACAACTTGGGCATAGGGAGGGGTATGATTATTGTTTTGAACTGCAGGAATTTGGCAAATGCCTCTTTCTTAGGAGCCTCTTTAGGAATGTTTGAAAGTAAGGGAGCTTTTGGATTGGCTTGAGGCCCTACCCCTTTGACAGCCTTGCTTCTTGTGTCATATTCTTTCTCTTGAGCCATAACAACATTCATTAGTAACTATCTATCTTCCTCATATGGGATCTCTCCATCATAATTCTTTATCATGAAAGCCCTTAAATATTCAAAGTCATTGTTGGGAAATTCAAAAGCTTGTACAATGTCTACTTCTAAAGTATGAGAGGGAGGAAGAATATGTACCCTATGAATGCAGTCCCAAAAAGTGGCAATAGTCCGGGTACTTATCACCTCAGTTGAAGTTGCCCCTTGTTGTAAGCTTGTGGAGCAACCCATCATGCAAACATCATCATCATTGTCATCAACTTCTTCTCCTTCTTGTTGATCTTCTTCACAAGGAGCATGAGGCATGAAACATTTGTCACACCAATCAGTGGCATATGTCTTCTCCACCACAGCAACTCTGGCAACCAAAGGATCATGTACCACTCTATTATCCTTGGCTTGGGACTGTCTATTTCCAAACCCAATAGGTCCCTTGCCTCTGTCATCAGATCTTTGGTGATTTGTGAACGTGTCTTGGCCTTACTGCTTGTGTTGGCCTTGTGAGCTCTACCCAATTCCCTTATCAACCCGGGCTAATTTGTAGAAATTTCTTTGACAGCCCCTGCCAAAGTCTTCACAACTTCTTCCAAATCAGCAGCCTTGCTTGTCTAAGGTTTTTCTGGGTTAATCAGATTTACACCCACCCTTTTTGGAGGCTTTTCAATTTCCTTGATATTGTTTTCAATTTCCAAAGCCATGGTCAAGGCCTACCTCAAATTTATGGGGTTTTTGTCTCTTAAATAATATGCGGCCTTTTCATCAAATGCATCAATCTATTTAATCAAACATGACTCATCACAAGGCCTTATCCTAATAGGTAATCTCCTCAAGGTCTTATTAAACCTTGTGTTGAAATCATGTACTGACTCATTAGGATTTTTCTTAATATTTTCAAATTCTGTCAAAAGAAACCTAGGGTCAGTTCTATCACCATACTGCAATCTAAATGCATTGCTCATCTCATTCCAAGAATCAATAGAGTTATCTAGCAATGCTTTATACCAGTCCCTAGCATCCTCTTCCAAGGTATGGATAAACAACTTGATATATACATCTTCATGTTCAATCTCAAAATCTTCCATCATATTGATAAAAATATTTAGATGTTGATCACCAGTAATAGCATTGTTTCCTTGAACTTTGGCATTTTGTTCCTTACATCTTGAGGCACTGCATTTGCATATCTAGCCATTCCCAAAAAAATTATAAGTCCAAAAGAGTTTACAAAAAAAGGGGTTCTAGGTGGGGGTAAGGCCATGTTCCTTTGAGGAGGTGACCACTGGAGGGTAACAAATTGATGAGGGGCAGAGGGGTCCTTGAAACAGAGGACTATAATTTCCAAAATGGAGATCCCCAATGGCCTTGTTTTTAGAAATCCCTATCTATTTCAGAAAATACATGTGCAAAATGTGAATCAAATATTTCAAAATCAAATGAAGGCACCTCTTCAACTGGAGAATTCAATTCCACAAAGAGGCTACGACTCGAGTCACTTGAATGGCAATCTTGAATGATAGGCCGATCACTCTCATCAATGGAGATCCCTCTCCTTGTCTACGATCTCCAATAGCCCTCCGGATTTTTGTCCTTCTGATTTTACTTTTCATAGCTCTGGAAACAATGTCCTAGCAAGATCCCTAGCAAAGAAATATTTTCTTCCTTCCAAATTTGCAAATATTAGTAACAAATGTGAGTTTGACATAGTTTTAAGACAACTGGTACTCATTAAAAATCATATCAACAAGGAGTCGACACTTTGAAGATTTCCACCTTAGTTGTGCAAATGCACTAAATATGATCTGTTAAAGGTCATCATGCTAGAAACTAGAAATGGAAAGACTCTAACACTTCTTTACCTAGATTTATCAAATGAAAGCCAGTGCACTAGGTGTGAAAACTAAAGGAACTGCAGACGGCACTTTCGAGCATACAAGAAGTGTTTTACAAGGGTTTTGATTATGAACTGAAATCCCCAGCAATGACACCACTTAGGTATTGTTGATGGGCTAAATAGATATGAACTAGTAGTGAATCAACAAATAGTCTCAGCAACTCAAATAAGTCCCCAAGGGCACCATTTAGGTGTTGGTATCCAAATTGATTCTCCCTCAAAGTCTGAGTAGAATCACTGGTTTGACAAAAACCTAGAGACAAATTAGATCATGATGAGTCATTTTATAGCTGGGGATGAGATCTAACTGGCCCTTTGTCACTAAAATGTGGAGAAAGGGATAACACCCTCAAGAGGATTTGATCTATCATCACTATTTTAGGTTGTGCCTTTCAACCAAGGTAAGAGAACCTATTTTGTAACCTCTTTTTATTGAAGAATAATGATAAATCCTTCTTTAGCATAAATTTTATAGAGAAGACCTTGGGAAAATAATGATCAACACACCAAATCTCACTCTCACGAGTTGTCACTTCCAGATCATGGAGATATTTTCACAACAAGGCAAAGGTTACTAAAGACATTTGAGACCCTGATTGTTGTTGCATGTTTTTGTAATAGAGATTATGCATTTGTCTACATATATGAAAAATAGGGGTAGTACAAGTAGGATTGATTATTTTTGAATTAATTTACGGTGGGAGGTGGGGCGGGGTGAACTTGATTCATCGGATCCTTGAGAAACCTTACAAAATGGAAGGTTAAACCAAATGAATGCCACAAAACAACTAAAATGTTTCTTCAACTAGAATATGTGCTTGATGGAGGCAAATATTAGCACTTTTTCACACAATATTTGAGATTATATCACGAAGGCTCGAGTTAGAAAATCCAACAATGCATCAAGATCGAGAGTCAAATCATGCCTAAGGTACACCCAGAGGCTTACGGACAATATCTGTCAACATATGAGAGAAAATTGTTTTTAAATCGTTTATTTCAGTCCCAAATGAAAGCTCTTACGGGAAATGAAATTGCAGATGCCACTAAAGCTGTCACAAGGATTGAGGCTGTGTGATTGAATCAGATTTAATGTAAGATTGCAACGAAATAAGAAAAGCTACTTGCATACGTTTAGAAATAAAACAAACACGTCTTGCTCAAGACAACACAGAACAACTTGAATTTGATTAAGTCTATCAGCAGGGGAAAGTTTTAGAACAGTCTCAGAGCTTGTCAATGGTTGTACACTTGCAACCACCTTGACATAATAAAACTTAATACAAAAAGAGATAACCAAGTTTCTCAGATGGATTCTCAAAAGACAGGCTTTGTCAAATTTTCCTCTTGGGAATTTTCTTTGACCTCTAACACTCTAACCTCCAACAACCCTTTGCACGAAAAAAATTTGTGCCATTTATAACATTTAAAATAGACCCCCTTTCCCCCAAAAATCTAGACATTGAGTGCACCAATGCTCGCCATGATCACAATCGCAATTTCCGGGATCGGATCTGTAAAAAGTCACCAGGTGCTTGAGGGGGCATATCTCTTTGAATATCTCCTCGCATTCAACTCCTTCCTCTGATAGATCACTCTTTCTTCAATTTTCCAACCACTTCCGCCCCAAATCATCAAATCGGCTCCTTGTATGCTTGTGAGAAGAAAAAGCGGAAAACCGATCGGGCTCGATAGTCATATACCATTTTAAAGGCGAAATACGTCTTCCAAATCTTCCCACCATACTCATATATCAACATTAACTTCCTTCTCTGCTTGGTGTGTAGAAAAAACTAAGAAATCATGAAGACTCGCACTTCCAGGCGTGTTTTAGAAAAATGGGGGGGAAATCATATTCAGACTCTCAACTGCCATTGATTTTTACTTTGAATTTGGGCCATCCACGTGGAAGATTCAAAATTTTAAAAACAGACCCAGGGGCTTCCTTTGACTTTTTACAACATTTTGGAAAAATGAAAAAAATTCAATTTTGCTCCACACCTCTGCCCTCGGGAAATGAGCATGACATGTGTCCTAAGGTGGGCCCCAATGGAATCGTGGCCAAATTCTACCATTTTATTCTCTTTTTGGAAAAGGGAAAATTTTCCCCGACTCTTCCCCTTGAAAAACAGGGCGACACGTGCCCCAATGTGGGTCCCAGCGGAACTACGCTTCCCTTTTTACTTTTAACTCTTTTTTCTCAAAAGGAAAAATTTCCAACTTTCCTCCGCGGGTCCGCACCTCCACCTTTGAATGGAGAAAGCTTTGACTTTTCCTTTATCGGGCTTGCGGGCCATTTTGATATTTTAATCCTTTTGGTGTCAAGAGGCAAAAATCCAATTTACCTCTGATGGTCCACTTCCCCACCTCTTTGACTTTTCAAACCACCACATGTCACAATGACACATCTTGAGATGATCCCCAAAATTTGAGACCTTGAACAAGCGCGAGGCTCACCACGTGTCATTGCAGAACGCTCCTTCAAAACCTTAAGTTTTTTTTAAAATATCCAACTTACCTCTGAAGGCCCACATCTCCGCCTTTAGTTTTGCACATGTCCTCCTGTGGGGTTAAACGAGACTTTTTCCATGCTTCTTAATTTTCTCCAGGTCGAAGTCAAGGCGGGGCTGCGGGGTGGGTTCAATTTTTTTGCCAAAGTAGCAAAAGAGAACAAGTTCAAAAACAGACCCGCCGTGCCCCATCCAATCAGAAGAAGCCACGTAAGCACCAAAAGAACCAATTAGGATTGAGCGGAGCCATGGGACCAAATTTGCCTTTTCGCAAAAAAAGCAAAAAGTGATAAGTCAAAGCATTTTCTTGCCATCCCCCGACCAACCAAAATAAGCCACGTCCCCTGTTGATGTAAGGATGTAAATTTGACTAGGAGAAACACCTGTCAAACTGTAAAATATAGAAAAACGATCATTTGAGCCCAAAAATGAAAATTTCTCCAAGGACAGAGAATTTAAAAATGTTACAAGGCTCAAATATGTTTCTCAGAGATACATCCATTCATTTTTCTTCAAGTATTCAGGGAGAAAAGATAAGGAAGACAAATCTTGATTGTGGAGACTGAAAAATATGGGAGAACCCGAGTTTTTGGATGAACAGAGAATGAGAGACCCAAATTACAGACCTTTTTAAGAGGAACAAAGAAACAAGGGAAAACCATGGACCCATAAGTGGTCATGACCCGAGAAGATTAAAAATGGCAACAAAGATTAACCGGGCACAACAAGGGGAAAAAGGAAGTAACAGAGGTAAAATTGATAGATTTTCAAAGGAAAATTGGGGCGAGAGTATTTTGAGCACTAACGAGGTGGATAGAAAAGGTACAAGGAAAGGCTTGTAGTAAAATGATTTACACGAAAGAAGGTATTGAATTTGGTGAAATATTTTCTCTTATTGTAAAGATGACTTATATTCGTACTTGTATTGAGTTTAGTTGCAGTACATGATTTTCATTTAGAGAAATTAGATGTGAAGATGAATTTCCTTCATGGTGATTTGGATGAAGATATTTATATGCAACAGTCTACTTGGGTATGAAGTCAAGGGTAAGGAGAAATTAGTGTGCAAGTTAAAAACGAGTCTATATGGACTCAAACAAGCTTCAAGGAAATGGTACATGAGTTTTGATAGTTTCATGCATGATCATGGTTATTTGAGATGTGAATTTAACCATTGTGTTTATTTCAAGAAGCTTGAAAATGGGAACTATATTATTTTGTTATTGTATGTGGATGATATGCTTATTACAGGATCTAGTATGCAAGACATTAATGAGCTTAAGGGAAAGATAGCTCACACATTTGCTATGAAGGATTTAGGAGCTGTAAAAAGAATCATTGACATGTAAATACACAGAGATAGGAAGAACAAGAAATTGTATTTGTCTCAGGAAGCTTATATCAATAAGGTGTTGGAAAGGTTTAACATGCAAGATTCAAAACTTGTAAGTATACCTATGGAAGGACACTTCAAATTGAGTAAATATTAGTTTCCTTCATCACATAAGAAGGTCAAATACATGACACGAGTACCATATTCTTCAGCAGTTGGGAGTCTCATGTATGTTATGGTTTGTAATAGACGAGACATTGCACATGCGGTGAGAGTTGTGAGTGAATTTATGGTCAATCCGGGTAAAAAACATTGGAAAGCATCCAATGGATACTTAGAGTATTTGAGAAGGACATCTAGCATGTAATTATGTTATAGAGGTTCGGTTATTTCCTTATTTGGCTATGTTGATTCGGATATGGCTAGATATCGAGATGGTAAGAGGAGCACTCTTTGGATTTATTTTCACATTAGGTGGGATGACAGTTAGCTAGATTTCGAGATTACGAAGGTTGTTGTTTTGTCTACTACAGAGGCAAAGTACGTTATAACTACGGAGAGGCTATCAAAAAGATGATATGGATGAGCATGTTTATGGAAGAGTTGGGAAAGGAGTAATATGATTACAATTTTTAAGTGAGAGTCGAGTGTAATTCATTTTCCAAAGAACTCAGCATTTTGATCTATAACGAAGCACATTCAATTGAGATATCACTTCATACGGCGGTATTGGAGGATGGAAAACTGAAACTGGAGAAGATTCATAAGAGTAAAAACCTTGCGGATATGCTAACAAATCCATTATCAAAAGATAATTTGGAGCTACACTCCACTTCTTTTGGTCTTGAGTTTGAGACTTGAAGAGGAAGAATCCAAGAATGACACTATATAGGTATAATGCAGCGGTAATTTATCTCCAAGCGGGAGATTGTTGAGTTGTAGAGCTCAATTACTTTAGATTAGCATGCACTATGAAACTTGCGGGAAAATATAGTAGCTGACATTGGTTATGGAGGAACCAACATCAGTCACCTATGACTGGAATCGGTCAAGAAAGGAGGAACAGACATCGGTTAAGGATAACCGGACGTTGGTTATCTCGTGCATGGGTGTTTTAATTAAGTCACGGGAATTAGATCTAATTTTAGCATTAAAGCATATCTATTGATTGTAATTGCATGGCTAAGTTCCCTAAGTTTGTATATGCCTATATAAACATGAAATATAGGGTTTAGGATAGAGAATGGAATGAGTTGGTAATTATTGTGAGAATAATTGTGAGAGAGAATTCTTGGAGAAGAAGGAAAATTTTGAGAGAAATAAAGTACTGTACATCCGAGAGGTGTGGAAAATTGTAAATCTTTAATTCTATATTTTAAAAAGCTTTAGATAATATATTAGCTTGTTTCTTGGTGGATGTAGCCCACACTAGGTGAACCACGTTATTTCTTATGTTGATTTATATCTCTTGTTTTATATATTTCTTCGGGTATAATATCCGTTTTTATTACATGTATGCTTAGATCTGATATATTATCTATACACCTTGTGCTAACCCCAACACATGGTATTTTCTCATAAGTAGGCATAAATTTTCATGTGTTCCCATTTAAAAAAACATTCTATTAAACATATATTAATCCATGATCTATCCTTTATAGGTTTTTTCCATACATATTTTATGTATTATACATTCTTTAAAGACAATGTAACATAATGGAGGAACTTTATTGCGATATCATACTATGTATGATTTAAATTCTTAGTCATAAACAATACTTGTAGAAAGTCATGGTGAGAGACTATATGATACAAATTTAAACATTAATATATATTTTTATAAATACACACATATTTTGATATTGAAAAAAATGTCTATATTAATCATAAATATCATGAAATTCATAAAATACCAGACTTAAAATACACCATATAAAAATTTATAACCTTTTCTTTTATTTATCTATACATATTCAAACTAGGTTTTTTGTAATTAGTATTCAAATGGAATAACATACATAGGAATTTCATTGGATTATAAGATCTTGAATCAACCACCTTGCTAACATGGTATTGCCACTAAATCGGTCGAGATAACAACCAACTCGCTATCACCTAATATGAAAAATAGAGTTATACGTGGCCACAATCACATCAACTTATCAAATTGCATATAATGGTCTTTGATCAAGGCAAGTAAATAATATAAAGGTATAAAGTGATTTAACAGGGTAGACACGTGTCATAAATCCAAGGTCTAAAAGGGGGACACGTGGTGTAATTCTGCAAGATTTTCAACCAAATGTATTTCATGGACCTCAAGTTTGTGGAATAAACCGAGTTTCAAATAAAAGGTTTTGGGTTTGGGAAGGGTTGAGGTAGTCAAAGGAGACATGTGAAAGTAAAAGGTAGACATGAGGGAAAGAAGGAAATAATCACAAAGGCACACATAGGAAAACCTGAAGCAAATCAGAAGCTACCACATGTCGACTTGTTGTTCCTCCCGAGATGCACAACTTTAAATGGCCATAAATTTCTCTCCACAACTCCAAATTAGGAAAAATTGGTCTCATTGGAAAGGTCTCTTTGAGCCCTTTAATGCAACATCATCAGATTCAATAATTTATGGAGTTTTGTGTGAGAAAAATATGAAAAATATTTCGGTATTAAAAATGTAGTTCCAGACTCCCAAACACCATATTAAATTTATTTATTTATTTGAAACCTTTTGAACCTACTCGATAACATTTCATATCTATGGGGTTAAACACATTAATCATTAAGTAAGATTTAATATTAATTAAATTAGTATACCAAACATTACAAACATTATAACAAATGCAATAAAATAAAATAACATAGACACACAAATTTAATGTGGAAAAATCCACAAGGGGTAAAAAACCACAAACAAATGTAAGATTTCTATTAATGAGAAACTCATCCGATGAAAATCCCCATTCCCCTCACTTCTCTCCTCCATGAATTCATCTGAATAATTACTGGATTCATTACATTTGAAATGACCCCACGGGTTAATATAAAAATCAAGCGAATGTAACTTCTCACGAAGTACCCGTATAACCATTAATTGATTTCTAAATAATCAATTAACATAATAAGATATCGAGACAATATTTTGGCCCACAAATAGAATGTATCTAAACTATATGTCTGAAGAATTACGAAATTCATGTTTCTTCTACTGAACCATTCTCATTGGCTTAATTTTGTGTTCTCTACACATATAATGATTCAAGTCTACATCCAAATCGCCACCATTTGAATATTTAGTTCCCATGGTATATGACTCTCTCCATTGGTTTTGGTATAATCTTGTTCACTTTGTGCAAATACACATAAACGTGTTATCACAGTTTTATTCGGAGACCTAATGGTGCACTCTGACTCTTCTTCCACAAACGGCTTCTTGGAGTTCATAGTAAGAGGAATATCCCAATTTTTATGCTCATTAGTATTTTTTTACACTCATTTGTATTCCTTTCTTTCTGAGTTGTGGAGCCTTAGGTTTATCATTATGTTCGACCTTAAATCAGCTTTCAACATCATGTGTATATGAAGACTTAGGTTCCTTAGGAATAGTGTATGGTGTATGTTAAATATTGTTCATTGGTATGACAACATAGATTAATCAAGGTGTACTTCCATTTGATATGTTCTTGTGTTAACTATCATATTTCCATAATACAATCATTTTTTCCAATTAGTACAAGGTAGTATCTGATTGGTCTTCATGTCAATAAATTCAAAATCCCCCTTTAAACTTAAGTCTCTAACTTGAATTTTGCACATCCTTCGCTCGAACAACTAGATCTACTTTCCCGTTGTTTACGGCCAAGAGTAGCAAGGTTGTAAGCAAAATTTGTATCTCCCATAGCTTCCCAAGTGGATCTCAACATCATGTTGATGGTGCTTCTAAAATCAAAGACCACATCATTAATTTCACAACCTCCTATGATCATATTCAATTTGGTATCTACATCACATGGCTTCTTTTTCTTCACATATGATGTAGATCAAATTACATTTCAACATGCATTCAAGTAGTTAAGAGGACTCAAATCAACAAATTTTACGTTGAAATATGCAAGGAGGATCTTTTCAAGAAGCCTAAAATGGCTTAAAAATGCAATTTTCACTATTTCACCTTAAGTCGTTCTCTCAAACATCATACCATGTTTTACATGCTTCATGCAAAATCAATTCAACTATGAATATAATCACATCTCATACAAACTCCCTTTATTCTTACCTTTCAACAACTTGTTCTTCTCCTTTCTTGAATAACTTCTTAGCCCAACCAAGCAACCTTGGCCTTTTAGCCTCCAATGACCTCTTCCACTTATGCACCCTATTTCACACTCACCAAACAATGTCTATCCAACTATCAAATTGCCATAAAAGGAGAAAAACATGTCACCTTTTCCTTATCTTGCTCAAAACTTACATTTTGTGTTCTCGAGACCATTCCCTCTTGCATGCTTCATGGTTGGAATCTTCCAAGCATACCCAAAACCAACTCTTAACTTATTTAAGGACCATTTAACATCATTATGGTGTGCCCTAAAATTCATAACCTAACTTAGTAATCCCTTCTCACTATCATCTTGTTTTCCTTTTTAACCTTCTTGCCTCAACTAGCCTGTTTTAGTCCATTTTCCTCCATAACTACCCATGTGTGAGGTTTCAAAACACAACTAAACAATTTCTGGGCACCCATTACCATGTTCTATTTTTCCAAAAGGTTACAAGCTTGGATTTAAACCTTAAAACCTACTTCCTTTGTAAAAGGACCTTCTTAATTAGGTCTTAACTATGTAATCACCTTCCTAGGATAGACTATCATCAATATCTTAAGATGCAACCAATGAAAACTCAAAATTCCTTCATAATTTGTTAGAAGACCTCTTGAATATCATTACTTACAAGTTCTAGATCAAGATTCATCATTTTGAGCCTTCAAATCACAATCTTCACTAAACCCTAACCTGTTAACTCGTGTTTAACCCAAAGCTACACTTACTTAGAAAAGAGAATCTCTAACATTCAAGTTCTAAAAATTGGCCATAAGGCATGTTTTAACTCCTCCTTGGATCATGAGCTACTATTAGAACATGAAAAGAGAATAAAATTACAAAACAACAACATCTTGGCTATGCGTGTGGAAACAAGGTGTTTTTGAAACCCTTACTCTTAATGTTGAAGAAGAAGAGATTATTTTCAAAGAAAAAATTCACTCTTTCCATTTTCCAACCTCTTACAACCCTCTTATATATATCATACATTTCATATGCTTATCACAATGATAATTATTAATATTTGATCAAGCACGGGGGTTATACTGATCACTATTTTGATTTCTTAAGGTCTTCTCTACATGCAAAGAGTTTAGCTAATGCGGGAGCATAACTTGCAGAGACCATAACTTTTGATTTGACCTTTGGATCATCTTTAAATTTTACAAGGTGGTATACATACATTATTACAATGTTGGGGTCAAATTTTCTTGCAAGGTTGTGGCCATTTCGACACATTTTCGGGCGGATTCCTTCATCTAGTGGCCTAAAATTGGCTCTAAACATTTTTTTCGCTTTTGACTAGGTCTTAGAACTTTAATAACTTTTGTTGTGCTTGTTATAATAAGTCAAAATTTTGTGTGAGCCTTAATTTATGAAGGCATATTTGACACACAAATTTTGGGGGCCATCCGAGTTGTTTTGCTAGTAGGTAATTTTTGGCATTTTAGGGGTTTTCGACATTTTAGGGTTTTAGAGTAGACGTAAAATAAAAGGAGGATTGTAATGATGTAAAAGATTAGTGTGGATTCCAGAATGAGAAGAAATCTATTTTGAAACTTCCGGTTTTTATTTACAAAGTTGTTTATGTGTGTTTTTGAGGTATTTCAACCTCTTGTAGTTGGATTCACATCATTATCAAGTGATCTAACTTTCAAATCATGAAAACCATCATACATACATCCTTTTTCATGTTCTAAACCTTAAACAGACCCAATAATCAAATATACATAGTTAGCAAGTACTAAGAGGTCTTTGTATGTTCACATTATTACTGATCATACTGAGACCCACTGCATTAACTTCATACTAAGAAAACCAAACATTTACCATCTGAAACCCTCTTTTATATCTTGAAATAGCTTCAACAATCCTTCCACATAGTCATAAGATGAGTTCAATGGTTCTTACACACACACTCAAATACAATCACATTGATAACAAGATGTTCAATAAAACAAAGTTTTATCTATGTATTTAATCATATTTTGCTTACAAAATTTCTTCACTTCTCCTCTAATCCATAAGAGTCTTCCTTTCTTTCCTCTCTTACCTTCCTTATAATGTCTTTTTCTCCTTAACTAAGATAACCTCTTTAATGCATCATTTTTAAACATTTATTGGATCTGATAACACTCTTTGTCCACTCTCTTATAATATCTTTTACATCATTTTCTTTAAATCCCCTTACAGGACATTCCTTTAACCCCTTTACATTCCTTTAACCCCTTGACAAGCCATAATTTCTCTTTTACACACTTTTAGAATTTGAATTACATTTTGGAGGGAAATGTCAAATTTGAAAATTAAGCCACTTGAACACCTCTCTCTCTCTCTCTCTCTCTCTCTCTCTCGGACCTCATCACACTATGATATGCTCATTAAAACCATGAATGAGGAGAAATGTGTACTCTTGTAGTCCCGATGATGCCCCCGCATTAACATACCAGATAGAATTATTTGATTGTACCACTCCACTTGTTGCACTTTCTAACAAAGTTTTGAAGTTAGAGATATTTTGTGAAATATCCTTGGTTTTATTTTTGATATCATCTATGAGGGGTTTACGGTGGAGGTACATTCCATGTGGGGATTTTTGTGATGAAGGAGGTGTAAAACCCATATTATTTTGTGGAAACAGGGGTTCCTAACTTGGACTAGGTTGTGAATATTTCGGTATCCAATGCATGTTTGATTGTGGTGAAGAAGGATCCCACTTATTTGGTGGAGGAGAGGGGGCATTTCTATTTCATATATAATTGTTTGTGCTTTAGTATCCAATTGTGTTTGTATTGCGAAGACATTTCTAGTAACATCATCTTTCAAATCCATCAAAGCTATACAATCCTTAGTTGCATGCATAGTAGCTCTGCAAAAGTGCATATTACGTTTTTAGGTTGTCTGACATAACGTTTTACCAAGTAAAAATTATTGAGTGTGTGTCCCCATATCCTACACAGTTCACAATACTCTCCTTGACCCCTGTCATTGTTTTAGTGCAGTAATTTTTATGATATCCTTCATCCCCACACTCTGTGAGTCTAGGTTTCTTTCCTTCGTATAATTACTCCTATTTGCGCATTACTACATCCAATTTTCTAGTATTCGGCTAGATACACAACTATCTCCATAATATTCAATATTTTCCACATGGATAACTTCTTGAATATCCTTGGCTTTATTTTGGAATTTTGTTTGCATAATTGTAAAATGAATCTTGATGCACAATCCCTCAACAAACTAGGCTACCTTACTTGGCTCATCAAAATTGAAACTAGTTTTGTTTATTACATCGAGATACCTCACGTCATATTCCATGAAAAACTCACCTAGTCTCTACTTTATTTCTTTCACGTCTTGAATAGTTTCTCATACACATTATTTCTTTTAAATTATTATGTGAGCACACTATGCATTCTGTGAGAGTTTTTGCATTAATATTTCTTGAGTATATAAACTCCAAATATTTTCTATGTAATTGTCCTATGAGTTCTCACTCCTTGGTGTTGTCATTTATCACTCCATGTGCTCCCCATCTCATATCACACGTAAGTAATGTTTTGATCAACATACATGTCATATGGTGGTTGTAATGAAATTAATTAGATAGATCTTAATATCATCATCAATAAAACACCAAATAATACCAAAATATATAGAATTGATAATAACATACAAGTAGAATGACTCACCCACTTCAACGGGAAACCTTCAAACCATGAAATAAGACTCAAGATGATAATATCCTACTCTCTAACTCCTATATATACCCTACTACACCATGTGAAGCACCAAAGTCAACCCACTAAGCATATGAAATCATAAATAAATGATATGACATGATAAGAGATTATGTTAGCCACATGTCACTATACATATCCTGATATATGAACTAGGGTTAAGGACGTAGAATGCCCTTCCTTCAAAGAAACATTGTCCCCAATGTTGGTAATCTCTGGATGTTGCTATCAGAATGCTTCATCTTCCCATGTTGCATCTTCAAGGTCCAAATTCTTCCATTTGATCATATACTTGGTGATGACCCTTGTCCTTAATTTCTTACTATGTATTTGTAAGATTATTTCAGGCTCTAAGATAATTTATCCATCCACAAAATCTATCGGTAGTAATGTGACCGAGAAGACACCTTCTTCCCAAAGAATTTCTTAAAGCAAGAAACATGGAAAATTGGATGTTTTTCGTTGACTGAGCAAGCTCCAATTTAAATGCCACACTACCAATTTTTTTGTAACACTTGTTAAGGGCCATAGTATTTGGGTGAAATCTTGTTATCTTTTTTGTTTCAAAGATAGTTACTTATATGGCTACAATCATACAAAAACAAATTCCCCAACTTCAAATCTTCGTTCATACAAAACCTCAACCCTAATTCCTAATCCTTATATCCCAAGACCCAAACCTTACATCATGACATGATGATCAACTAGAGGATAAGGGAGGGGTCAATCCACTCAAGGAATGATTCCAAATAAGGAAGATATGGATTTAGAATCTTCATCTTCTAGAGTATCGGTATATCAAGGTATTTAACCAACTTCATGAAAGGGTTAATAATATGCTTTGCTAGGGCAAATATCGAGATATGGATAGCCAACATGTGGCTAACATAATCTCTTATCATGTCATATCATATTTGTTTATGCTTTCATATGCTTAGTGGGTCATCTTTGGTTCTTTACATAGTGTAGTAGGGTATATATAGGAGTTAGAGAGTAGGATATTATCATCATATTTATCACTCGATTTTATTGTATGGTTATTGGCCAAATACAGAGAAACATTGATAACGAGCCCTATCTAATTTTTGGAAAGAAAAAATATAAGAAACTTAGAAAAAAATCAAAATAGCAGCATAGGGAGCAATTTTATGAAAAACCCTAAAATGTCCGAAAATTGTGTAAAATAACTCAACAGATCTTGACAATTGGGAACAACTTACTTGAATGTTTTTTCCACTTTAGTTAAAAATTGCAGAATTTTTTTCCATTTTTGTAGGTATAATTAAATCTTCAAATTTAGGGTTTTGACCCGATTCGGGCGATCAATGCTTTGATACCACTTGTAATGAAATTACTTGTAGATCTAAATATATCTCATAACACTAAATAACACCAAAATATAGAGAATTGATCACAATATGCAACTAGAATGAATCAACCAATTCAAGGGGGCGACCTCCAAACCATACAATAAGACTCAAGTGCTCAATATGATGATAATATCCTACCCTCCAAGTCTTATATATACTCTACTACACTAAGTAAAACACAAAGGCCAACCCCTAAACATATAAAAGTATAAAAAATATGATATGACATGATAAGAGATGATGTTAGCCACATGTTAGTTATCCATAACCAGATATATGACCTAGGGTTAAGGGCATAATAGATGTAAACTTTTATAGGGGTTAGGATAATGAGCTATCTTTCCTCATGCTCCCAACTAGCTTCTTAGATGAATCAAAAGTAACTATGACTCGGATTATGATTGTATTGAATTGTGCACTTGGTTGATTAATTCCCACACTGATACTTACACTAGCCTTACTAGATTTCAACTTCTCTTCTTTAGATTCCTTCGATTTTAAAATCTAACTCTATAATATGGGTTCACATAACTAGTATTATTACACTCCCCACTTTTTCACAATTTCCCCAAAATTTAATTTTATGTAATGGATGTATGTGCATGATAAATCTATTTCCCTTTAAATTTCTTCCACACCTATCTCTTCGTCTCTTATATGAAACATTGTTTGTATTGCAGGAATGACTTAACCTTCTTTGTAATTCTTACACAATCTTAATATGTTCCCAATTGTTTAGACAATGCAAAGAAATTAATTCTCCATCTGGCCAAGGGACATATATCCTAGAAGAGGGGAACTATCATCTTATACATGCCTTTGTATATTTTGTATAATTTCTTCACTGCAAACTTGTGTTTTTCTTGATTTTTGCAATACTATGTATTTCATTATGGTTTCTACGAGTTCAACACATATTGCTTCATGAACCTATAATGTAAAGAATATAAAATATCAATCATATATCTTACTATCAAGAGGTTTCAAACAAGAACTTATCATTGTCTCTACATAATAGGATCACCTATAAGCCTATAATGGCTAAGAAATTGTTATAAGTTACTCAATCTTGTAAACTCTAAAAATTTCACTAAAATGCCTTCACCAAGTCTCTACCTAACTATACCATGGATGCGATTATCTTCTCACACTAGCAACTCTTCATTCATAACTATTTCAGTCCTTCAATAGCTCATTATTCATCAAAATGACATGGTGTACCCATTTACTCTCATTGATACTCACCTTTCTTGTTTTTGGTCTCTTTTCCTAAGCATACAATCTCTGGTATTTTAGCTTCCTAACTCCTCCAATCCCTTTCTCCATGTTCATACACTCATAAAATGGTTATATCCAATGAATAAATGCATTCATAGCCTCAAAAACTCTACATTACTCTTTCTTCCACAAAAATGTCCCTATAAGCCTCTTAAGACAAGGTTGCTTACTCCAACCATGCATTTAAAATTCCATGGCTACCAAGAAGGTTTTATAAGTTTCATTATTCACATTGACCTATCCTAACATTTCCCTAAAATTTCAGGTGCTAACTCTTTACACAACTCCTATTGTCACACCTTTTGTAATCTTGTCACCAAACCCTTACTAGGTCTTCCTATAGAGATTGGCATGCATATTTTCATATTTAGGGGTATAAAGACATAAAGTTCATATATATGAGCACCCATTAATTGTATCAAGTTGTGTGGAAATTTTCACACATCCTTTCAAAAGATACACTATAGTTTCTTTATTAATCCAGAACTTATATTATCCCATTACATGTTTTGAATTTTTCAAATATCCCTTCTAGAGGAAAAATGTAAAATGATGAAAATTTGAATTTCTCAACTCCAATGATTAGTTAATGACCTTTTTACCCATTAATACCTCTAGATCTCTTTCACAACACACATTGAATCCAAGAAGCTTGAATTTTGCAAATGAAGGTCTTTTCATGGATACTACTACATTAATCTACTTCTAACTATTTCTAGTCTTATTCCTTAGGTCTCTTCTTCTAGTTCCTTGGTTTCCTATGGTTCACAATTATATTCCATACCTCATTATGCACCCTTTTGGTCACTTCAAATTTCTCCTTTAGTTTTCTCTTAGGTTTCTTTAGGGGAACCTTTCCTCCTTCAACCAATTTCCCTACTCTACTCCTACTCATAGTTGGTTTCATCTTTCCCTTAGAAATACTTGAGCTTCCCCATCTATTGTGTTTTCTGGATTCTCTATGTATTATTTCAATTCTCCTCTTTTCTTCCCTTTAATCCTTTTCTAACTCTTCAAGTGTCCTTAATTCGACCCTTTCCCCTTCATTTTCTTCTTCTAGTATTACATCCCTTAACACCTACCCAACTACTCCATATTGTGCAGAATCAACATCATGTCCTTTTTCACATATAGCATATTAAATAAGAAATGGATTTGTCTATCAAATTTTCCTCACAATCTAAAAATAAAGAGTGCTTTGGTAGAATCAAAAGAACAAAAAAATGGACATCAATCTTAGCTACATACATGTCAATTGTAGTTTTCATCCAATGATCTACAACACAATTCCACGGGACATATAACTTGCACAACATTTCAAACTTTGTCCTTTGTTCATTCATATTCCTCTCTATGTTTGTGTTTAAATTAGTAAAACTCTAGTTGAGATACTTAAGTGGCTAACTATTCATGAATCTTGTAGTAAAAGTATCATAAATATCTCCATAGATATGATCCAGAGGATCTTATCAATAGGGATTCCCATCACAATCTCTTCAAATTTTGCAAATTGTTTCATCTTCTCTTGTAGCCATCATTCCACATCTCTTTTTCCTAGTATCCATATTAAAAATTTCGGATCTCGACAATGGAACCATTGTTAGTACATATTATTGGATCACTACATCAAGAATTGCAACATGTTGTAGTCTAGATTAACTCGTATTATTTTCATTCAACGGACATAAGAGATAACAAGACTTAATTCACAACTACACAATAGCTACTGAATATACATAACTCAAATAAAAGAGAGATAATGATCCGATAATATGCATATAAAAGGAACATGAATGTTTATTACTTAATCATAAAATAGACGTACTTGAATAAAACTTAAAAGAATCAAAATGAAATTCTATTAGGATTAAAGATCAACCTTTTACACGGTGTGATTACAAAGTTTTATACAAAATAGGAGACTGTTGAGTTACCAATCCCTTCTTCTTCCTTTCATACAAAAGAGGCTCTTTGTATTCTCTATCTATCCTAAGAGAGCACTCTATCTTCTATACTTTGTATTATCTAGATTATGCATATACATTAGGATTGTGCAATCATGCAAAATACATTCATGTCATATTTCTAATCCTTTTTACACTTCTAATAGAATCGGTCATCAAATTAATATACTCTAATAAAATTAGCTCAATTAAGATTTTCATCACTAATAGTAGAGACTATGCTTAATTATGATCTTCATCTAAGCATGAAGACAAATAATATTCTATAGATTCATAGCACACAAATTTGAGCTCTTAACTAGTGTAACTGTGGGATGCATCCAATGCCCTCAAAGCCTCAATTCGGACATCCCACATGTTTGTTAACATAACAATCAAATGTTCCAGTTATGTGTGAAAAATTATAAATTTACCACAGTTTCTCTTGTAATTGTTTTTTTCTCTCTCTCTCTCTATCTATGTGTGTGTATGTTTCCATGCTCGAAAGATGCTATTATGTCCCATTGTATATTGTTCTAACATAGGCATTAATGAAAATATTTAAATATCACATAAGTTAATATATCAAAAATTGACGAAACAATGAAAAACACCACCAAAAAAATGTTAAATATTCCATTGGTTGGTCAATTTCCTATATTGACACTATTTACATATAATACTATGGACATGCCCATCGATATATCTAAAATTAGACTATGTTGTGGAGCACGTGTAGGGAGATATGGACAAATGGAAACACAATAAATTGGAGGCTTTAGAAATTCAATGGATATATTGAGTTTTTTGTGAGGAGAAACAACAAAAATACCAAATTGATTAAGTATGCCTCTTATAGACTAGTACAAGCCAATCAAGACCTATGAATGCCAAAGGAAAGATGATATTTATATTATATCATCGATATGTTGAGATTTCAAAAACAATTGCATGATTGGGAGAGGAGATATAAATTCTATTTGTTGAATCTTTAGTTGTGACTTATTCACATAGGGTACAAAGGCTTTGGAATATACAATAGCAAACTATGACATAAGAAACATATTATCAATAACTATATTTATCAACAAAGCGTGTGATTTAACATGGAAAAGTAAATAAGATGTAAAAAATGTGGAGTTTCTTTACTTGTTTAAATTCATACTAGGGTTAAGACAAGGTATATATTCAAATTATTAATTAAGTATTAACATTCAAATCTGAACATACACATAAAGCATTGGAGGATGGTCTAATCAAAACATGTGTTGAATATAGTAAAACATAAGGAGATGATTGCACTCAATTATTGGACTTATATGTGTGCGACAGAGGGATGAATTGGCTAGTAATATTTTGTAAATGTTTCATCTCGATTTTGGAATTGCACTATACTTGAATGAAATTGTTTACTAGGACTAAATTGTTTGGTGGGTTCTTTTTATTGGATGATTCAGGTATGGGTTACAAATAGAACTTTGTAATTTTGAGAGCCTCTAAGAATGACTTGTATATGCCTCATTGCGAAATATTAGGTCTTGACAATGTGTGAAACCCTCTTAAATCAACCACCAAAACACGAAAACCTAATCTTTGGTAAAACCCTACAAAACTATTAGTGGTTGGGTTGAAGTGTAATATGTGTCTGCTTACATTGGCACAATTCTAAAGATGCCTCAAATGTCATGTAGATATCCACCAATATATGTGACATAATTACTTATGGATGAAACTATATTTGATCTTTTGTACACTTGATAATTGATTTGTATTGACTTAGTTTTCTTGGGTTTGAATTCATTTTAAGGGCTCTTGATTTGGGAATCTCGACTCTTGAACTTGGTTTAGAGTGCTTTATATGTGTGTGGGGTTTTTTCCAAATGTCTTTTGTTGTTTTACATTATTTTATGAGAGTTTTGTAAGATTTTTTGATTGATTTGTGCAAAGTGAGTGCCAAGTTGTCACGTGATTAAATGAGTGTATTAGACTTACTTATATAGGGTTTTGTGGGTATAATTTCACATTAAGGCCAATCCATAGTGGATATTTAGACCCATAAAAGATACACAAATTGTAAATTTGGGCATTAAGTGGCCCAAGACAATACTTGTTCAGACTTAGGGCCATACCATTGGATGGTTTGGTCGAGATTTTGAAGTAGAGTTTTAAAGAAGCTATTTACATGGTAATTAGAAATAATTTATTTCTTGTGATCTATGATGAGTATTTATGTAAGTTGCTTAACCAATGTTATATGGAAAGAAAGGTTTTCAATAAGAATAAGGATGGACTAAGATATAAAAACAAATCCCATAATAGGTGCACTAGACATGATTAAAGGGATTAAGTCAATATTGACATTATTAAGTGATAAATTACTAAATTTAGGTGTTTACATTTACCCCCTTTAAGATAGGAAATTAAATTTTCTTTCTTAAAAATAATACTTGACTATATAAGCACACTTTTCTTTGCTCAATATACTTGATTATTAGCAAAATCTCCAAAGTAAAACCTTCACATAGAGTGAGTCAATGCTTGATATAGAAATAATTGAACTTTAACTCTAAATTGAAATTGATATTGAACTTGAAACTAACCAAAGTATAGAAGTACACATGTTTGTTTTTTGAATGTGGAAGCTTCTTAATGAAGCACTTGGAGAGGGATCAAAATTGCACCAATGGAGGATTTGGGTGATTAATCCTTAATTTTGTGGGAAGTAGTTCTGACCAAAAAGGTTGGGTGTCACTTTGCCCGACATAGAAGTACCCAAAGGAGGTTGGAGGTTAGCCATGCACAAAATAAGTTTGGTTTAAATTAACCTAATTAACCTCAAAAGAGAGTGGGATGAATGGTTTCTCGGGGTATCACTAGACCCATGTGTACTGAGGGTGTCACTAAACCCAAAGTAAAACCATCCACCTACAAAATCACACTTTTGTAGTCATATCTAGATTCCAAATATGCATGTGGGCGATGACTTCCTATATATACACTTACCTTATTTGAAACTCATAAGAAAAGGAAGCTAGAATCATTTAGACTATCATTAGCTCTGCTTTTTTTCACCATCTTCACATATGCTTGCTACTCTTTGTTAAATCTTGCATCTTGTTTGGATTAGATTAGAAACTCTTCTTATTGGATAGTGTTTTACACTATTAGGTCACTTATAGTGAGTCTAGGACATGAACATGTTCCCCTTCTCTACATAATAGTGAATCTCTCTCAAAGGCATACTGATTTTCTAGAGAGATAGAAGCATCATTGGCCATCTTACAGGTACAAGGTGAGTTCTCTAACCATTCCTTGTCATTTTTCATAAGTAATTTTATTTCCTTCTTCATTATGTTATGTTAGCTTAGTATTTGATATGTTTGGATGCTAGTAGCATAATATTCTTATCCATTATCATATCCTTAGTTATCATTACTTCCATTTCATTTATTTCATGCATGTTTATTGTTTATCCATACCTCTCCACATCTAACCACCAATATCTTAATAGGGTTCCTTCCTCTATCTTGACCATGGGCCTTGGAAACCCTAGGTTTACCTAGTATAGAGATTATTGCCTTCTAGATATGTGACTCTAGCGCTCACTTTGTAGCCTATTTAAGTCTATCCCCTTGTATGTTGGTGCATGTGTATCTCCTACTTGTTACCTCTATACCCTTTTAGATTGGATGATTTATGAGTGTGTGATATTAGACACATTTTGACCCACACACAAATCTTAGCATTGTGAGAGAATGGTTTAACAAGGTGAAAAAATTAACTTACTAAGTTTTAATTGATTAATTTGGGAATGGGTCCCATTTGGCCCCATCTAAATGGACCCATGCCCCTTTACACCCAAAAATCATATTAGGTTAATTTTAATTCAATTTTATTCATCCAAATTTGAAGAGGGAAAAATGAGCCCCACTTGCACAATAAAAGAATTAAACCCTAAAAGACCATTTGATAAGTGAAAAAAACTAGGATTTGTTAGAGCCATTTTATCAAGGGAATATACACCCTTGATCCTAATTCATTTAGAAAATGTTAATCCTTATTTTAAACTTCCTATTACTTCTCTTTTCCTTTTTCTTTTCTCTAATTTCTTCTTTTTTGTATGTAGGTTTTAGGAGGAACTCTCATGGAGTCTTGTTGGAGTTATGTTTTTCTTCCACTTATTGTATTTGTAAACCCATATTGGGGTTTATATGAAGAAAATGTATATTTATGTGCATTTTTACATATATATATATATATATTCCAAACACACACAAACACATAGATTTTAAACCCTATTATAGGGTTTCGAATCGTGGGGGGAAGGGGGCACTTCATAGTTAAGGGGTGGCCGATAAAGAAGAGGCTACACCTTATTTAATTGTTGTCACTTTGAAGTGCACCCTGTGGATAATGGTCTAATAACTTTCCTTTTAATTGACAAAATGGAAACACTCCTAGGTTGTGGGTGACCTATATGTTGGAGTGTGTCTCTAGAGAGGGTTGGTTCCCCTAATACAACACCTAAACTATCTTTCTATTGGGTAAGTACACCAAGTTGGGGGCCCAATAGGGGCTCTTAAGTGGACGTATTTTTCTAAAAAATAAAAAACTTCAACTTGTACAATTTTTTTGAAATAGTTACACTCAAAATTGGAAGATGTATAAACATGAATTGTAGCATTTTGAATCTAGTTTCTAAGCTACTAAATTTTATTGGAAACAGCTAAATTTAAGTGGGTCAAATAACTAAAATACCAATAAGTGCTCCTGATTTTGTTAAAAAACATAACAGAGTGAATTTCATGCCCCCCACCATTTTTTTAGCACCATTAGTACTTTTGAAAACCCTTTGGCAGAAAGATAGCTAGGAGCATCTAGTTTGTCCTAGAATTTTGTTTTTTAGAATTTTTTATCAAGTATTAATTTTTTATGATTTTTCTAGTACCAAAATTTTAAGTTTTGAAAAATAACGGAGCTCCAACCATGCCCCCGCCCCCTAACTACCTCAAAAAATATCAAAAATTAGATTTATTTTTTTGAATATGTATAAAATTAGGCCTAGTTTGTGCTAGTATAATTATTTTTTCAATTTTGATGAGCCAAAAAGATACATGACAAAAGATAGACATATTTAAACTTCAAAAACTATCTATAAAAATGCACAATTAGAAAATAAATAATATGGAAAATTATATTTTTAGAAAGAAGAAACTCTGCTCTATGTCGTGGTATAATTTTTATAACGAATCAATCGTTTTATGTTGATTTATCATGGAGGAAGTGGTATTTTTGCATTTTCCTACAAAAACACGTTGTTCGATCTATTTTGTAGAGTCCATGCCCCGGGCTTGGGGATCCAAACTGGATCCAAGCCTCGAGGCATGGCTTGGAAAATTTAAAAACATAAAAAACATACATGTTATAACATGTACACACTATAATGTGCACATGTTATAACACGTACGTGTTCTTCATAGTATGAACATTATATGTGCTTTTGGCATGCTTCTATTTACAAAAATAAATGTTTAAGTATAAGTTTTTCATTTATTATTATTTATATTTTATTATTTCTTATACTTTAAATTTATTTTAGTAAATATAAGAAATTAGGGTCACTTTGCACCTTATGGAACTAGTCTCATAGCTCCATTAGTCACAGTTTAGGAGATAATTTTTATAGTATAATCTAGTCAATACATAGGTAATTTCAGGATTTCAACATTCAACCTAAAGATTTTAGCATTTAAATTCTATAATTGAAACCCTAAACCTTAAAACCTAAACTCGAGGCCCTAAACCTTAAACATTCAGCCCTTACCCATGAGCCCTAAACCCTAAACCATGAGCCTTAAGCCCTAAACCCCGAGCCCTCATCCCTAACACTAAACCCTAAACCATGAACCATGAGCCCTAAATGCTAAACCCTAAACCCTAAAAACTAAATCCTAAACCCTAACCCTAAACCCTAAACCCTAAACACTGAATCCTAAACCCTAAATCCTAAGCCCTAAACCCTAAACACTAAGCCTTAAATCCTAAACACTAAACCCTAAACCTTGAACTCTATGACCTAAACCATTAAACATTAACCACGATACCTAAACCTAAACTATAAAATTTAAAACCCTAAAACCAAAATAATAAACCCTCAACCCTAAACACTAAATCCTAAACCCTAAACACTAAATCTAGATCCCTGGTCTCTAAACCATAAACCTTAAACCCATAACTCTAAACCTCATACCTTTAGCCATAAACCCTAAACCCAAAACCATAATCCCTAATCCCTAAACCCTAAACCCTAAAACTTAAACCCTAAGCCTTGAACCCTACACCCCGATCCCCTGAGCCATAAACCCTAAACCTTAAACCCTAAATCTAGATCCCCCGAGTTCCAACCCCTAAACCTTAAACCCATAACTCACAGACCTCAAACCCTTAGCTATAAACCTTGAAACTTACACCCTAAATCCTAAGCCACAAACCATAAAAACTAAACCTAAGCCTTGAACCCTACACCCTGATCTGTGAGCCCTAAACCCTAAACCATGTACCCTAAGCCCTAAACCCTAAACCCTAAACCTTGAACCCTAAACCTTAAGCCCTAAATGATAAATCCTAAACCCTAAACCCTAAACCATGAGCCCTAAATGCTAAACCCTAAACAAATTTCACATTTCTCATATTTCTATGTATGGTATTATGCAATCTAGGATGACCCATTGGAAGCTGGAAAAAATAACCATCACAACACAAAAATTAATCTCAAAGGAAATGGAAGAAATATAGAGAATATGCCAATGCGAAGGTGTAGAATCAAAACCGAATTACCTGTAGTATCCTCTCCTCTAGAGAAAGAGAAAGATCTTTTGCTACTAGAATGGATACAAAATTTGACAGAACTTCCTGAAGTGTTCAAAATAAGCATAGCAACTAGGGAATAGCTAAGAACACAAAGGGTTATCAATCACCTAGTAAATATTTCTTGTTTAGTTCTGAATGGGATTCAGATAGCCTATGACTTAGTGACCTTCCATTCATTGATAATTCCTTCTATGATAAACCCATGGATGCTTTCAAAAGTGCCTTAAAAAGATAGGGGTAGTCATCAAGCCTAGTGAAGGGTGTGATGTGATTTCCAAACAACTTGAAATTCATACAAATTTAGAGGTCATAACACAAATTTACAAATATCTCTATTGTTATAAATAGAATCCAAGTAATGGTTTCTCCCTATATCCAAGGATCAAGGACTACTGGGGTCTGTGGCAGGATTCAACATTCAAGAGTCATTGAGTGTCTAAATCAGAATGTCTTTATATATGGTGAAACATTTTCAAACATTGGAGTAATGTATCTTGGAAAATAAACTTGAACCTCAGAAATCCTCTCAAATTGCCAACTTACACAAGCACTGGACATATCAAGCTTTGTTCTTTGAATGAAACCTTCATTCTCCGACAAATTGCAGCTAAAATAATTATTCAAAAGAGCATCAAAAACATTTCTTTGTACCAAATTGTTCTTGGATATCTGTCATTTACTTCCTTCAAAATATCAACAGATGAAAGACATCAAATTGTGATGACTCTCTTTGAATGTTCTACCTAGGAAATAGATGAATCCTTTTCAGTTGAATACTCTTTGTTAATACTAATAAGAATGGGTAAGACACAAAACATTACAGTGAGTGAAATAGTTCCCATGTGATGGGAAAAAGAAGATAGATGTATTGGGTAACATTTATTGTACTGAATTGTTCTTGGATAGTTGTAATCTCTTTCCAAAACATCAATAGATGAAAGGTGTCAAATTTTAATAACTCCTTTGAATGTTTTTAGCTACAAAGTAGATAAACCCTTTGTCCTAAACCCTAAACCATGTTCCCTACACCCTAAACCCTGACCCTTAAACCTTAAACTCTAATCCCTAAACCCTAAACCCTAAAACCTAAAACCTAAACACTAAACCCTAAACTACGAGCCCTAAAACCTCGACCCTAAACCCTAAACACTAAACCATGAGCCCTAAACCTCAACCATAAACCCTAAACCCTAAACCCTTAACCTTGATCCTTAAACCCCGATCCCTAAACCATAAACCCTAAAATTTAAGCCCTAAATGTTAAATCTTAAATCCTAAACCCCAACCTTGAACCCTAAACCCTAAACCATAAACCATAAACCCTAAATTATAAACCCTAAACACTAAATCCTTAACCCTAAACCCTAACCCTTAAACATTAAACCCTTAACCATGATCCCTAACCCTACCATAAACCCTAAAACCTAAACCATAAACCCTAAACCCTAAACCTAAACCCTAAATCCTAAACCATAACCCTTAACCTTGAACCCTGAACCCTAAACCTTAAACTCTGAACCATGAGCCCTAAACCATATACCCTAAACCCCAAACAATATTTCATCAATATTTCCTAGTCTTGTTCCTAGAACCATCATTGAGTTTTCTTGTACAACTACCTTGTTTATGAGAGGTGGGACAAGTAACTAAATGGATATGACATCTACATTGTGCCTTACAATGCATATTACACATCTCTACAAAACTTGTTTCTCCCCACATATACTTTCGCTCTTGAATGTAAATTTATTTACACTCTGAAACAAATTTCACATTTCTCATATTTCCATGTATGGTATTATTCAAGCCAAGATGACTTATTATAAGATAGAAAATGTTACAAAAATATTTTCATAGTGTGAACACTTAGGAGTGGTTTGGGTTATTTGGTAGTAATAGTTTTTAATATTTATAAAATAATATATGAGTGTGCAAAACAATTGTAATGCACAACTCATAATTGAGAAATATTTGGGATATTGAGAGGACTTAGAGATTAGCCTTGAATCCTTACTTATAGGAGTTCATTGAGCTATTTATATGTAATCTCTCCATTGGGAATTTATCTCGAATGAATTACAATATCTCTAGTTTTATTATTTTATTGTGTAATGTTTTGTTTTTATTTGATTAAATCATGGATATTTACAAGATTTGGTATCAGAGTGGGTTAGACTGCAATGATAACTTGTAGGATTTTGTGAGGCATTTAGATCTGGAATGAATTTGTTTCATTGGAATCAATTATATGACCTGCGTGTTTCATTGGAGTCAAATCTGTGACCTGCATGTTTCATTGGAATAAAATTTGTGACTTGTGTGTTTCATTTGAATCAAATCTACCACATGTGTGTTTATCTACCAACAACGGTGACACTTCACTCAGGAAAATCCATACTTGGTTGCGATGTGACTTCTTGCAATATCCGGATCTGCAATGATAGAGGTATTGCATTTCTTTCCTTTTTTGGATGCAAATGAAAAAAATAGAAGAAAAAAAATGCCAAATTTGGAAAGGGTTCAGGAAGATGTTGGAGTTATAACTTAAAATTGTAACTTTCAGCTGGTAACTCAGATTAATGTGCCATTTTTTTAAAAATGTGTATTTTTTTTATCTCTACACATTGATCCTATGTTTTTTCTATTGTTGGACAAAAAAAAATTCCATTTTTGGCAAATATGTCAGAAAATTTTACTTTCAGTGTTTAAAGTTTATTATAAGGGTGCATTTTCGACTGAGTTCGACACCTATTATGGAAACTCCATTAGATAAATTCAATGGATTAAATTTTCACACATGGAAGGTGAAAATAAAAATGCAATTAATGAACAAGAACCTTTGGGGAATTGTGAGTGGAAAAGAACCAAAACCAACAGATGCTACAAAATTGCTTGAATGAAAACCAAGGATGAAAAAGAAAAATCCATTATTGGGCTTTCTTTATCAGATATTGAGTTGCATTATATAGACTTATTAAAAAAGACTAAAGATTTATGGGATTTTCTAAGTCATACATTTGGTGCAAAGGTTGTGAATGCTAAATTCTCACTTAAGTTGTAGTTATTCAAGTTGAAAATGAATGAGGGTGCAACTATGTCAAGTCATATTAACGATCTTAGATCTCTTCTAAGACAACTAATGGAAGTAAGTGCTCAGGTAGATGATGAAGATGCAAAATCTATTTTATTAAATAGTTTACCTCCAAAATACAGTAATGTAGTTTTTACTCTTGGTCAAATGCCTTCTCATTCACTTGAAGGTATGATTTCTGCATTACTAGCTGAAGAAAAAAGAACAAAAGAAGATATTGAGGAAGAAATTGCTCTTTATATTAAAAGGAAGCATACTAATTTTTTCAAAAACAAAGAGGAATTAGAATGCTTTTATTGTAAGAAAAAGGACATAAATCTTCTTTTTGTATTACTCGTGCCAAGGACATCATAAAAGGAAAGCTGAAAATGGATGAAGCTAATGCAGTTGTTAAAGAAGAGTCAAAGAATGAAGAAGAATATGAACCTGAATAGAAGGAGGATGAAGATGACTACCTATACTAAGTAGTGCCTGATGGAGGATGGAGGCAAATTGGCATCTCTTGTTAGTCACCAACAAAGAGATTGCTTCATGGTATTGGTGACCTTTTATTTTTGTTGTGTGGTGTGTTTACTTTATGTTGTAATAATGAATAGAAGTAAAATTCCTGTTTAAAGCTCCTGCATGAGCATAATTTCTATTTTGTAATCCCTCTAAGTTAGAAACAATGATGTGAGAAAAATAATGTATGCTTCTATGTAGTGGTTGGTTCCACTAGAAAACCATTTTCTGAGTTGGAGGTTCTCTTTGAAAACCTCATATAGTTTGATTTGTTGGTCCTCATTGAAAACCTTCATTTCTTTGTAGATCATGACTAGGTACAGAACATAGCTTTACCCATGTTCACACTAAGGGGGGACCAGATTATAGAAATATTGTTCATAGTGTGAACACATAGGAGTGATTTGGGTTATTTGGTGTAATAGTTTTTAATATTTATAAAATAATATATGAGTGTGCAAAACAGTTGTAATGCACAACTCATAGTTGAGAATATTTGGGATATTGAGAGGACTTAGAGATTAGACTTTACTCCTTACTTATAGGAGCTCATTGAGTTATTTATATGTAATCGCTCCATTGGGAATTTATCTCGAATGAATTACAATATCTCTAGTTTTATTATTTTATTGTGTAATGTTTTGTTTTTTTTATTTGATTAAATCATGGATATTTACAAGATAAAAAATAAGCATCACAACACAAAAATTAATCTCAAAGGAAATGGAAGAAACATAGAGAATATACCAATACGGAGGTGTAGGATCATAATCAAATTTCCTGTAGTATCCTCTCCTCTGGAGAAAGAGAAATCTCTTCTGCTCTGGAATGGGTAGAAAATTTGACAGAACTTCCTAAAGTGTTGAAAATAAGCATAACAACAGGGAATGGCTAAGAACACAAAGGGGTTATCAATCACCTAGTAAATATTTCTTGCTTAGTTTTGAATGGGAGTCACCTAGCCTACGACTTAGTGACCTTCCATTCATTGATAATTCCTTCTATGATAAACCCATGGATGCTTTAAAAATGCCTTCAAAAAGATATGGGTAGTCATCAAGCCTAGTGAAGGGTGTGATGTGATTTCCAAACAACTTGAAATTCATATAGATTTAGAGGTCATAACACAAATTTACAAATATCTCTATCATTATAAATGGAAGCCAAGTAATGGTGTCTCCTTGTATCCAAGGATCGAGGACTATTTTCCTCAATGTGGAAGGATTGGACATTTAGGAATATGACATTTCCATCCTTCAAAATATCAACAGATGAAAGACATCGAATTGTGATGACTCTCTTTGAATGTTCTACCTACAAAGTCGATGAACCCTTTTCAGTTGAATACTCTCTGTCAATACTAATAAGAATGGGTAAGACACAAAACATTACAGTGAGTGAAATATTTCCCATGCAATGGGAAAAATAAGATAGTTGTATTAGGTAATATTTCTTTGTATCGAATTGTTCTTGGATATCTAGCATTTTCCTCCTTCAAAATATCAACAGATGAAAGGCATCAAATTGTGATGACTCCCTTTAAATGTTCTACCTACAAAGAAATTGAACCCTTTTTAGTTAAATACTCTATCAATACTAATAAGAATGGGTAAGACATAGAACATTACAGTGAGTGAATGGGTGAACCTAAACCCTCAAGCCCTAAACCTCAAGCCTTAAACCCTGAGCCCTAAACCTTGAGCCCTAAACCCTAACCCCTAAACCCTAAACACTAAAAACTAAACCATGAGCCTTAAACCCTAAACCCTAAACCATGTGCCCTTAACCATAAACCTTGACCCTCAAACCTTAAACCCTAATCCCTAAGCCCTAAACCATAAACCCTAAATCCTAGCCCTCGACCCTCAACCCTAAACCCAGTGCACCCTAAACCCCAAACCCTCAACCCTAAACTCTAAACCTAAGTTTTAAACCCCAAACCCTTAACACTAAACTCTAAACCCTAAAACCTATTTTTACTTACCCAAAACCCACAACCCTAATCCCTAACCATAAACATTAAACCCTAATCCTTAAGTGTTAAACCTAAACTATAAACCCTAAACATAAAACACGAGCCCAAAAGCCTAAAGCCTAAGCCCTAAATCCTAAACCATAAACCCTCAATAATTAACCCCGAACCCTAAAACCTAAAAATCCTAAACCCTAAGCTATAAACTCTAAACTCTAAACCATAAGACATGAACCTTAAGCCCTAAGCCAAATCCCTAAACCCCGAACCCATAATCTTAAACCCGAACACTAAACCCTAATCCCCTGAGCCCTAAACCATGAACCCTCAACCCCAACCCCAACCCTCGACCACCGAGCCCCAAACCCTAAACCCTAAACTCTAAACCTTGAGCCCTAAACCTAAACAATGATCTTACGAACCCTAAACCCTAAAACCTAAACCCTAAACCTTGAGCCCAAAAACCTAAACCTTAAACCCTAAACACTAAATCATAAACCCTTATCCTTAAACCTTAAACCCTAAACCCTTAACCATGATCCACCGAGTGAAAACCCTAAACCATGAATCCAAAACATTAAACCCTAAACCTTAAAACCTAAAACCTAAACCTTAAATAATGAGCCCTAAAACCTAAACCGTAAACATAGAAACGAGGAGTTAAACCATAAACCCTAAACCTTAAATTCTAAACACTAAACCTTAAACCCTAAACTATGAAACCTAAACCTTGAACCCTAAGCCTAAAACCCTAAACCCTAAATCCTAAAACCTAAACATTAAACCCTAAACCTTGAGCCCTAAACCCTCAACCCTAACCCCTAAACCCTAAACCATAAAACCTAAACCCTAAACCATGAGCTCTAAACCATAAACCCTAAACCATAAAGCCCAAATTGTGAGCCTAAAAACATACACCATAAACCATAAACACTAAAACCTTAGCCCTAAACCCTAAACCCTAAACCTCAACCCTCAACCACTATTTTTAAACCCTAAAACCCAAACCCTAAATATTGAGCCCTAAAACCTAAACCTTAAACCCTAAACCCTAAACATTGTATCCCTAAAACCTAAACCTTAAACCATAAACCTTAAATTCTAAACACTAAAACCTAAACCCTAAACATCATTTTAGTAAGGATCTCATTTTAGTAAGAAGTAGAGAAGCATCATAGAGCTTATTCGCGATCACTAAAGTGAGTTATGGACCAAATTTTAAAATTAGTACCAATTCAAGCAGTGGTAGGGCCAAAATCCAATCCATAAGGTCAAAAACCCTACAAAATGACTATGTGTTTTCACAAAACAAAGACCGACTACAATATATATAGCTTGAAAGTTTTAGGTCATTGATGAAATTCTGAAAATGAGTAAGTATTGACAACTACGGGACCACTTCCATCAGTGCGAGAGACCCTAATTTCTTATATTTAGTAAAATAAATTTAAAGTATAAGATTTCTTTCATTAAATATAAAATAAATTTAAATTTAAAGTATAAGAAATAATAAAATAAATCTTATACTTAATATTTATTTTACTAAATATGGCTCCTTTTAGCCCCTACAAACTTCATATATAGCAAAACATGTACGCGTTTTGTGTTCATAAAAACACAAGCGCATTATAAAGCGTACATGTTTTAGGTTCATGAATTCCCGAGCCTAGGAGAACATAACGCAATCATGTTATTGCAAAACGCAATCACATTTTTTTCATTTTCAGGTTTTTATCCACTTTTTGGCCCCCCAATTTGGTTCACTTACCCTATTTTTAGGACTAATCTATTCTACCAAAACCAACAAGGAAAAGGGAGAAGGAAAGAAGAGAAAACTTAAAATATGGTGATACACCATAAAGTTTTGAGGATCTTAGACTTATTGGAATCACACATATGGACCACGGGAGCTATGCACACCATACACTAACTACAAGTGATTGTATCAAAGAAAAAATGTTTCATAGAAGGGTTCAAAGTTGAGTTGTGAAAAAATAAAGAAGGGGCATAAAATGGCTCCATAATAAAATCTTGCATACAACTAGTTAAACACAATCTATGACTGTAAATTGACACAAAACTGCATGAAGGCATGAAGATTAAACTTGTTAAACCAAGGATAACATGTATCATGAAGATAAACTCAGTTTAAAAAAATATGCACTAAACACATACTTGTAGAAAGGTAAAAACAACTCCTTTATTGCTCCAAGAGGTGGAATAAACACAAAGAATCACTCATGACCCTTGCTTTCTCACTCAGAATATTGAATTACTCCAAAACATGAATGAGGAGGCCAATATAAATTTTACAATACATTCTAGAGTTTTATAGAAAATATGAGAGAGAGGAAAGAAGGAAAATCCTATACATGCAAGTATGACTTGTAAAAATAGGAAAAAAACATGTGTGGTTTGTCTCCTTGCTCCAAAAATAACTCTTTTTGAGTGAAGGGTGTGCATTCTTCTTTATTTGCTTTCTTTTTCTCTAAAAATAGTCTCCATACTTTGTTTTTATCTAATTCCACGCCCAAAATAAAATATGCACTCCCAAAATAGAAAAATAGTTTTTCCTCTACTTTTGCATGCTTTGTTTTATTATTAAACCTTTTGGATGATGAAACAAACTTACCTTGCATGCTTTCATCTATTTTTAACTCTCTATGCTTCGTTTTTGACAAATTATGCTAAAAATAACATCATGTGTTTGGGAAAAAGCAAAAAGACATTTTCATGGTTAGAATGGTTTTCCTCATTTTTAGATGCTCCAATAATGATCTTTCACCTATTTCTAACCTTCTCATGCTTTTACATACTCCAATTTTTCCTTTTGGATGGATTTAAGAGGTTAAAAGATTAAATCTAGGAAATTTTGCCTTTTAGATGATTTAAGAGGTTAAAAATGAAATCTAGGTTATTTAAGGTTCGTATGATTTTTTTAATTTTCCTTTTTTGCGCAGATTTTTTAGGGACTTTTTCCTTCATTGTGCATATTTTTCCGAGACTTTTCCTTTGTTGCATGAATTTTTCTAGGGACTTTTACTTTGGTGTGTAGATTTTTTGGGGACTTTTTCCTTTGTTACGTAGCTTTTACGGGACTTTTTCCTTTGTTATATGGTTTTTCCTCGAACATTTTTCCTTTTGTTGGTTCCGAGAAATTTCTAGTCTCCACCCCTTCCAATCCCACATAAAAAATTTCTCCTTAATTTTGATCTTTTTTCTTCCAATCCAAAATTATTTAAGTATTCAACTTGAACAAGTGATCTAAATAAGCATGGGAGCTTACTCGGATAACAATAACTATTACAAATGTCATTGTATTGGCCACACCAAAATTATATTGGGCATTGCATTATATATTGTGGGTAAGGGTTTGAGGGGGTCGATCCAGGGTTGTAGCCCCCCATAGATGAGAGAGAGAGAGAGAGAGAGAGAGTGTGTGTGTGTGTGTGTGTGTGTGTGTGTGTGTGTGTGTGTGTAAACATCCATGTTGTTTTTTTAAAGAAAACTAGATTCTAAAATTACATATAAACAATTTTATGTGTGTAGAGGTGTAGAACACAACTTTTAAATCTCTATTCTTCTTGATTTAAAATTACACAATATATCAAATTTATACATACATACATATATTTATATTTATATTTATATTTACATGTATATAGCTTTATACCTATATGGGTATATAAAAATTTAAATATGTTTACAAGGAAGAAAGAGTTCAAAATTGGTTTTTAATCGAGAGGGTGATAGATGTAAGGAGGTAACTAAAAATCTACTCATATTTTGGAGCATTAAGAAAATAAGACAATGAGAAGGATTAAAAATCAACAAAGCAACTTCATTTTAAACCAAAAAGACACAATAAGAAAAACATCCATTTTCTCCTTTTTTTGCAAGTTGATTCAATTAGTAAACTTGAAGATAAATTACAAATTAGCACAAGTTGACAATGTCACATTTACAACATCTATTACAAATACATATTATAGTTGGATAATGGTTAAAAATTCAATGATCTCGATCCAAGTCAATAGTTCATTTAAGAGAAAATGGAAAGATGAAAAGCATTCTATTACACAATTTACAAGTTTATTACTCTAGTTGTAAATGTATTTTCAATCTAATTTACAACAATATTAACTCCACTAAACCATATTCTTCTCATTCCAAATGCAATTTTTTTACATTTTATTACATCATAGTTTCCAAACTATATTAACAATAAAAATTCTTTCCTTTATTTGGATTACTAAGAACAAAAACAACTTTTAAAATTCAAGAGTACAAACCTCCCACAAAGTGGGAACAATATGCCAAAAATTTCATAGAGTCTACCATTCTTCCATAAGATATCAAACTCCCAAAACTCTCATTTATCCTACCTCCAACTCCAACCAAGTATGCATCCAAGCCACAATAGAATGCTTGGTCTACCTCCCAACCAAATGGAATCATTACATGCCACATCCAAAAATAGAGAGTGGGTTATCCTCCTCCAAGCCCATGGTAGGGGATAAGAAAGCGTCTATGTGAACACAAAAATATAGGGGAAAGATCAACAACAATCAACCAAGAAACCCAAAGGAGTTTGATAATTTAAAAAAAAAACAATAAGTTCCATATTCTATCAATATAGGGAAGAGAGGGAGAGAAATATCATTTAAAAAATATCCAAGCACGTATTTGAAATGTGTCCATAAGTTTCCAAGAATCCCAAAATTTCTCAAAGACTTCATATCCCTCCAAGAACCTTATATATTTTTGCCTCTTTCTTGTCAAGGCTTTTCAAACCTTTGAAGGTTTCCTTAGCGAGAGAAAAGGATATGATTCCCAAACCATATGGGAATAATCTCCTACTTCAAAACCATATGAAGGGAGTGAAAAGAAAGCCCAACAAGGCTTTCTCATAAATCCTTATGGAAAATAAGAGGATATTTTCCCCTCTTCCCCTTACAAATCCAAAATCCACTCCCCAAATGGGATTAATGGATTAAAATAGAAGAAACAATAACACACTTTTTAACCCAAAAATCCTTTCAAACACCAAAGACTCGATAATATTTAAACAACTTATTTCCAAAAAAAGTAAACACAATAAAAAGGGTGTGAGGCCTAAATCACGAGAAAATTTTGAATCCAAGATTGCAAACCTAAGAACAAGTCCTTCTAGCCAAAATCAAATATCTCAACAACCAAATATCCTTCTCTCCAAAATTATCCCTAATGAAAACAACCAAAAGAACCCCACAACCTTCTAAGTTGGAGGATAATATAGGAGAAGAGTCTCCAAACCAAAACCCAATAGGATGGTGACATGTGTCACCCCTCCACATAAGACTCCAAGTCACCCAAGTACTTCCAACATGCACTTACAAATCAGTAAATGAAAAATAAATTTAAAAGCAATCAATTCAAGTCTCCACATGGAATAACTTGCACTCTAAATTCCAATCATATACATTTTCCAAAAATCATAATTATTAGTGGTTGAAAAAGGGTCAAAAGGAGGGAATAATCTTTATGAGCCTTTAAAAGAGGTAACCCATCAATAGGTGTGGTACTTAGGGCTCTTTTAAGGAAATTGTAGCCTCTAACTTGCCTTACACCTCTTTAAAAATTTAATTCTTTCCCAAATTCAATTTTTAGGGAATATGTGGTCTTTGCGAGGGTGTGGATCCACTTAATCCATTCATAGGTGATCCTAAACCTAAATAATAATAATAACACTATATGCCTAGATTTGGATCACCTGTAAGATGTGTTATTCGATATAAAAATCCCCAAATAAATACTACTAAATAAATGGGCTTGTGTTGTCATTGAAAAGAGAAGGACGATTATGAGTTCTTTTAATGAATAAAGTGGGTAAAATATTCCTTATCTAAATATATAACCTATACACAAACACACTTAGAAAAATGTTAGTTATTTTTTGTGGTTAGGGGACCTGCCTCGATCAGATCCCTAACCATTTAAGGAGATAAAATACATTTTATTGAATAAAAATGACAAAAAAGAATGGTATACCTGACCCATTCACAAGATAGTCGTGGGTGTGATTCACTAAAAATCACACAAATATCACAACCAGATTGCGAATTGTGACTTACACTGTGTTGAAATTTCTCCAAAAAAAGTAACCTTGTGAGGCTAACATTCCTTTGTGATCCTCCTTCACCTCTCCAAAACTTACAATACCAAAATATGTGAGCAACGAAGCAAAAACTCAAGAATGGGCTTAAGTACACAAAGAGTTAAGGGTGCTAAAAATTTTCTAAGAGAGTGAAATTATGGGGGTGAGTGGTGTTTTATAGTTTTGGAGTGCATAGAATAATGTGACACATATGGGTGTAATGTGCATAGATGGGTGAGATGATAAGGGTCCATGATGTATTGGGCATGAAAATGAGTAGGTGGGATGGACAAAATTAAATGTGAGTGGATGAGGGTTAATAAATGGGTGATGAGGTTTCTTTTATCACCATTTTTTGGTTTTTTAATGGATTTTGTGAGATTATTTTATTTTTGGGATTATTTTGTTTTATGATGTTTTTTCTATTTTTGAATAGGATACCTTATGCACAAGGTGTGTTTTCTAGTGTCTACATTTTTCCCCTTTTGGGATGCATGTTGCAATAGGCATGATGTAACACAAAAACTAAAGACAAGATGGGGGTCGTTTAATCCTATGAAAATGGTTTCAATCGTCATGGCATTAGATGGTTGATTGGATAGACAAGGACCTAGAAATGCAATTGATTGGCCACGGAGTCTGTGAAGGTATTGATAGTTTGATTCGGTAAGGCAGAGACTATTGAGTAAATTGATAAATATGATTGATAATTGGTTTTCATAAGATTTGTAGATAAGGGTTTGATGTGATATACCCCCTCAAGTGATATTTTTAGAGCTGTAATTTTGCCTAGAATAACACGGGATAAAAAATAGAAATTGATAATGACATAGAATGAACCTTGGTGAAGGAATGATGAGTGAAAGCAAGGACAGATTAACAAATTCGGGTGGTGGTGAAAATGTGATGAGAGATATGTACAAGAATGAATGGAAGTTAGATATCATGAGAATGGTATTTCCCCATCCTAAAGTGATGAGAAATGATATAAAAAGTGGTGGTTATACAAAAGTGCACACAAGGAAGCGTATCCCATGGATGTTCATTCCAAATGAGGTGGAATGTAAGTATGAAAGTGACATGGTTGTAATAATAGAGTGTAAGAGGTGTGTAGGTGTATGAACATGGTTTGTAACAAGAGTTTTGGTGAGAACATGGTGATATTGAAGCCATAAGACATGAGACAAAATGGGAGCTTAAATGGGATCTTGAAGTGAAGACCCATAAGACAATGAGTGAAAACACAAGCCAATGTGTAGGTATGAGTGAAATAAGTGATTGGTGATAAATGGTATGGAAGACAACTATAATTTTTGCATTGCTCCACCATTAGCCATGCATCTATAGCCCTGATGGAGATACATTTTATTTTAGTTGCAAAAATTACTCTATTTCCAAATTGTGGATTCCATAGCCACGGTAGAGATACTACGAAGACCCTTGAGAGAGAGAGAGAGAGAGAGAGAGAGGATTTATATTGCTCTTTTCTTTTTATTTGTTTTTTTGAATTTGGACTTTTGCTTGTGATTTTTAATTTGTTTTTGACATGATATTCAACTCTCTCATTTTTCGAGGGGTTTAGAACCACTAGTGTCTTGATGGAGGGAGTGGAAGTGATTATGGAGATGACATTGACAAGTGTCAACAAATAATGCCCTAGGGCCTTCACAACAAGTTGTTAAGTATGTAAGAGTGCATGGATCTCTAAGAGGATAGTCATTCTTAATTCACCAAGTAAGGAGAGACCAAGTTCAAGAAACTATAGTAGAGACTATTAGCTCACAAAACGTGACAATAAGATAATCAAGAGTGCACCAAAAGCTATGAAACAAACCAAGGCATGGAATGTGAACAAACTGTAAATGAAGTATGTAGTAGTGAATCAAGAAGTGGATTGAAATATGAATGAATGGATAAAATGTGGAAGAACATCCATGAATAAGTGTTGTTTATTGCAAAGAATCTTGTACAATATCCATTTATTACTTATTTATTACAATATTCTTAACCTTTCTTGTTTGTTTTTGTCATTTTCTAACATATTGCTCAAAGCATGGTGATTTAATATGGCTTTAGGTGGTAGTAATTACCCATTCATTGACATTGGTTCTTTTCCTGTTGTCTTCCATCCTCTTTAAGCTTCGTGAAAGATGTGTACATGACTCGGTATACAATATACAAAATATACAACACATTCTAACATTATCCCACTTGTATACTTTGGAAAAGGGGGCTACACTGCCATATAGTCAGCAGCTCAAGGCATTCAAGCCCATCAATTTTCTGCACCAAGAAAAATTTTCAGCACTCACAACCTTAGTTAAAGAGTCAGCAACATTATCCTTTATGTCCACCTTAGTTATTAGTATCTTCTTCTCCTCTACCATTTCTCTTATAAAATGGTATTGAAAATCAATTTTTTTCGTTCTTGAATGATACTCAAGGTTATTTGCTAGAAAAATTACACTTGGACTATCACAATCAATTCTTACAACATTTTGAGTGAACCCAATAGTGGAAATCAGTCTCCAATCCAAACCACCTCTTTACTTGCATGAGTAGCTACCATGTACTTAGCCTCTGTGGTGGATATCGCAACACTTGTTTGATGTTTACTCATCCAACTTACCGCTCCACCAAACAAGTTGAACACATAACCCCTGGTAGACATGCGCATATATAAGTCTCCACCACAGTCAGAATACAAAAAACCATGTAGATCTAATGTTTTACTTTCATCAGGTTTTCCCTGATACTAAATTACATAATTAGATGTCCCACGCAGGTACTTGAAGATTCTCTTTACCGCAGTCCAATGTTATTTTCTAGGATTTGACATGAATCTGCTCACTACTCCCACTGCATGTGTAATATTAGGTCTAGTACAAACCATTACATACATCAAATTACCAACTGAACTAGCATATGGTACCTAAGACATGTCCTCTATTTCTTCTTCAATTTTAGGACATTGTTCATAAGACAAATATTTACCAACAGAAAAGGAATACTAACAGGTTTACTTTCATGCATTTGAAACCTTTGCAAAGATAACCTCAAGATAATTTCTTTGATTTAACTCCAATTTCCTATTTACATGATCTCTTTTTATTTCCATGCCCAAAATAAATTTTGCAGCACCGAGATCCTTCATATCAAATTGAGATGAGAGTTGAGATTTAACATGACTGACCAATTTTTTATTGTTACCAATTAACAACATGTCATCTACATACAATACAATGATAACATAATCTTCACCTTCCTATTTAAAATAAACACATGGGGTCAACTTTACTTCTTTCAAGCCCAAGTCTCAACACATACCTATCAAATTTCTGGTTCCACATTCTTGGTGATTACTTCAAGCCATATAATGAATTTTTCATCCTACACACCAAATCTTCCTTTCCTTTGATCTTAAATATTTTTGGTTGTGTCATATACATTTCCTCCTCAAGTTCACCATGCAGAAATGTTGTCTTAACATTCATTTACTATATTTCTAGATTGAAAGCAATAGTAATAGCTAAAAGAAATCTAATATAAGGAAACTTATCAATAGGAGAAAAAAATCTCACCAAAATCAAGTCCCTCCACTTGAGAGAAACCTTTTCCATAAGACGAGCTTTATACTTCTCCATTTTCCCATATGCATTATACTTCTTCTTAAACACCCATTTACAACCAACATGTTTTCTTCTAGGAGGTAACTTCACCAAGTCCCATGTATTATTCTTATATAAGGACTCTATTTCTTCCTCCATAGCCTTTTCCAAAACTTACTTTCAATAGATCCAAAATATTCCTTCAAAATCTTGGGTTCATCATCAAGAATGAGACAAAACTAATAAAATAGAAGTAGAACAAATCGGGGGACTATACCTCTTAGGTACCCTTCTCATCCGATTTGATCTTCTTCAGATAGCATTTTCTAGTTCCTCATATGCTTGATCTAAATATTCCCTTTACAACTCTCTTTGTGGTTCATCTTCTTCTACTCGCATAAAATTTAGAAATATATTCATCTTCCTCAATTTTAACATGATCTTCCTTTTGTTTTTCTTCCTTCTCTAGAATCTCCTTAATCTCTCTAAAAATTACATTACGGCTAAAAATAACCTTCTATGTTTCTAGATTCCAAATCTTGTATCCTTTTACACCATTAGAGTATCCAATAAATACGCACTTAGCAAATTTGTTATCTAACTTGGTTATTTTATCTTTTAGAATATACATATAAGCAATACAACCAAATACACATAAATGTCTAACAGAGTCTCTTACTAGTCCATGCTTCCTATGGAGTTTTTATTCAAGTGCGGATGTCGGTGATCTATTAACCAAATAACATGTAGTTGTCATTGTTTCTGCCCTGAATATTTTTTCCAAACCAGCACCACTGAGCATACTCCTACACTTATCCATCAACATTATGTTCATCCTTTTTGCAACTCCATTCTGTTGTGGTGTATATGGAGTTATCTTTTTCCTTTCTATTCCACACTCTTTATAGAATTGCTCAAAGGAATTAGAGCAATATTCCCCACCATTGTCACTTCTCAAAACCTTTATTTTCCTTTCTATTTGATTTTCTACAAGAGCCTTAAACTCTTTGAATTTATTGAAAACCTCATACTTATTTTGGATAAAATATACCTAGGTCTTTCTTGAGAAATCATCAATAAAACTAACATAAAACATGGCTTTTCCTAGTGATGGAAATTTTATAGGTCCAAAAACATCACTATGTATCAAATGTATAATTCCTTCTGATCTTGTAGCATTAGTAGGAAAATTTACTCTAATTTTCTTTCCAAACACACAATGATCACAAAATTCAAAATCTAAAGGACACTCAAAAATTCCTTTAACCATACCTTTTACTTTTAAAGTATGAATTTTTTTCTCTCGATGCGTCTCATCCTTTGATGTCATAACATTTTCTTCATTCCAATAGATGTAGGATTTAGATCTAAAGCTTTCTTCTCCTCTAGAACCAAAAAGTTATTACACTCATTAGTAACAATGCTTTCCTCAAGCTTGAACAATTTTCCAGTACAGATGCCTCTTACCAATATCATTGCACCCCAAACCATCTTGCAACTATCTTTACTAAATTCTACCTGAACACATGCATCATTCATCTTACTTGCATATATTAGGTTTCTAGTCAAACCTAGAATGTGCAGAACGCCTGGGAGGGTTTTAATTCTTCCATCTTTAAACCTCATCTTGATTCTCCCATAACCAATGATCTTACAAGTTGAGTTGTCTCCCAAATATACATTACCTCCATTATACTTTTCATATTCACAGAACAACTCTATATGTGGTGTCATATGAAAGGAGGCACCCGAGTCAATCAACCATGCACTTGCTTGGCACATGCATGTGAGCTAGAAGCTATAAAAAAATCTCCCAAGTATTCATTAGAGGGTTTTGTATCTAAAGATCCACCATCATCAAATGACTTACCCTTGTCTACATTCTTAGATCTACAATCTTTCTTAAAATTCCCTATTTTACCACAATTCCAACATTTCTTCTTATATTTTTCTGTAGTCTTTGATTTACTTCTAGACTTTGAATGTCCTTGCCTCTTCTTACTTTTATCTTGGTATGGCCTCTTACATACAAGGAATCCTTGGATTTATAATCCTCAATGGATTTCCACCTCATTTCTTTTGATAGTAAGGCTACAACTACATCCTCAACTAATAATTTTTCGTAGTACTATTAATAGCCATAACTAGATTATCCCAAGACTCGGGTAAAGAAAACAAAATAGTAATACATTTATTCTCCTCTTCCATTTTAATATCAATAGAAATAAACTGACTTGCCACAAAGATTAAATAAGTTCGGATGTTATGCAACGAGTCTTCGTCATTCATTCTCAATGAATATAGCTTCTTTCGAGAGAAACATTTTGTCACCAAATACTTTTTCCGATAAAAATTCCCCAACTTCTCCATAACACCTAAGTGGATTTCTCATTTGACACATTCAAAAAACTTGAATCTGACAGACACAATCCCGATTGAACTCCTTACCTTCCTATCAATCTTTCCCGAGTCCTCCTCTACCTTCATACGCATAGGCATGACTCCAGACCCGGTAATCCAATGATCTCTATCCATAAGAAGATCTTCCATCTTGATATTCCATAACTCAAAATGTTTACCATTAAATTTTTTGATCTTGATCCTTGTGCTTCCCATCATTTTCTTCTACCTGAAAAATTCACTCGTAAAGCTCTAACTTGAAAATGTTTATCACAAGTTTTAGAAACCCTAACTCCTCACATAAAAGCTAAAACCTCGCTCTAATACCAAATGAAGAAAATTCATCCGATAAACTAATAAACAAGAATCTATACTCAACAAAATATTCAAGATAATCAAAGAAAACAAATGACAAAACACAATATTTAACCTAGAAACCCTTTTGAGAAAAAACCCAAAGACAATAACTTCTCTATCTTATCGCATTAACCTAACCATTTCTAATACAATAATGTACTTCTAAGTTCTTCTTTACCCTACTCGCATCTCCAAAGCACTTTGTAAGAAAATTAGTAGGAAAATGTTAAAGCAATTTTACAATATAAGGGGTACCACAACCATGGGCTAATAAAACCCATAATAATTCCCCATAATTCATGGATTATGATACCACCTATATACGTATAGATAAAAATAACATATCTATACTCTCGGAAAAATAGGGATTCTAAAAAAATTTCTGGGGTCCAAATTTCCAAACCTTTGATTGGGGGCCCACTATCCCCCAAACCCCCAACGTCGGGGCCAGCCTGGACCCATGATAACACTCATGAAAGAGGTGTACGGTACTCACGGTATACGGTATACAAAATATACAACACACTCTAACATTTATGTTGGTGAGCGGAACATTTGGTAACATAAAGTAGATAGAGATGCATACATGATATCCATGTAGAGTGTAGTAGAGAGGTATTGATGGACTAGAATCAAGCATGGATTGAAAAAATGAAAATGTGGAGGAGCGTGAATTCTAAAGATGAAAATGCGCATAAAAATTGATGAGAGTAAACCTAGGGAGAAACACATGTGTAGTTGTTATGGTGTGTAGTCTACCTGCTACATAGTTAGTAAAGGTAAGTTCCATCACAAAGTGTTTTTTTCGTCATCATTTTTGTTGTTAATGTAGCCCTTAATTTGACTCTTTGTTTCTCATAGAACCAGACACTTTAAGGAGAAAATGAGAAAGTAGTCAAATATGTATGTATGTACAAAATGTTGTGTAAAATACACGTGTATAGAAATGTGTAAAATACATAAATGTAAAACGTAAAAAGGAAAATGTAGACACCAAAAATCTACACTCCATGTCTCAATCTCATTTACGATAAAAAAATAACCCATTTACAACACTCCGTAACATTAAAACCACTATTGGTCTCTTTTAATTAGATTAATTTGATAAAAACTTTGGCACGTCCTAAGTCTAGTTAATTAATTAGTTAATTTAATTAATTGGATAAATATCCTCACACCTCACCCTCACACCTCACCATGCTAACTTGGACACCTTCACTAGTTATAACTAATTAACTAGTTTACTAACCTTCCAAAAATATCACTCAACCACCCCTAACTTATCCCTAACCACCTCTCCACACTTAACTAGTTAGGACTAACTTAAAAATAAAAACCTTCTAAAATCACTCACATCCTCATCCTAACTAACTTGGCCCAAGTTTGAGTCTCTCCCATACCTTATCTTAACCACTTTAAAATCCTCCAAAATCAAGTTGGAAATAGAAGTAAAATCACTCCTTTTGAAACCTAACTAAGATTACCCGCAATCACCAAAATATTTGATCTATATAAACTTGTTTCCAGACTTCTTTTGGGAAGAATTTTCATGTATTACATGTATATTATTCTCTTCTTTAGGCATTCTAAGAATCAATCATCATCAACAAGGCTCCATCATCGTAACGTTTCTTCAAAGTTGTTGGTTCGATCATCATATTGTCTATTTTCATCGTCAAATCATCCACATTCATCTGCCAACCAAATCGATCACTCACGCAAGGTAATCATCTTGTTTTTTGTTTATTTTGGTCAACAATAATAGGTAATATTGATCATATTTCAATTATCATATCATATATGCTCTGAGAATTACTTTAGATCATATTTTAACAAAGCTTTTTCTCTTTTTATATAGATGTTAAAATTGACAAAGTAATCACCAATGATTGGCTTGATCACCGGTGATTCCTGTCCAATATCCCTTTATTACTTATTTCTTATAATTTTTCTAACCTTTCTTATTTGTTTCTATCATTTTCTAACATATTTCCCAGCATGGTGATTTCAGATGGCTTTAGGTGGTAGTAATTCTTGTGTTCTTAACATTAGTTTTTTTCATGTCATCTTTCATCGTCTTTACTTTGGGAACAGGTTGAGATACTTCATGATTTAGAACTTTGTGCAATTCATTCCGCACCCTTTGATCGTCTTGAATCTATTTTGCATCAACCCAGTGTATCTGTGAGGTAACTTAAGCATTTTGGGACATGTACTACGAGGCTCGAAGGATCCAAGAATACCTTACACAATATAAACACAAATATGAAGTTATTTTAGACCTATCATAAGACTATAGTACTACATCCGAATTTGATACTGATAGTCACATCACAATCCCTGATACTAACACTACACATGCCTATCTCTATGAAACTTAGGAGGAAGTGTCTAATTTATTTTCCAAGGATTTCATTTCTATACCCGAATCTGATTTTACTAAGGATGAAGGCCTAGTTGATTCTGTAGGGTCTAACTATTTATACACATATCAAGAATCTGATCTTTGGTTCTAGGGTTGTCATTATCCTATTATGTATATTTCCACCTAAATAAGTGACATTAGTTGGTCATACTTTCACTTTACTATATTGTATCGTAACTTTATTATTATCAATAAAAAACTTAATTGTTCTTGAGTAGGTTGATATCCTTTGAAAGAATTCTTTGGGCTTCTTGGGGCTGGTTTTGCTAGGAAACCTACCCACATATTTTTACTAACATTATCTTGTTTAAATACTTTGATTTATAGGATTTCTTATAGGGACTAAGCCTTGTTCATCTTCTTCACAAAGCACAATATCACACAACATCCATCCACATTTGTGGGTATCCCAGAAACCCCTCCATACTGAGGTTGATTTAGGTTATTACCCTTGAGACATCAAGAAAACCAAAGGTAAAAACCATGCTCGATAGAAAGTTTAAATGGAACATGTGCACCTGATCCATGTCAAGAGAAATGGGTGTAGAAGGATATCATGTATTGTTATGAGTTTTTTGGGCAATCTCATGCCACCCTGGCTAAAGAAGTGTAGGGATGAAATGTTATGTGTCCTCCAACTCTAACAGCTTCTACTTGAATTATGTAAAGAGATATCTGTAACATCCTAGTTTTTTGGGTGATTCGATGCCAACTAGCCGAAGTAGTGTAGAGAGGCACACCCACTATAGAACCCAAGCCTATAACTGCTTCCTATAAATTCCAAAGGAAACCATGTCCTCTAAAAGATACTATGTGTGGAGTTCATAGAATGGTCTGAACTCACTCATTCTATGTAAACCCACAATGCCAAGGAGGAAAGTGCATTATACTGAACCAGTGTAAATATGTTGTGTTAGTATGTAAAACAATTAATGATCCCCCTCTTTGGGGATGCATGTGACGTTGTTGAAAAGAGAATGTGGCCCCAAAAGAGGACCTACCACACTCTAACCTATGTAACTATACCCTACAGGGGGAAAGGGAAATCGCTTGGTAGAAACCAAGGCACGCACAAAAGGGGATGGCTATCCAAAACAAGTGTCAGTCCAAAACACATGCATGCAATAAGACAAGTGTACAATATGCAAATAATGTAGTAACTACCAAAAAAGCAGTGTAAACACATAAGAGAAGTAGTAGACAACAAAAAGTGGGTTGTAAACATGGGGCATCACTCACAATATCGTAAGACACACAAGGTCATCATAGATGAAAACAACAAACAATTGTGCACACAAACATAGGGAAAAGCCTGTATACAATGGCAAATAATGGAATACAAGTATAGAAAAACAAACAAGGAGTCATGGAAACAAGTAATCCTACAAAACAAGTGATGCACATGGAACACTCGTTAGCATGTTAGAGAAATAGCCAATATGTCAAAGCATGTATGACCAAGTAAGTATAATACATTAAGTACAAAATGAAATAATAACACATGGATAAGATGAATGTGGATGTCCCCAATGACCAAAGTATAGGAAGGGTAAAAGGAAAGCATCCATGTCATGTGTAAAATTATTGTATATGCGATCACACTAAACAAAGGTGTGAATGTGCATGTGTGTATGATATGGACAATGGAATACAATAAATCAGCCTAACATGTGTAGTAAATTTATCATGCAAAACACTAGCAATAAAAATTAAATGCCCCCAAGACAATGTAGTATGCTGTGGATGAATGGAATGGAATGCAAGATGTAATGGTACGATAAATGTGCCCCCCCAAATGTATGGAAGTGTATGTAATGAGGTTCATTTTGTTTTCCCCCTCAACATTCAAGAATGAACTATAAATGAGAGTGCATCATTGGGAAATGGTCGAGTAGTGTTTTGTGTGTCTAGTGCGCTGCAATGAGTGTGTATATGTAAATGATGATGGGATGTGGCATGTGGAGATATGTGCGTGAACCCTATAGCCAAAGTGTATATCATGACTTGTTGAATGGATTAGTGATTATTTATCCCTAATTGTATATCACTATATGATGAAAGGATGAGTGATGATTTATTCCTAAGCATATATTATTATAAAATGAATGGATGGAAATGGGTGACGATTTAGCCTAAAGCGTATGTCACTACAAGATGAAAGGAGGAGTGGTGATGTAACCTAAGGTGTGTACTACTATAATATGATAATGGAGGTGGTGATTTATCCTAAATCATATACCACTACTAGAGGCAATGATGGAGGTGGATGACGATTTATCCTAAATCATATGTCACTATCCTAAGAATGTGGCACAATGAAATTTTGTATGGTGAGTGTACGGTCCATTTAATTGGTAAACCATTGGCATTAGAGTATGCATCGAGGAACTAAAGTGCATCATAAGGTGGTGAGTGTAGTGCGTAGAATAATGTATTGTATGTAGTAATGATAAACTAACTATAGGATAAGTAGAATGTATAAATGTGCGGTGTAAATAATGCGGTATAGGATGTGTATGGTGTAAAGGATATTTAATATATAAGATGCAATGATAGGTGTAGATAGAAATAGAATATGTAGGGATAAAATATAAAGCTATACCCATATGTAATGTAATCTAGTGTAGTATGTAGAATGTATGTGGTGTGTAGGGTAAGGACTAGTAAAATGTAGAATGTAGGGATGAAATGTAAAACTAGACTCATAGGTAATGACAACTAGTATAATATAGAAAATGTATGATATGAAAACACATAGTGTATAATGTGACGAAGTGTGTAGATATCATAATGAATGTAATGCATAGGTGAGGACTAGTATAATGTATAATAAGTGTAGAATGAATGGTGTATGATGTGTAATGTATGGTGGAATGTAATGTATAATGCCTAAGGTGTAGTGTGTGGGGTTCAGTGTAATGGTAATCCCTCAACATTCAAGTGTGAATCGAAGCACAAGAGTGTGTCATTGGGTAATGAGGGTGCCATAATGTGGGATGAAAATTCCTAGGAAAGAAGAGTGATAGATGATTATGCGCGTATGTCGAATGCGGGGGTGAGATACCATGCCCCCAAGTGAATATGGATGAACTAACCAATGAGGGTGAAGGAAGAGGGTCCCTTCACTAGTCCTCCGTGATGATGAAAGTTGAGGAACAAATTTGAGTAATGGTGGTATGGTAGACAAACACTACATGGGGAATGAATTTGATACGCATGCGATGGATGGATATAAGACAAATATCATGGCGTAGTAAAGTGTGTTGGTGATGGAGATCGAGGAAATGTTGTGTGGAAAGGGGATGATGATCCGCGTGGGATAAATTGAGGCGGTGATCGACGTCAAGATGTAGTGATTGTCCTATGAATACGCCTATGGTGATGGGGAGGACTAGTGGAATGATTTGGTCATGTAGACGGAGTAAGTGAACTAGGAGTATATGGTGCTTTTAATAACATATAATGAGATGCGTTAGAAGAGGTGGATGACACATTTGTAAGAGGAGATGGAAAAAATGGAGGAGATGGAGGGACACCATTAATAGAAATAACTTGGGAATTGTAAAGTAAATTTAAGTGGAAAGTGAGTCATATATATGATAGATTGAGAGCGATAAATCCAATTAAGGCCTAAAAGCAAGTCACACCCCACAACTGTGTTTCCAACAAGGAAAGGGACAATCATGGTAAGTGGGTTGACCGTGACATATAGTTGAACTACACCAAAGGATTTATGAAATGGATAGTTAATTTGCGATGGAGGGTAACTAATGGCCCAAAGGAGTGACATAGAATAGGCACTAATGGGCTAGGATGGATCTACCTTAGTATTTTTGATGGTGGTCAAACTGATAGATGTGTGTATGTGTAAATTATTATATGTAAATGTAGTGTGATAATTGGTGTTGGAAAAAGAAATGACGGGTAGCTCAAATTTGGTGTTAGCAACAAAGAAATCAAGAGCTCCTGAGTCTGGAGGTGATATTGCATGATATGTATGATTAGCAAAAGAATTTGTGATATTTTTGTCCCGGTGTTGGGATTCATTATAAAAGAGTTTGAATTTACCCTTGTCATTAGCAGGAGTAGAGTTAGTAGATTAGGGGAATTCAAGCTTATCATTTTCAATTAGGTCCTGGATAATTGTTTGGAGTTTGAAGCGTCTATTTGTAGAATAGCCAACCCAATAATGATAATCACAACGGAAGTTTTCATTGTAGTTTCATCATTTTAGTTGTGATGGGTCTAACTCGAGGGGTGGAGGAAGGGTAATAAGGTTATTGTCAAGGAGTTACTTTAATATAAGATGTGGAGCCATGGGAAGGTTGTTAAATGTGCACCTAGGCTGTTGTGATTTAACTTCTTTAGAGGGGGTAATTGTGTTAACATTGATTTTAGTGTTGGTTGTCTTAGAGGTAGATGTCTTGAATGGTGTCTTAATTTAAAAATGAGTGGAGGATGGATTTTATTCATGATACTTAAGCTTTCCAAAAGATAAAAGTTTAGACTCACGAAGCTTAAGAGTATGAAAAAGTTGATCAAATGAAGAAAAGGCCTCAAAGAGAACACTTTATTGTAGAGGTGGTAAAATACTTTGGATAAATAGATCCTGTAGCTCAAAATCGGTAAGTACATTTGTCATTTTAGTGAGATTATTCTTATACCGTAAAATGTAGTTAGTGAATTGTTCATTGATCCCTACTTAAGTTGTGCTAGTTGGGCATAAGAAATCTTAGAGCCTATGTTGATGGAGAAATGGGTAAGGAAGGCATTGGCTAGATGAGTGAATGAAGTAACTGAGTGGATAGGTAAATCATAGAACCAACACATGACATAGTCATGGAGACTACGAGGAAATATTTTAGCTAAGAGAGTATGATCATCAACAAAATCTAGACAAGCAACATGAAAGGCCCGAAGATGCTCCTATGGGTCACCATGCCCATTGAAAATGGGTAGCTTAGGAGTAACAAAACTAGGAGGAAGCAGATAAGTAGAGATGGCAAGTGTAAATGGAGTATGCAATAACAAGTTAGAATCTAAAGATGGCGATGTAGTATCCTGTTGCAACTTATGAATTTGAGCTGAAGATCGTGATACAAAGAGGTTAAATCTTGATTACCAATAAAGGAGACTTTCCTTTCATGTAAAACTAAAGGAGGCGTCGAAATGATTAGGAGGGGGGGAAAAAACCAAATTAGTAGAGATAGTGGAAGCGTAGAAGTAGGCGGTTGAGTGGACACAATAGTTACTATAGCCACAAAAGGATGGAGTTTTGTGAAGTTAGTAGCTTCCTCATGAGCAACATGCTGAAGTAAGTCTAGATCTTGGGGTTGCATAAAGAATGTGATCATTGATGGATTTAATGTGAGATTCAGTAAATTCCTCATGAGAGCGAGCCATGACAAAGGAAATAAAGAAACCCTAGTTAAATAAGAAAGAGTCTAGGATTTTATATGGTCGGGCTCACAAAATGATTAACTAAAATTAAACTAAACTATAGGAAAGTATAATAATAGTTAATCTAATATAGGAGGACTAAAACATTGTAAACTATGCTAAAATAGTATGGAATGATTTTAAATAATTATATCAAATGAAATAAAACCCTAAGTATGCAAAGATGTAAAAGGAAAGGACTTAGTTGATTGTTGGAGACTATCACAAGTTGTCATAGGTCTAACTATGGATTCCAAGAGCAAGAACGATCACTCAGAGGTCCCGTAAAGGCCAGATCTGGAAGATATAAGGAGACTGCAGCACCCAGGAAGGTACTGGGGTGCCTCGGGGTGCCCTGGTCTATAGAATAGGTGCCATGGTCTCTGTAAAAGCTCATAATCTGATTTTGGTAGTGTCACAAGATATTGTGAATATTCTCTATCTATCGCATTAGATCTTCCAAACTGCGTTGGATGTATGAAATATTGCAAGAGATGAAGGAATGAATTATAAAAGATAAAGAAGAATCAAAACCCTAAATTAAAATATGAAAATGAATGGGTCAGACTAACCTCACTACCACAACAAATGGGCTTACTAATATGAGTGTTGCACTACATTTTATACCCGAATGTAGTTTTTGTTTTTGTGTGCATGTCATGCCCTAGGTTCTCTTGTGTTAGTTACACTTTGTAAAGTAGCGAGTAATAATAACTATAGAAAATGAAATAGCATGTGTGCATGGGATAGAATAGAATACATCCCCCTATGTTGTGTGTGATGATGCGGATCTCCTAACCTTGATACATGGAAGTATGTGGATGCAAGTGATGTAATGGATGCAACTCTAGATGGAATGATAGTAGTAAGTGATGCTAGGAACCTCATTATGGTATCATAACTTTATATTTATAGGATTTTCTTGCTCTAATTTCATAATTAACCTTGACATGACCACTAGAAAAAAATATAAGGATGAAAAATGGCTAGGAAGAGCCCAAAAAGAGGCGGGAAAATAGAACAAGGATTGGGGCGTCACAGTGAGACCAGGGGTGCCCTACTAGGGCGTCCTAGTTTAGGCTAAAATTATGGGACAGTGACGAAATATGTGGGCATGTATATGAAAGTATGCAATAATGATGAAATAAAAAGGTAAAATAAGATGACCAAAAGGTGGGATTAATTAGTACTTTTTTCACTTGAGAACCTTCTAAATAGTAGTATGAGACCGGGCTAAATAATACCTAAAGTGCATGATTTTGTGACTACACATATTGAATAACTTACCATTTATGGAATCATGGGAGTTTTATTATATGTCCATGATGATTTCATATCATGGTTGTGGATTTAAAGTACAAAGCATGCCCTATTGATGAAGATTGTATTTTAAGCAAATTTGGGGCATTTTTAGTAGTTTGTGGTAAAAGTAGTTTTTCAGAGCTACATGTGGAATTAATACTTGGTTCAAAAAAATTTCATGATCCTAGTTGTAATATATTTCCATTGATATATCGTACTTGAGTTTTTTTTTTTAAGTATGAGGAAGTTATGACCTGTTCTTTGAAGTTAGGATTCTCACCTAATATTGAGATAGTAGATTTATTTACATTTTGCAACAATACACATGCATGTAGTATGCTTTGAAATTTTAGTATTTTTTGCTAAGGAACCTTCCTTATCTAGAAATTAAAATATGAAAAGTTGTAACCTGGAAATTTTGGCAAGTTTTTGTAAAATAATGATATTATTGTAATTTTCTTATTGGTATTTGGTTTTAGCTAATATTTGTAAAATAATGTAATTATCGTTATTGTTGCAAATATGTATTCCTCTGAAATTCAATTTTCTCTTCACCATATCCAAAATCATCTACACACTCATATGTAGATAGTATGGATATTGTGGGAAATTATAAAGACAATATGGATTTGACAGAGGAAAATTTGGGAAAATGTGTTGAAGAGGAGGTCGAAATCGGTTTAGTGGTGCATGTAGAAATAAAAAGTTGTCAACAATTGTGAAAAAAACATGCAAAAAGGGAAATATCATATTACACCTTATGAGGAAGAGTCCAAAGATGATTTAGAACTTCTACCTAAGGCATTGAAGAAATATAAATTTGATTTCCCCAATTGGCGACATTATGGGGCTTGACCAATGGATAAACCACTTCCAACACCTTATGAAGAATTCACATTTTGGAAGCAAATCTACATGATATGGCCTTCTACTATTCCCAATGCAAGTCTTGGGATATTCACTTTGACGATAATTAATGTTGGGTCTACTACTCAATGTTTAGTTGGTCTACCAATATTACTTTTTATGGCCCAATGTACCAATTTGCAGATTGGACTCATGTGGCAAGCTACAAAGTCAATATGTCCAAATATGGCATGTGTTGTAATGAAAATTCAATGGAATAATATATTTGTATAGCCCCCAGTATAAAACTCATTGTAAACATGAAGATATGTACATTATGGATGCCCTTATGCATTTAAAAATATTGTGGGTTTCATCAATATTATGTGTGGGTGTTTCTGTGTATATCTCCCAATTAAAAATTTATAGAATGTATTAATGAAAAAGAAGATGAAATTAAAGGGAAAATATTATCACATTATGTCATGGTGGAGGTGATAAAAATATATAAATTTGGTGAAGAGCTTGTGATAAATATAATTATAAAGGAAAAGCAACACTAACTAGATTGAGGAAAGATAAACAAAGTTGCCACTAATGATTGATGTATATGTATTGGTTATTTGAAACCTAATTTTTGTCACAATTTAATTACTTCTACTATTTTGAAAAAATATAATGTTGTGTAAAATTTTGTTTCTTTCGTAGTATATAATTTTATAAAACCCAAAGAATTTGATGATATTTTGTCTAATGATTTGTATATAAATTTTATGAACATGATGAAATTTTTGAAAAAAATGAAAAAAACATTGTGTTATGGGACATCACTACCTTTACACTCAAATGAGGATCATCCTCTATCCCCTGCATAACCACCTTCAGTGTCACCTCCACCATCACCACATGTTGCATTACAACCTCGTAGAATATCCACTAGAACATATGACAATGTTCAATCATTTGTCACCAATCCTTTTAGACATTGATTTGTATGGTGTTCATATGTACCTTCCACGTCACCTATATATTATGAATCCTTTACAGAAATTTACCCCTAGACCAAGACAATCATGGTATGAGTTTTGTAAATAAATTAAGGAATACCACCACCTCCACCTCAATGAAAATCCATTTCCTTGTAATATTATTTTGTAAAATGTTAGTTGTTACCTCTTTGGTTGTAATATGTCAATTATTAATGGTCATGACTATAAATGTAAATATAGGTGTCCTTTTTTCCTACTTTGAATATTATATTTCATTGTTGTTTTAAAAATTTTATTAGTTTCCACAAGAGCATGATGGTTGCATTGACTATGGTATCCTTCTTAGATTGGTATCATTATTATTAATGTTATCAATTCTTTTAAAAAGTTGGTGATATCAATCTTAGCATAAATGCGATAAATTTCTAAAAATAATCTCAATAGACATAACACTAGAAATCATTTAACTAAAACAATTATGAAAATTTATTGAGCTAAAAATTTAACTAAAATCCAACTCTATCTTGATCTCAATCCCTTTTGACATCCCTTATTTAACATCTAGTGAAAGTTTTATCTTGGCCTTCTCTACACTTAGATTGTGTTAAGAGTAAACAACCTTATTTTTAGTAAGGCATATACCTAAACATTGTATGAGTCTAAAAACATTGATACAACCTAAAAGCTAATAATACACCCTAAATACTAGTGGATCACCCTTAGTAACACAAATCAAACGCCCTTAAAAATAATATACCACCCTTAACATTAATATGACACCTTAAGCATTAATAAGACACCTAAACACTAATAGGTCACACTTAATAACACAAATTAAACACTCTAAAATGTTGATGCAATAACCTAAACACTCACACAACATGTTAAACACTAATGTGATGCCCTAAACACTAATAAGGCACCTTAACACTAATAATACACCCTTAATAACATAATTCATACACCTTAAACAATAATGTAACACCTTAAATACTAATATGTCACACTAAACACTCACACAACATACCAAACACTAATATGACATCATAAACACTAATATAACACATCAAACACTAATGGGTAACCCCCAATAACATAATTAGGATACCCCATAAAAATACCCCAAACATTGATATGACACCCTAAACATTAATAAAACTCCTTAAACACTAATATGACACCCTAAAGACTAGTGGAGTCACCCTTAGTAACACAAATTAGACACCCTTAAAAATAATAAAACACCTTTAACATTGATACGACACCTAAACACTAATGGGTCACACTTAATAACATAAATTAAACACTCTAAACATTGATGCAATAACCTAAACACTCACATAACATGTTAAACACTAACATGATTCCCTAAACACTATACGACACCTTAAACACTAATGAGAGACCCTTAATAACACAATTCATATACCATAAACAATAACGTAACACCGAAACACTAATAGGTCACACTAAATATTGATACAATACCCTAAACATTGATGCAACACCTAAACACTAATGAAACACCCTTAATAATAGAATTTAGATACACTAAACACTAATGGGACACCCTAAAGACTAATAAAACACCTAAACACTAATGGGTCACCCTTAATAACTTAATTTATACACCCTAAACACTTATGGAAGACCTTAAACACTCATACAACACACTAAACACTCAAATGACACATCAAACACTCAAACAACACACCAAACACTAATATGACACCTTGAACACTAATGGGTCACCCTTAATAACACAATTTAGATATCCTAAACACTAATGGGACTCCCTAAACACTCATACAACACACTAAACACTAATGAGACTCCCTAAACACTCATACAAAACACTAAACACTAATGAGACTCCCTAAACACTCATACAAAACACTAAACACTAATGAGATTCCCTAAACACTGTACAAAGCACTAAACACTAATGAGATTCTGAAACACTAATAAAAAACAATAAACACCGTAAACATTAATAAAACACCTTAAACACTAAAGGGTCACCTTTAATAACATAATTTAGTATCCCTAAACACTAGTGCAACACTATAAAAACTCATGTGACATAATAAACACTCACATAACAAAATAAACATTAATATGAAACCCAAAATACTAATATGACACCCTCAACAATAATCATTCACCCTTAATAACATAATCCGTACATCATAAAAACTAATGCAACATGTTAAAAACTAATGGGACACCCTAAAAACAATTATGACACCCTAAAAACTAGTCGGACACCCTTAATAACATAATTTGAACACATTAAACACTCACACAACGACTTTTCATTCACACAACACCTAAGTAAATAGTAATGTGGGTTTTTATCCATAGATCTATCCCGACTATGTATAGTTATAGTCGTTCCCCTCACTTTATATCCTTTGTTTCCCGCATGATGAACATGTTATCCATATTTCGCCTATGCCAAATATTGGATCGATTGCGATCCCACATAAGAGGAACCAGAGAGATAAGAAGGGGAAGAAAGCGGTGAAGATTCGAATCCCTCGTGCTCGAATCTTACTTAGGAGAAAAGGTCCAAAAATGACTAAGTATGGAGGAGGCAGCGGAAGGAGCCACATGTCCTAACATCGCTTCGCCAAAGGTAGATCCCCCAACCTAGGATGGAGACTCAAATTGGTAGCAACCCCCACGTAGAAAGTGGTCAAACATAGTCAAAAGGTGAACAAAAAAGGCTTCAAAATTGGCTAAGTATAAAGGTGTAAGCGGAGAATTCCAAGTGTCAGTATGGCGTTGATTCAAGGGGAAAATAGAGAAAAGGTTTCTAAACAAGTGCTAGATTGTCGCGTGTCCTAGGGAAAGTAGGCCATCAAGAGAAAAAGTCATCATTTGGGCTCCGAGTCAAAGCCAAAGCGCAAGATTGGAGGAAAGGGGAAAAAGATAAATTGCGGACCCGTTAGCCTGGTTTTGTTCCAATCGCCGCCACGTGTCACTTATCAAAAGGGGACCCATTTTTAAGTTGTTTTCCCGCCCTCCTGTATGGACCCGATACAAACTTCGAAGGGGCATATCTTTCAACTCATGGCTCGAAATATTGCAAATCTAACGCCATTGGAAAGATCTCGGCCTCACCCATGCCATGGGGGTCTGAAACTTTAATTTTGAGGAGGTTAGGTGAAAAAAATGGAGGAAACGTCTTCAGGATTTCAATGCAAAATATTCTAGCCTTATAACCAAATCGATTTGATCTGCTTTCGTTGCTTCCTCTTCCTTCAAGGCGTCGAACCAAGGATTGATGTATTAAAGATGGATTTGGGGGAGATTTTTCATTAGAGGCATTAACAATGTGGTTGAGCTTTGACTTGATTTTCCCTCTTCTCTCTCTCTTCTTCTTCCCGAGGTTGAATCTATAAATATGGGGGGCGGATTCATGTAAAGGTTTGGACATTCTTTGTTTTGTAGGCTCCCTTCTCCTCTAGCAAAAGGGATATGTGGGGTTCAAGCCTTCTATCAAAATTGCATTGTGTTTCTACCTTTTTGCTACTTTGTAATGGACTGTATCAATCTATAGATCAATAAAACACATCTTTGATCGATTTTAGATCCTTTTTTGTCTCTTTTTCCTTCATCTAGTCTCCCATTACATATCGGCTATCGGTGCTTGTTTATTTTATGCATTTTTATGGTTTGTGTCTATTAGCAAGATAAGTTTTCATCATTCCTTTGGTGCATCACCCGTAGTTTAGTCATGTCTTATTTCTTATACTCTTTTATCCATGTCTTCTTGGCAAGTTTTAGGTTAGGTATAGAGATATATCCTCTAAAGTCCTTATGTATGCACCTAAACAGAGGATAAGGAACCACCTTTGTTGTGGAGAGCTTTTCCATTTTTTGTAAGGTCCCACGCCTTGGGAAAATTTCAATGCTATGCAATCACACCAAATGACTCTGCCTTAGAAAAGTAAACCTATAGAACTCATTTGGGGGTGCTGTGATTTTGCACTAACAGTTTTGGCACACCCTGTGGGACTAAGAAATCTCCATCTTATTATAGTAGGAATTGATGTACACTTACTTGTGATTCTATCATTTTAAGAAGCCTAAAATTACACATCTGGAAATTCCAAAAGAAACAAATCTACTGGTTTCAAAGAGCCCAAGCTTGGGAGATTCATGAATCTCACCGGTCTAGAGTAAGGAAAGAAGGTATATTTGAATACTTACATCTATCCCTAGGCAGAGAAAGGAGGGGAAGAAGAGTTTAGAGGTCTCCATCTCCACCAAGTAGAACCTTGTCAACACCTCCACTTGTGAGGCCTTTCTTTAGGTCTGCAAGGGTTTTTAGGCCAATCAGAATGGCACAACCAAATCCATATATCAACTTCACCGGTAGTAGTCCACTCACCTTGAATGCACAAAACCCAGTTCCGATTGCAACATTAAAGAGCATCCCATATTTCACTGGGGAAAATCAAACTTCTCCTGGTGACCATGTCCAAGATATTACAAGTGTTTGTACAATCCACGAGATCCATGAGATGGACATTGCAGTCAATTTGTTGCCTCTTCACTCAAAGGGAAAGCTTCACAATGGTTCAATAATCTTGAGGTAGGCTCTATCTAGAATTGGAATCAGCTATGCAAATATCTTCACAACCAGTTTGGAGAGAAAGGTGATAACTTTTCCTTGTTGGAGTAACTAACAACGATCAAGAGATCCCCAAACGAACAATGACAAACTTCAACCTCAGATTCTAGCGAACTCGGGATAGAATTCCAACAATTAAAAGAATCACTAATGAAGGTGCCTTCTTATACTTTCTAGGGCTTTAAATTCTTATATTTCTCTGATGATTCAGTTAATGGGGGACACTATATTACCTACAGAGCATATAGCCTTTCCATAGGGGCTAAGAACTATTTCATTCAGCTAGTAAAACTCGCTCCTAGGTCACCCATGCCTCTATACCTATAGTTAGGAAACCTAGATACTAGCCAAACACCTACATTAGCTCCTATGCCCACCCCCAGAGTCAAATCTCATATGAAGCTTCCACTTCATCATCTAATACCTCTAAAGAGCTTTAGAAGTGATGAAGCAACTTCATAACTTTGGGAATGAGCTAGTGACCATCAAAAGACAACAAGCTCGAGTTCCAGGCCATATCATCCTCGTGCTCAATATCAGCTAGACCCCAAAGATTAGTTGTTATCACCGAATCACAAAGACCCCTATGCATGTATTTGAACTCACAGCAGAAATGATGGATAACATGGGTACTATCTCCATACCTCAAGGACTTGCTAAGATAGACCTCCGACAGAAAGGGTTCTGCTCCTAAACTACCCGCCACAATCTACTCTAATGCAGATAAGCTAACTGTTCTAATCTAAATTCCAAGGACCAGGGAAAGAGAATACATAAAATGGAAGCCTACACTAAAGCGGTGATACACCAGAAAACCTTTCCATGGGAGAGTAGTCTCCAAATGTGTGAAATACAAGGCAAAGTGCACACTAGAAGAGGTGATGACAGTTCTCCATAATCTAGCAAAATGCTTCACATAATATTTCAAGCACACACAATGATAATGAATTCCTTCTCAAGAACATAATAATAGACACAATATTCTCAGAGAAATATAAAAGAGGCAAGAAGAATGCAAGAAAACACAAAGCAGGGGAAGATACATCCACAAACTTGTATTTTATTGCTTCCCTGATGTTGATCAGATTTCTAGTTTGATCATTACAAGATAAGGGCCTGATCACCATGCAAGGAGTCCACTACAAGGGCCTTGCAAACACACTCAAAGCTCTCAGCAAGGCTGACAGAGCTTCCTAAACTACCCAAAAAACTCTCCCCTTTACAATGAGCCCAACACTCCAATTTATAGAAAATGAGAAGGAAAGAGAGAAGGGAAAAATGGAAATCCTGAAATCTGTCTTCAACCACCGTAAGAGGCATTAAATTGAGGAAATGGGTATACATTACTTCAAAAGGCTCCCCATACTGTCCCATGTGCTCAAGAGAGAAGGAATGATGACCATGCCTCTTAATTGCACTCCCAAGACCAAATAAAACACCTGCTTCAACCCGGCCACGTTTTCTTAAAATATCATCAATTTCTGAAATATGTTTTCTTGATTTCATGCATCGGGCTCGAACCACGATTCCAACGGTACCAATTTTGTGCGTTTCGCTGAGAAATGCAAAAGTTATAGGCCTTCGAGGAGCAAAACTCTTTGGGCCTTGGGCAGCGTTTTCTCAAGCATTCGACGGAAAAGAGCATCGATCTTTGAAAAATGAGCCAAATATGTTTCTTTATTTAAATATATCTACCCTCATTAAAATTAATAAAATCCAGTTTTTGTGGCGAGAGACGCCGTGTTCGCTCCAGAAAGTCTAATTTTATGAAAATCGGAGCTCGAGTCAAAAGTTATGGCCGCTTGAAGTTTCCTCGACCAAACGTTGACTTTTCTTCCCCGCCGGCCATTTCAGCTTTTCACGTCCCGATGTCCCTTTATCCCATTTGGACATTTCTTGTGTTATTTCAAAACTAACCAACTGCAAGATTCGCGCCATTTGGGTCCCAAATGTCCCATTGCATTGATATAAAGAACTTGTTCCCATTTCGAGCTGGGTCGAAAGATATAGTGATTTGAAGATTTGTCCAAAAAGCAGTTCCGGGCAAAATATTCTTTTTTCGGCATGCTCGGCCGGATGACATTGTCGAGCTCTGCATAGGCCCCAATCTCTGAAAATTCCTTCGGGCTACCTTAAACTTATTTCCCAATTGCCATTTGGACACGTGGCCTTTTTGTCCCGCTTGTCCCAAAGGTGACCTTCTTCGAAAATTTGGCCATTTTCTCTTTTTCGCCAATTTTCCATTTCCCCACCCACTCGCCCTTTTGGCCTGGATGTCCCAATTGCTTTCAAACCGTCTCGTGCTCATTTCCCCGAACCGCGCCTTTTGGTCCCACTTGTCCCAAATGCTTCTAGACTAGACTTAGCCATTTTTCGTGATTTTTCCGCGAGCTTGTTTTTACAATTTTTCTCACATTTTCCCGTAACTTGCTCTCTCTCTACTGGGACAGGAGTTAGAAAATATGAGGGGACCCTAGAAACATGAAATTTTTGCCTTGACTCAATCTATTTACCTCTTTGCGACTAAAGAATTTGACGGTTATCAAAATTACGCTCTCGGCTCTTTGAATTTTGGATAACATTAGTATAATAGGCCACCACCTCGGATCGTAAACTCTGCTTTGCTGAACCAAGGACATCCCTAAGTGTACTAGACCTTTCGTCCCCGTCAGTATGATCCTAAAATATATTCAACATTAAGAGCATTGTCCCAAGAACAATAATATGGCACATGAATATGATTTTTGTTTTCCATACAATCAGCCACATAACCATTGAAACAACATGCTTTAATGGTGCTCTAAATTAGGCCTTGATGGTGAAAATAGTATGGTGCCACAAGAAGCTGGCCAAGAGGGAGATTAGTAATTTTCTCAATTTTTTGGGCCACCCCTAAATGAGACTTTTTTTGTAATGCTTGTCAATTTTTCTAACCCATTGGGACTTTCTGTGGGATGAATCAAGTTAGAAAGAAGGTATGGCTGCCACACATGATTTTGGTCTAAAAGGAGAAATATTGGAGAGGGCCAACCACTGAACTCAGGTGACCCTCAACCTTCCATCACCCCATAAGGTCCTAGTGCTCCAAGTATAACTCCCAACATGTTGAACCAATCCAAGCCACCTTCCAAACCCATTGAGGCACCGGTTATAACAACCCATGTGCAAGAAAGAAATGTGTCTGGGAAGGGGCGTTAACTCATTCAATATTATTGAGCAGATGAAAAGGACAAGTGTGAGCATTTCACTATGGGAGTCATTAGCCATTCCAGGCTAGAGGGATCTATTGTAGACTGCCATGCATAATTGGTCAAGTTCAAATAAACCCCCTAACCAACAAGAAAGAGTGCTTGCCAATACAGTTCAACCTAGGAGGAACCAAGGAGAACAACAAGGTAAGAACTTGAGACCTCCTCCCTTCTATGTCTCATTGATTATTGGAGACAAATTGGTGCACAATTGTATGATTTATTCTTGGGCTAGTAGTTTTGTGATGCCCAAACAAATAGCTAATCAGTTGGGTCTCCAATATGAGGTCATCTCTAGATGAGTAGTCCAATTAGATGGGATAGTAGTGACCACTATGGGAATCATCAAGGATCTAAGTCTCACTCTACATGCTTTCCCTAATGTAACTATTTTGCAAAATGTGTCAATCATATATTTGCCACCACATTTTGCTTTGTGTTTGCCCGGACTTCACCCAAAATTAGAGGCTACCTATCTCTACTGATTGGTCACATATGCTCTTTAGGACAAAGTATGGGGTGAAGGCCACAATCAGATCTGAACCTATTGCTGATTATCATATTGAATCCTATGTGCCTAGCCCAATCAACACCAACTACTCACTTTTAATCAAGAGGACCTCATAATCACTTCTGAAGAAAATACCAAGGTGGGATGTATCCCGAGTTGACTCTTGATGATTGGGCCAACAAAAGTCTTGGTTTTGACCCCTATAAGGAGATGGAAGAATCGAGCTAGGTGTATACTACCTATATGAAAAGAACCACCCTCTTCCCTAGACCTAATTAAGACAAAATGCAACGATGACAATGAGGTATGGAAATTGTTCTTTGATGGCTCAAGGAGTAGACAAGGAGCTGGAGGAGGATCCATGATTATGTCCCCGAGGTATGAGATATTAATTATCCTTCGATTCTAGTTTTCTTGCTCAAATAACACTTTGTTGAATATGAGGCTTTAGTCCAAGGTCTTCATTAGGAAAGGAAGGCTGGGAATCAAGAACTTACAAGTATTCGGTGACAGTGGAATTAGTTGCAATCAAGTCAAAGGACTTAATGCTGTCAAAAATGACCTACTCAAGAACTACAAGAGTAGGGTATGGGATCTCATGGAGGATTTCGAGGCCTTCAACATTGTGTCCATACCTAGGAAGGAGAATGAAGTCACAATAGACTTACAATAGAATAGGAGCAACATTTGATGTGGTTGATAGCATCAAAAGAGGCAAAGAATAGCCACATATCCATGTAGTTGTGAGGCCAAGCGGTGCAGGATAATAATGCATGCTGGTAGGTGTTTGAGAATGATCAATAGATCATTAACTTCTGTAAGAAGAAGTTGAATTCTCAACTAGAAACCAGAGTAGACTAGAGCAGCAATACGGGAATCAAATAGTACAACTGTATACAAACAAGCTTCCCAAAGGCTTAGTGACATTGGAATCTATTTTTAATCCTAATGATCAGTTCAAAAAGGATAAGGCTAACATACAGATCAAAGGAGAAGATTCAGATTCAATCCCCATTGGAGAAGACAAAACACTTCAAATTGGTAAAGTGGCCACTAAACAAGAAAGGTATGAATTCATACAACTTTGCCAAGAATTCCCTGATGTGTTTTCTTGGAGTTATGAAGACCTAAGAGGATTCAATCCAAAGCTAGCACAACACACAATAGAACTAGATCCAACTACTCAGCCCATCAGGTAGAAGTAGAGACCAATCAACCCACATATTGAGCCTCGATGAAGAAGGAGCTAAACAAGCTGATAGAGGCAAGCATCATATTTCCAATCAAACACTCAAGTTGGGTTACAAATATGGTCCTAGTCAGAAAGAAAAATGGAGAAATCAGGTTGTGTGTTGACTTCAGAGATTTGAACAGAGCCTCCCTCAAATATCACTACCCACTCCCTTCAATGGAGTAGATCTTGCAAGTAGTGTCTGGGTTAGAAAGGTTCTCCCTCCTAGATGGCTACTCAGGGTACAACTAGATCATGGTGAAAGAAGATGATCAATTCAAAATAGCTTTCACCACCAAATGGGGCACCTATGCATACAAGAAAATGCCATTTGGATTATCCAACGCTCGGAGCCACTTTTCAAAGGGCAAATGGATATGGCATTCAATGGGATGATCAACAAAATAGTGTTGATCTATCTGGATGGCATCACAGTGTTTTCCAAGAATGCAGTAGATCAACTTTTCCACCTAAAGCGAGTGTGTTCCAAAGATGCAGGGAGTTTTGGGGTGTCACAACCCCAAAAATGCATATTCTTGGCCCATGAAGGAAAGTTTCTAGGCCATATTGTATCAAAGGAAGGAATCAAAATTGACCCGAGAGAGTTCAAGCAATAAGAGCATTGCCATTGCCAATTCACAAAAGGCTCTTCAAAGCTTCTTGGGAAAAATCAATTTCATCTGTAAGTTTGTTCCAAACTTTATTGCCCTTGTTAAGCCAATAACATTGATGTTGAAGAAGAGCTTAACATTCAAGTGGAAAGCTAAAGGAAAATTAATTTTTGAGGCCATCAAAGAAGCCATATCACAAGCCCCAACTCTTGTGAACCAAATTTTTCCAAATACTTCATATTGTATGCCTTTGGTGGCAGCGACACAATTTCTACAATCTTGGTGCAGCAGAACAAAGAAAGTATAGAGTAGTCGATTTGCTTTCTTCAGCCAAGTTTGAAATATTATGAGGTGAGGTACTCCTTCATTAAGAAGCAGTCTTGGCGATGATCGAGGATTGAAGAAGTTTAAGCATTTGTTTTTAAACAACAAAATATAACTATTAGTCTCCCATGCGGGAGTTAAAGAATTCCTTCTCAGCAAGGACCTAAATGAGAAGCGTGCACAGGATGGATCACTCGTGTCATGGAATATGACATTGAGATCAAGGTCACCAAGCTGGTCCATGGGAAGGGGTTGTGTGAACAACTAGCCTCAAGTCAACAAGATGAAACAGAAAAGTGAAAAGGAGGTTGTTCTTGTTCTACAAGATGATCAAGAAGAAGGGAGAGATAATGTACTTGCTCCTTATTAGACCCAAGACATGGTGCACTTCCTTCGAATAAGAATGTGTCCTCATGGGATGGGTAAAGAAAAAGGAGACATTTCAGGTTACAAGCCATCCCATATGTTCTTATTGATGGTGTCTTGTTCAAAAGAGACATCAATGGCATTCTGTTGAGATGCATTGAGACAAATCAGGTGGAGAGAGTGCTACAAGAATTCCATGTTGAAGTAGCTGAGGCCATTTTTCTCCAAGAGTGATAGCACTCAAAATCATGAAAGTAGGATATTATTGGCCCAGAGTGTTTAGTGACTGCTACGCATGGATCAAAAGGTGCAAGAATTGTGCATTCTTCAAAGGCAAGGAAAGGCTAGCAGCACTTCCATTGCACCCAATCTCAGTCGACCAACCTTTCATGCAATGGGGATTGGACTTCATTGGAGTCATCAATCCAAACTCAATCCAAGGTCACAAATGGATCCTGACAGTGAAAGATTATTTCACCAAATGGACCTAGGCAGTGGCACTCAAGGAAGCAAATGAGTCTAGTATCCTAGATTTCTATGAAGGGATAGTGACCATATTTGAGTGCCAGCCACCATCATATCAGACAATGCATTAGCATTCATAGGTTCCAAGATCATAGGATGGGATGTTAATAATGGGACTTATTTGATTACTTCATCAAACTATTACCCTCAAGGTAATGGCCAGGTTGAGTCCACAAACAAGAACTTGCTAAAGATCATCAGAAGAACTCTTGATGAGAATCAGAGGACTTGGCACACAAAGCTCAAAACGGCCTTATGGGCTGATAGAATAACACCCAAGAGATCTACAGGCAAGCTCTCCATTCAATATTGTCTATGGGAAAGAGGTAGTTTTTCCTATATCACTTGAGTTGCCAACATTAGAGCTCGTGAAGCAACTAGAGATGTCTGAATTTGGACCGATGAAGGCCAGGTATGCGGAGCTGATAGAATTAGAAGAAACCAGAGAGCATGCTCTCTAAGAAATAGAGAAGAATCGGGCTTAATCAAGAAATGCTTTGACAAAAGACAAAATCAAGGACCTTCCAAGAAGAAGACCTGGTTTTGAAATGGGATGCAGATCAAGCAAAACCAGGAAGGCATTCCAAATTTGATGCCATCTGGAGTGGCCCCTATATGATCACAAGATGCAAAAGTAGCAATGCTTTCCAATTGTCTACATTGGAGGGTGAAAAGTTACATATTCCAGTAAATGGGATCTATCTTAAACACTACTACTAAAAGGGGAGTTCTCATCCTGTACATATTACTTTAGTTTTCTCTTTCCTCTAAGTGCTTATGCACATTGTCTTGTTGTAGTGTAGATTAATTTTCTCCTAAGTGCTTTGCACACTCTACATGTTCCATTTGGAGCATGTATGATTTCAAATTTTGTATATAGTGTGGTGTTGTTTTGTGGCTCTTATGTAGTCCATTCGAAAAGATAGATGAAATCTCGGGTTTAAAAAAATCTACTCTCATAAACCTTCATTTCAAGATTTCTTATGAAAATTGAGAGTGCAAGCAGTCGGGCTCGTGAATCAGAGGCAGAATCAATACCAGACCATCTTTCTCAATTCCATGCCCAATGGATACGACAAGGCAATTGGTCTTTTCATCTAGCAGGCAGATACCCCTATGAGTCACCAAATTTTTATCCATATTTCACCCCATGCCAAATATTGGATTGACCACGATCCCACATAAGAGGAACCAGAGACAAGAAGGGGAAGAAACGGCGAAGATTCGAAGCCCTCGGGCTTGAATTGGTTCAAGAAAAGGTCCAAAAATGACTAAGTATGGATGAGGCAACGGAAGGAGCCATGTGTCCTAACGGCACTTCTCCAAAGGAAGATCTGGAAAGGGAGCCCAGGGTGGAGACTCAAACTTACACCAGCCCCCACGTAGAAAGTGGTCAAACAGAGTCAAAAGGCGATAGAAAAGGATTCAAAATTGGCTAAGTATAAAGGTGTAAGTGGATAATGCCAAGTTTCCTTATGGCCTAATTCAAGGGGCGAATAGAGAAAAGGTTTCTAAACGAGTTCCGGACACCGCGTGTCCTGTGGAAAAGTGAACCGTCGGGGAAAAAGTCAACATTTGGGCCCGAGTCAAAGCCAAAGCGGGGGATAAAAGGAAAAGGGAAAAAGATAAATTGTGACCCATAGGCCCGATTTTGTTCCAATCTGGCTGCCACATGTCCCATATCAAAAGGGGACCCATTTTTCAAGTTGTTTTCCCGCCCTCCTATACGGACCCGATACAAACTTTGAAGGGGCATATATTTTGACTCAGGGCTCAAAATATTGCAAATCTGACGCCGTTGGAAAGATCTTGGCCTCACCCATGCCATGGAGGTCTGAAACTTTAATTTTGAGGAGGTTAGGTGAAGAAAAATGGAGGAAATGTCTTCGGGATTTCAATGTAGGATCTTCTTGCCTCAACAACCAGATCAGATTTGATCTGTTTCACCATTTCCTCTTCCTTCAAGGCACCGAACCAAGGATTGATGCAGTAAAGATGGATTTGGGGGAGAGATTTCATCAAAGGCATTAACAGTAGTGGTTGAGCATCAACCTGATTTTCCCACTTCTCTCTCTCTTCTTCTTCCAGGTTGAATCTATAAATACGGGGTGGGATTCATTGTAAAGGGTTGGACATTCTTTGTTTTGTAGGCTCCCTTCTCCTTCTAGAAAAGGAAGCTATGGGGTTCAGGCCTTCTATCAAAATTGCATTGTGTTTCTACCTCTTGGCTACTTTGTAATGGACTGTATCAATCTACAGAGCAATAGAACACGCCTATGATCGATTCTAGATCATTTCTTGTCTTTTTTTCCTTCATCTGTCTCCCATTACATATTTGGCTATCTCGTGCTTTTTTATTGTATGCATTTTTTTGGTTTGTGTCTATTAGAAAGATAAGTTTTCATCATTCCTTTGGTGCATTACCCAGTGAGTTTAGTCATTTCTTATTTCTTATACTCTTTTATCCATGTCTCCTTGGCAAGTTTTAGATTAGGTATAGAGATAGATCCTCTGCAAGTCCTTACGTATGCACCTAAACAGAGAGGATAAGGAACCATCCTTTAATCTGAGAGATTTTCTATTTTTGCAAGGTCCCACACCTTGGGAAAAATTCAATGTTATGCAATCATACCAAATGACTCGCCTTAGAAAAGTAGACTGTAGAACTCATTTGGGGGTGTTGTGATTTCGCACTAACAAAACCCATAGATAGATAATTGGGACCATTAATGTTATAGATAGATAATTTGTTATTATGAATGTTATAGATCAATAAATAATACCCCCTCTCCCAATCCTCATATGGATATAGGGGAGAAACATGACCCAACTATAAAGAGGGGGTCCTTCTAGACTATTATAAACTTAATATTTGTTTGAGGTCTAATGATTAGGGTTTTTTTACATTTGTGCCACAACTACCTCTAACCTTAAAAAAATATTGAAGTTGGAAACCAAAAGTAAATACCACTTTATTTCATTTCTTTTTGGCAGCGACAAGAGAAAAGAAGAAAGAAAAATGGAGAGAAGAGGAAAACCTAGTGGGAAAAAAAAAAAAGATGTTAAGAAGTGAGAGGAAATAGTTTTTAAAAATATAAAAAGGAAGAGGAGAAAGGAACAAATACATCATAGAGGAAAACATAGACAAAAAATGGGGCACCGATAGAAATATGGAGCAAAACTAACACCTAGAAGGAAAGAAAACCCTCCACTAGAAGAAGAATAAGAAGAAGAAGAAGAGAATGTGATGAATCCCATATCATAGGTATGCATATTTGCAATTTAAGTTGATAAATAATGTATGTGAACTGTAGGATGTAAATTGAAAATCTTAGGATAAATTGAATAAACCCTATAATAGATTTAAAAGTAAATTATGTAAATACTAAATAAAATATAAAAACCCTAGGATAAATCTTGTAAACCCTAGTATAATTTGTGTAAAACTTAGGGTAAATTATGTACAGATAGGTAGTATTGTGTAAAGCCTAATGTATATTGTGTAAAACTTAGGTAAAATTTTATAAACCATAAGGAATGTTGTGTAAACCATATGGTAAATCGAGTAAATTCTAGGGTAAATTTTGTAAACCTTACACTACAACATAATTTTCGATCAACGCATATTTTTAAAGTGGAATATAAGAAATGTCTTGCTAGTTCCTTCACATTAGGCATGTTGTTTTCCAAACCTTAGGGATTCCTTGTGGCATGTGTTTAATTTTTTTGGGTGCATTTCATATTATTTGTGTGAATGTGGCTTGTTTTCATGTCTTGTGTAAGCATAGTGGTTACCATCCCTTTAACTAGGTTTATACCACTTATGATTCATCAAGGCATGTTGTTCCCTCTTCATATTTTGATATGGATGATATAGTACAATTACGATCAAGATGTCAATCCTCTTGTATTTCGAGAAATACCACTCTACTTTTCCCATACACCTAGTGCCCCTCCTAGTAATTTTTCTATATAAATCACTACCCTAGAATATTTCATGGAATTTATATCTCCCACTTCCACTACCCTTAATTACAATGATCATAGATTTGAGGGTGATTTGAGGGTAATGTGGATTATCTTAATAGTGATGATGAACAATCTCATTTTCCTCCACTAGTGAATGATCCTCCTAATACCATAAAGGTTGTTGACTGGAAAAATTTGTACATATGTATCAATAACACATATGATATTGGTGCAAAGGAAGGAGGCATGGAAGTCTGATGGAATTGCACCCTACAGATTCTCACCCAGGAAGATAAAATTTGGGACTTAACCGTTTTTGCATGTTATGAGATAAAAATAGACATGAAGTGATGAGCATGAATTAGATAAATATAGAATACTTGGAGGCTACACAAAGTTATTTTGGGAACAAGAATAAGTACAAGAGTCATGCATACTTTGAGCTAATAATAGGATTAGACTTAGAGTTAATTATAGATATTCTTTTATTAGGCAAAGCTTACATGTTTCTTTAGTTGATTTTGTACATGTGTGTGGCTATTTTGAGCATGCAGCCTATTTTTAGATTGTATAGGAAATGATGGGAAAGTCCCCACACTATATATGTATGTATGTATTGATTTGCACAATTTTGGCATCATCATGATCATCAATGTACTATATGTGTTAGAGTTATGTTGCTAGTTTATGAGCATGCATAGCTTATGACAATGTTATTTGTATGTATTCAGCTATTGGTTTGTGATGAAGTAATATAATGGATCTTTGTGGATGGATATTGATTTTTGATGTCTCTATTACTGGTTATTGTATGGTAAATTTAATATTGATCCTTGTTTGATTCATTATGCACTATGGTTGTGAGTTGATTCTTGTTATGTTTTGCCTTTAATTACTTATGGTTATGGAATGTATGAATGATCATGCTAACATCTTGAAAAATTTGGTATAAAAAGAGGGACATGGTACCTTTTTGCCCTTGAGTGAGCGCTTAGATCAATCTAAGAGATGGGCCAATGCGTCTAGGTTTTGAGTAAGAAATAGAGACTACATTTTGGTTCTATTGTCGGGACCTATTTTCAAGCTATTGCAAGGATGTTGCATGATGAAGACATATCGTTGACTTTGGACATCATTAAGAGTTGGGTTTTGAACTTAGAAGACCAATTTTTTCACATATATAATACTTGGACATGATTTCAATGCTCACGTGTGGGTTGAAGAACATATATATCATGAACTCTATGAGACATTCTTTTATTGTTTTCCTATAGAGTTGTATGAGTGGCTAGTAACATATGCATCAAAGCGGAATTGGAGGTATAGAACAATTTTTTGGACACAAGAAGTTTACCGAGACTTTTTTTATGTAGAGGTGACTTGGAAATGTGTTGTAGACCATTGGTTGAGTGGTGTTTTGCACGTTATACATTTGAGTATGTTGTTTTTAATTATTCTTGTCCAGAGGTTACTGAGTTTTAATTCTTTCACAAACCTAGAGGATCTTATTTGTGTGTTATCCCTTTAGTAATTAAGATCTTATTGGTGACTCTAGATTTGAAAGAACGGCCTATTGCTAGGTAAACCTCCACAACGCATGGAGGCGGGGTTAGGTGTGGTGAAATATGACATACCTTATGGAAGAAAAGGAAAGAGAGGAAAGACAACTTAAGTATAATGAATCACGGGAGAGGGAATTAGTGAAGAAGCATGGTGTTGAGGAGTCTATGGAGTTGTGGAGATAGGTGATGTGTGAAGGATTCGAGGTTCACGCAGAGGACGTGGAACCTGAGTAGCCAGTACTCCCCCATTTAGGAAAGTGTGGAAGAGAATACTCTTTCAAATCAAATGAGAGAACATTAGAAGAAGAAAGAGTAAGGACCATAGGCACACATCTGATCCCACCTAGTGACCTTATCCTTGCGTTTAGTGTTCTAGTTCCTGAAATAGTTATTGAGAAACAAGATAGTGTTGGTGATAGAGTAGCGACATGTATATTTCATTTTCCATTGAGTACAAAAGTTCATCGAGCGAAAAATTCATCGAAAAATTCATCTATGTCTATGCAAACATATTATTTTTTGGTGGTTCGATTGGTACTATATTTTCTAGTGCATCATCATGGCAGATTTTGGGCATGTAGAACGTTGGTAATAGATCTAGAAGTAGTACAACTTTACAAACTATGGGGACTCAATTTAGTGTAACAGTTGGAACACATATTATCTCATCCTCTAGTCTGGTGCCCACTACAGGAGGTGGATCAGGAGGATTTGGAGGCTTGGGATCTAGTGGATTTGGTGGTTCTAGAGGTGGGGGAATACTGGAGGTAATACAAAATCTGGATCTGTAGGCATGTTTCACATTAGCCATGACAGGTCTATTACGAGATGTATCTTCACCTACCCAGTACGAGAGGCATTGAATATTCCACATAGTATGGGCATATGTGTGAGATTCTATGGTGCACTAAGGGAATCATAGCTCCTGAGTGTAAGGCAAGCTAGTTTGTTACTACTTTGCAAGGGTGCACGCATAGTTGGTATAGGAAGTATGATCTGAACCAAATTATTGTAGATTACAACACATTGTGTGATGATTTTTGGATGAGTTCCATATACCTGAGTTTGAACAAAAAAGCATTAGCACACTGAAGGAGATTAAGTAGGGCATGGCTAAGAGCATAAGGGAGTATGATGCATGCTTTAAAACTTTGTTATCAAAGTTATCTTATGATATTCACCCTATCCAACATGCATAGTGGTTTGTTGGTAGTTTGATCACACCTTTTAGAAGGCACCCCCTCATAATATGTTTACAGATCTGTGTGAGGATTTGGAGGCATCTATGCACGTTGAGGCAATTAGGATCGTAGACACTGGAGTTAGCCCATTCTTAGAGGTGTAGATTGCATCTATGGTGAAAAAATTGGAGAACATATCAACTAATTCATCTCATGAGACATGGAATGGAATATGGTGTACAAATTGCAAAGTTGAAGGACAAACTAAGGATATCTACCCTCATAAATCAGTGTGCTCCATGTTACTAGATTGTGATATTCATCACTTAGATCATGATTCAAGTAGGTACTTGTTATTGCAGCGCACGATTCGAAGAAGTTATCCTATTATTGTAAGATTTTAAGTCTCACAATCATGATACGAGAATTGTAGGTTAATTGATCATATCCATGAAGCTATTGAAACGGGCATGCGTCAAAATAGCATCACAAATAATTCAAAGTGGCAACAAGGACAACATCATGAAGGGCACTCGATAGAGGTGGTAGGGTAGAGGTATACCTTTGTGGAGGATACAGAGGCCATGGTCATGGTAGTGGAAGAATTAACTTACCTAATGGAACCTATTTTACATGTGGATCCCCTGATCACTATAGGTGTGGATGCCCTCGAGAATGTAGTCTATTCATGGTGAGGAAGGAGAATAATTTTAAAGAATTCCCGAGTTATATGAGCACATAAGTAAGAACTATAAGAATAATGATAGGGCGCGGGGATGATTAAAGTACAACGCATCATAGAAGATCAGTGGACTCCTAAGATTGCTCACGATATTAAGATGTTACATGTGTTAGTGACTACATGTGTTAAGGCTACCCACACTTGTGAGATCTGAAGCGAGAAACTTGTTATTACAAATCAAGAGGTGATAAATGTGAAATATCCAGATCCTTCCCATCATAAAGAGGTATACCAAGAGACTATGGAGGTTATTAGAAACTTGTAGGGTGAGATACAGTGCTTGAAGGAGTAGTCACGGAAGATGGAGTAGGTGAAGATAATTGAGCTTCCTTAGAAATATGTTGATGACTTGAAGGAGGTTTGTAAGATGTTATGCCAGGAGAATATCATTCCATTGTTAGGGGAATGGCTAAGGGAGAAGATATTGTGTGTTGGATTTGAGTGTGAGAGACAGATATTGCATGTGAACTTACCCCCTCACAGTCTTGAGTATGATAAAGAGATCACTTTGAATGCAATTGTTGATGGGTGGTTATTGAGTAATATATTGATTGATATAGGTGCATAAGTAAATGTAATCACTTTGGATGTGTGGAATCAAATGGGGAGACCATCGTTACATCCCTCTTCGAATGTGTTGTATATGGTGAACAGGACTAGAGCCACACCCATTAGAGTATTGAAGGATTCCACAAATAACTATACAAGGGGCCAAGTTCACTGGGAATTTGAGGTCTTGGTGCTTGCAGAAGTAGATAGTTTTCTAGCATTACTTGGGCGCCCTAGTGTTACGTGAATAATGTTGATCTATTCTTTAATAAAGGTTATATCAATTTTGAGAACAAATAGGATCACGTAATTATTCCTTTGATAGATGGGAAGGTTGCACCGTATGTAGAACCCTTGAGTGAAGAGGATCTGAACAGGATATATGCATGCACAGTTAGGGATCCTGAAGTGCTTGAGTTGTCTAAAGAAGGTGTTATACAATGGGATGATGCTTAGTCTATGAGTGATACAACTAGTATTTCCTGTGATAATTGGGTGCATGGAATGTATGAAATGGTCGGGCAAGAGATCAAGAATACAATTACTCATGTGATCAGGTCACACGTTGTTTGGCATTTGAGTCATAACCAAGTACCTCGGTACACTAGTGAAGGAAACCCTAATGTATTTCTATGTGCCATGGAAGCCCAGTGGAAGGATGAGGGTGACAGAAGAAATATGTTGATTTATACCCTACGCGGGATAATAGTGTGTTGGTGGACTACACACAGAGATAACCTATTGGAATGACAAGAGGTGAGAATCACCTTTTCTAATAGGTTTCTAAGGAATAATGTACCTTCATAGATATGTGAATTCTATGGGAAGGATTCTACTTTCACTACATTCGAAGTGTAAGATACTCTAAATGGAGGGACAGGAGGCCTTACCACCATCACTTTGGTTACATAAGTTCTATGCCACCCGAAGTGGTTACGCATGCCCATGGTATGTTCATGCAGAGCTAACAAGAGAAAAAATTAATTGGCAGGAGATGACCTCATGTATGATTTAGACCTTTGACTATTTTTCTACTAAACCTTCAGTGATTAAAGTATTACAGATTATAAATCACCTTACTTTGGGAGATAATGTAAAGGTTGAGGAAGTCTTATTAGATATGTTTAGATAGTTAGATTTGGAGGTGTGCTTTGAATAAGAAGAGACAGATGAGGAGAAGCTTGGGCGCGCTAGATGGAAAAAGAGAAGGGTAAGTTGGTTTACATGATTAATGATGAATAAGTAGAGAATTTAGATGTTGATCACACTATAAGTATGTGTAAGGTCTTAGATAGTGCTGATGAGAAGGTGTGTGTTTATCATGAGCCTATGAAAATGAAGAAGGTCAACATTGGGACAAATACAAAACCTAAGGAAGCCATTATTGGTGACTATTGGTCTAACAAGAGGTGGTAAAGATTATTGAGCTACTGCATGACTTCCAAGATTTATTTCCATGAGGCTATCATGAGTTGAAGGGAGTGCATCACTCTTTAGGTGAGATGAGGATCAAGTTAAAGGAAGGTGCACACCCAGGTTAGGAAGAGGCCTTATAGGATGAATCCTAATATGCACATCAAATAAAGGAAGAGATTGATAAGATGTTGAAATCTAGAATCATTGGCCCATTGAGGAGATAGATTGGGTTATCCCCATGGTGATAAGCATAAAGAAAGATGGTAGGATAAGGATCTATGTGGACTATAGAGAGTTGAATGCTACATGTGTTATAGATCCTTTTCCCACCCCATTTACTTGAGGAGATCTTGGAAGGTGTTGCAGGGCATGAGATTTACTCTTTCACGATGTATTTTTGGTTATCATCAAGTGCGGATTGCTAAAGAAGACCAAGAAAAGATAAATTTCACCACTGAATGAGGAAGTTTTACATACACAGTTATGCCCTTTGGGTTGAAGAAAGCGCCTGCAGTATTTTCATGCATTGTTGTACAAGTTTTTCAAGACTGCATTCATAAGTTTTTATAGGTTTATTTGGATGATTGGACTATATATGGGCTGGTAAAGATCACTGTGACAATTTGAGACTTATGTTTGAGAGGTGCCAGCAGTTGAGCATCTCTCTCAACATTAAGAAGTGTATCTTTGCGACACCCTTTGGAACTTTGTTGGGACATATTATATGCAAAGAAGGTTTGTTGGTAGATCCTGCTAAGGTCACAGTTATCTTGGGCTTAGAGGAGCCTACCAATCAGAGTGAGGTGCATGGGTTCTTAGGACACACAGGTTATTACAAGAAGTTCATTAAGGGATATGATAATATTGCCACACCCTTGGAATAATTATTGAAAATTAAAGGAAAGTTCCATTGGGATGAGGCTGCAACAGACTAGCATTTGAGACATTTAAGGAAATAATTACTTCTACACCAATTATGTATTTTCCTTCATGGGAAAAATTGTTTCATGTACATGTTGATGCCTCTAGCATGGCCATTTGTGTGGTGTTATCACATCCTAGTGATGGGATTGTTGATCATCTTATGTATTTTGCTAGCAGGAAGTTGACCCCAGCTGAGAAAAATTATACAACTACAAAGCGTGAAGCATTGTCCATGATTTAAGTGTTAAAAAAGTTTAGACAATAATTTTTGGAAACTCCCTTTATATTTTATATAGATCACATGACACTTAAGTACTTAATTAATAAGCTCATTTTGCATGGGTGCATATACCGGTGGATTATCTTATTTCAAGAATATGACATTATAGTGGTGGTAAATCCAGGGAAGAGCAATTTTGGACATGATAATTTATCAAGAACTAACTTAGGTGAGGATGCATAGAGCATTAAGGACATAATTTTAAACGTCCAATTGTTCAAATTGAATTACGTGCCCTCTTATTTAGAAGGTATTGTTATTTTTTTACATACTAGTGATGCCGCCTAAAGGGATGAATAGCTTATGAGAAATACTACCACGCTCAAGATTTTTCCTGGATGGCCTTTGGTGGGAGAAACTATATAAATATTGTAAAGAGTATGTACGTCAAGATGTGTGATCATTTTCAGCACCTTAAGAAGCCCGTGTGTATAGGGATGAAATGTCATTGAGACTAATAGCAAGTGCAGAACCTTTTGAGAAATGGGCAATAGACTTTGTGGGTCCTATTTCCCCACTGCACGTAGGACTAGATCGTGCTATATTATTACATGTATAGATTATCTAACTAGGTGGGAAGAAGAAGCACCTACAAAGTATTGCATGGCATTCTGATAAAAACAAGGTTCTTATGGGAGAATATTATCAGCAGTATGGATTTCCGTTGAGCTTAACAAGTGATAGGGGCACACACTTTTTGAATGAGACTATCATAATATTATTGGTTGAGTTTATGGTGGTGCATCATAAGAAAACACCCTATCACCCACATGCCAATGGGACTTTGAGGCTTTTAACAATATATTAGGACATACATTGATAAAGATCTGTGATGTTGGAAGGAAATACTAGGATGATAAATTCTTTGTTGTACTTTGGGCATACATAACAACTTACAAAAGATTGAACAAGGCCACACCCTTTCAATTGGTGTTTGGCATGGAGGCTATTTTACCGTGGAATTTATGTTACCCTCCCTGTATTGCATGCGCAGGAGGACTAGATGATGAACAAGCACTTAAAGAGCATATAGATAAACTGATGCAGTTGGATGAGAGGTGCATCATCGCATGTTAGAGCCAAAAGATAGAAAAGGCTAGATAGAAGGCATGACATGATATGCATATTAAGAATAAGCAGTTTGAGGTGGAAAATGGTTCTTCTTTATGATTCCAAGTTTTTGCGCCACCCTTGGAAATTTAAGGTGCATTGGTTGGGACTGTATGTAGTGACATATATACCCGATTCGGGCATTTTTCAGCTACATGCGTTAGATGGACGTCATTTCCCGGTTACTTCAATGGGAGTAGGTTAAAGCCCTACTATAAATAAGTCTTCTTGGTGTTTTTAATAAGGCAGTGGTGTCATCTATATTAGGTTTTCCTTTAATGTATTTTCTTTATATGTATTTCCTTTCATCTTTGCTATTATTTTTCAATTTAGTTCAATGTTTTGTTGTAATAAATGTGATTGCACGCCCATAGCTGATTACTATCTATTGAATTTATGTGCAGAGGAAATTAGATACTTTTAGTGTGGGTGGATCCGGAAGAATAAGTTATTGGTGTTATATTACAGACTGGTGCATGCAAATAAAAGGTTGCAGGTGCTTGAATTGAAGGTATTTAAGGAATATTTATCATATTGAAGACCATGCATAGATGGATGCATGCACAGTGTAATAGGAAACAGTATGGGAAAATACTTGGTATAAGGTACATTAGATACATACTTTGGTGCGTGGAAGCACACGAAAGGAGGATCTGTGGCCAGAAGTAGTGGGTGTGCCAAAAGGTTACGACTGGGGTGCAAAATAATATGGTGGACATGTGGAAGAGTGAAAGGGTGGAATTAATACCATCATGATGGTTGGTGATAGTTGAAGAGAAATTAATGCATATAAATGTAAAGCTATTCTTACCTTTCATCCTTTGAGTTTTCAAGTTGCGAAGAGTGAGCGAAAGTCCATAGAGCCAAGAGCAATCGATTGCATGGTGAACCAAGTGAATTCATGACACAAAATTGACAGCTCTCGTGTGGATGGGTGTTTGAGATTTTGGGTGTATGGTAAAGGAAGCTTCACATAGTTAAGGTTTAAAAATGACAAACTTTTAGCTAGGGCACACTAGGGCATGTGGTGTTTGAAGCATCGGCGGATAACGAGGAGTGTAAGGGTAAGGTAGGGGAAAGTTGTAGTTTTTAAAGCATGTTATTGGGTGACAGAGCAATGACACCAAAAATAGTTGTGATGAAGGATCCTGTAGAAAAGAGGAACCACAAGAGTGGTTCGAAGAGATGAAATACCCGACGTGGAAGTTATTGAAGGACTGGCCATGGACTTCCCAAATGGTGAAATGTAAAATCAACAGTGATTTCAACCATTGAACTGAGCAAACCATGAAGGATTTGAAGGCAAAGACCATCTTAAGGACAAACATGAGGACTACAGGTTGGTAGAGTCATGGACAATTCAATTTACTGAGTTTACTTGAGAGTATTGGGGTTATGCGCTTATTCGATTTTCCATACTTTGGAAAGACCGAATGTCTATACCAGTGGCTCATGTTTCACGTGCACGAAGACTTCTTTTACTTTTCTGAGAGGAAATGAGGATTACAACAAAATTTAATGGAAAATTTAAAAGTTTACATGAATCTTGTATAGAGATTGCAGGTGATTTGACGGATGATGATGCAGTAGAAGAAACGTTTGCCACCTTTAAGTATCAAAAATGGGGCAAGGATTTTAATGTTGAAAACATAGAAGACCTAGCCACTAGGGTAGTGGCGTGACTTCTTAGTTACAAACTAGAAACCTCAGACAGGTGGAAGGAGGTGAACAAGCATTGGCTATACATAGCACAAAATGGTGAGTAAGACATATTATAACATTACAAGATATGTTGCGGAAGGCATAGTGGAAGAGGTGCGCATCCAGGTTGATAAGGGTGAGAAGATTACTTGGGGCACCATCTTATTGTTGATTTTGTTTTGTGAGATTGGTGTGCCCGATGGGCCAAAATATAAAATGTGGGTTTATCCACTGGAAGACAAGTCACTAGCAAAGAAGTTCACATGTTAGGGTTCAATTTCTAAGACTTACAAATAGTGCCAAGAGAGTGGTTTAGGAGGATGTGCAACACATTTGAAGGAGAGTGGCGCATACCGTGAGAGTTTCCTAGTGTGTTAGAAGGACAAGAGGAGTTCATGGTGTATCAACACTTCTTCTTGGGCCATTTTTTCATGAATACTGGCGAGAAGAGCCCATGGTGTAAGTTACCTTTCACCTTTACAGACCCATTATTTTAAGGATTTGGTGAATATGTTACATAATGCATGGAAGTTACAATTTGATGTTGATAAAGTAGATGCAAATATCCATATTTTGTGCAAAACATATGTCTACCCCAAAAAAGAGGCATATGTAGAAACAATGGAGTCTGATAATATTGATATCACTCCAGAGGTTATGGATGTAGGGAAAATTGAGCCCGCATGTGTATGTATACCTTAGGCCAAGGTTTAAGGAAGGAAAAATTATTACACGTGAGTACTTGTCATTGTCGAGCCCCTAAGGATAAATAAACTACATGAAGAGGCCACTTGAAAATACACCCCCAAGGTAGGAAAAGCAAGAACATGAGGTATTATAAAATTTCCTTGAGTGGGAAGAATAAGAGAAAGAAGATAGTGTTGCCCTTGATCATGACAGGAGAAGACTACGCAGGGGTGGAAGAATGCAGATATAGGCACTTTGGAACTTCAACCTTTCAAACAATCACTGTGCATAACACATGTAAAGAAGGCCAAGATGAGAGAAATAAAAGGCGTAAGTATGTGCATGTGAAATAAAATGATGAGGAAAAGTCATCACATGGGATCGAGAATGAGGATGTTGCCACGCCTAGCCTTGAAGTGTGAGAATATGAAGAGATCAGCGGTGAGCAACCATTGTTTGATGTAGACATCCCCAGTGTAAGTGTGCATGGGCCTGAAGAAGAAAGCTACGTTGGTAGAGATATGGATATTGAAGACAATGTTGTGCACCTAACTGTTGGACATGAGGGTGAAATTATATAAGAAAAAAGAAGTAGGGCACTGAAACACGGGGAAATATAAGTGAGTGCACCAGTGAGAAAAAGAAAGAAGAAATGGTATAGACGACAAACCTTGGGTACTTCAATGACCCAAAAAATATTATACGTGTCAGGTTCAAAAGCATTGTTGCCACTACATAATTATATAGATAGGAGTTGATGAATCCAGAGATGGCAAACATGCACACCAAAAACAATTATCATGGAGTATGCAGACTCACATAGATGAGCCTGATTTTGATGTATGTGAAGATTCATGTGCCTCCAGGAGAATGAAGAAGGCACCACATTCCAAACATGTGGCCATCAAGCCAACTCAGTTCTCTTATGAGAAATTAAAAAATGATTTAATGAAGATATCTGCAGAGGTCACATGCAGGAATATAGATAAAATGGATATTATTCAGACCTGTTAAAGGATAAGAAGGATAAAGAGGAGGAAATTCAGTGCTTGACAAAGGAAAAAGAGAGAGTTGAGGCGAAGGTGCGCATATTTTGGATATGGTAGAGGAGATTGGCGATGAAATTTTGCAGGCAAGGCCACAATATGAAGAAAAGGTTTCGAGAGATTCCCATCCACATTGCATTACTTATGTATGTTAGTTCATTTGATATTGGATGAGGATATAATGCAAACGCCGAGTGAGGAGGAACTTACTTTGTGAGGAAATATAAGGATGATGTAGTACATATGGAAAGAGATAAGAAATAGATTGCATGTTGAATAGTTGAGTATGACATCATACTTAATACTTTAAGGGATAAATTGAAACGGTGAATTTGGTGTTTAAAATGTGTGAAGATCTAGAGAAAATCATTAAAACAAGGACCTTAAAAGAGGAGAATGTAGTCCTTGTGGTAAAATACAATGATACTTTAGGGCATGAGGAGAGTCTAGCATTACTAGCAGAGAAGCATGGTGCGCTTAAGCTAGTCATGGACCCTCTTAATGATAGGATCAAAGAATTGAGAATGTTAATGGCGCGACGTATGGATATTATGGATGGCATGGTGTCAGGATTGGTGAATGTAGTCAGGGTGGTGAAGAACAAGGGAGAAGACATGACTTTAGATGAAATGGATGGTGTACTTGGTGACATCCCTAATAAAGCCAAGAAGGGACTCAATGATTGGGAGGAGTTGGAAGAAGACATCAAGAATGAGTACTGAGTTGTTGATACCTACGAAGACTAGTGCGTTTGTTGTTGAGTTAGTTTATTATTCTTTCATTCTTTTTGTAAATTTGTTGTTATACTTCATTCTTTGTTCTTTGAAGATGGAATTTGGATGACCCATTCTTGAGGGCGAAATGAAGCTAGTGTGGGGTAATGTTGACTGGAAAAATTTGTACCTAAGTATCAAGAGCACATTTGATAGTGGCACGAAGGAAGGAGGTGTGGAAGTCGACAAAGTTTCACCCTCTGATTCACACCCAGAAGATAGAATTTGGGACTTAACTGTTTTTGCATGTTATGAGATAAAAATAGACATGGAGTGATGAGCATGCATTAGATAAAGATAGAATACTTGGAGGCTATGCAAAGATATTTTAGCATCAAGAAGAATTATAAGATTCATGGATAGTTTGATCTAATAATAGGATTATACTTAGAGTTAATTATGGATAATCTATTACTAGGCGAAGATTTCATGCTTCTTTAGTTACTTTTGTAGCATCACATGGATATTTTGAGCATGTAACCTATTTTGAGAGTACATAGACCTGGTGAAGGGAAAGTCTCCGCCCTTTGTGTGTGTGTGTGTGTGTGTGTGTGTGTGTGTGTGTGTGTGTGTGTGTGTGTGTGTGTGTGTGTGGCGGGGTGGCGAGGGCGGTATTTATTTTCATGGTTTTTACATCATCATGATCATTATATTGCATGTGTTATAGTTTATCTTGTTGGTTTATGAGCGTGCATAGCTTATGACAGTGTTATTTATATGTATTCATCTATTAGTTTGTGATGAAGTATTATAATGGATCGTTATGGATGGATAATGATTATTGATGTATTTGTTATTGGTTATTGTATAGTAAATATGATCTTGATCCTTGTTTGATTCATTATGCACTATGGTTGTGAGTTTATTCTTGTTATGTCTTTCCTTTACTTACTTATGGTTATGGAATATATGAATGATCATGCTATCATCTTGAAAAATCTGGTATAAAAAGAGGGACTGGTACCTTTGCGTGCTTTGGGTGAGCACTTAGATCTGTCATCGAGTGATGGGCCAACGCCTCTAGAGTTTTGAGTAATAAATAAATACTTTAGAGGCTATAGACTTTAGTGATGATGATAGAGTTTCTAGCTTACGTGTGGATCTTGTTCCTTCCATTTATACAATCATTTATGGTGTTCCTTTTGCTTCGATGGTGATCTAGAATCAATTCCTATTGAATGCCATAGTGATGACGCATATGATGATTCTTCTCTCCTTCTTGCACATGATGTGAATGAACACAATTTTATCTTTACCACTTCTCTTGAATGAAAAATGAGCGCATGAAATTGTTTCAATTTCTCTTAGCAAAAATGTATGTTTTGCTTCTTATGTGATATGTAGAGTCTAGTTTCCTCTCCTAGTATGGATGCTTTACTTGTGGATAATGGTAATATTCCTTTAGAGCCTCAATGTGAGACCAAACCCTTAGAACCCCAAGTTCTACCTCAAGAGGTCCTCTCTCTTATGCATGTAGTAGGTAATTTCTTTCGCGTAAATTACATGCCTTGACTCTAGAGATCAAATCTTACTATGCTATCATGATTCGATACTTTTTATGGCCTCATGTAATAATGATATATTTCTTCTCAAATCTTTCCATAAGAGTCTCACAAGTGATGTTATGCATTGGTTTACTCATCTTCCTAGTGGGTCTTTAAGTACTTTTCTAAAACTTGAAGATGCTTTTCTAGTCCACTTTAGTCATAATAGAGGCCCTAGAGCTACATATGAATGTTTATCCTCCTTACATCAAGGTGATATCGAGCTTTATATCTTATTTTGGCGTATTTAAAATTATGAATTATATTGTAGCGTTATCTATTACCCACTTTGCATGATCAAGATCTACTGATAAAGTGTCCATCAATGGTGGGTTTAGTAATATTATTTTCATTGTTTTCTTGTCGTGTCTTCTCGTCTCCTATAGAATTTGATTGTTTATTTTGGTTGCTAACATTATAATTCAAAGAATAATTATCGTGTTCATTAGAAACTACATTTGGGCATAAATTTGCATTTGATGCACTTAAAAATTATTTTCTCACTCAATGCATTATATAATTTTGGTTTTGATGATATTATAGAGTTCACAAAGACATTTGATGTGTTTACATGTGGAGGCTCTAGAGATCAAGGTCCATTACAATATGACATGGATGAGGATTTAAATGAAACCCATGTGTCACATCGACATTCATCAACCTCTACGCACCGACCACGGAGGTATAAGTTTGTAATATATCTGCTAATTTAATAATAATAACATACAAGGAAACCTGAATGATAATTTTAAAACATGCATGACAATTTAATAATTATTTTTCATATTTGAAATTATAATTATACATCTTGATAATAACATGTCTACTACTTATAGAGAGCCCTATAGGAGTCATTTTCTATTAGGGTGTCCCCTGCATGAAGTATAAATTTACATTTTATTTGTTAATATAAAAATTTCTATTAATTGAACAATTATAATATGACTTGATTATGATATGTATACATATCATATCAACCAACATGAGGATGAGGGATTCGTTTGCGGCGATGTATAAAGTCTTAATTTATTATTTAAAGTGATTTTAATTAATTATTTTATAATGAGTCAACATTTTTGCAAACCCTCATTAGAAGCGAGTCCCTCTCATCCAGCTTAGTAATTAAATAGTAAAAAGTAAAACGGAAAGAGACTGCTCAAAAATATGAATGACTTACTCCCAAGTGGATTAAGGGGGGATGACAATGCACTCTCGCCCCCTCTAACAACAAACATTAATAGACCCTCTCATCTTGTTCATAGTAATTATAAACATCGGGTACAACGGGACCTCAAGATGGACCTCTATGTAAATAATGATATGAATATATTAATGGATATTCAGGGCAAGTAAGTGTTTGAATATATTTTATTTGAGCTAGAATAATTTATCATTGTATTATTTTATGTTTTTTCTATTTATTTTTTTGTCATTTTAGTGATTTCTATTTTTGTGGTTGCGAGCATTTTTAAAAATAATAGTTGACCAAACATAAAAATTGATTCATTCATATTGTCATCTTGAATGACCTAAAATCCCACTTGAGAGATAGAGAACATTTGTTGACATAACGTTTGCCGAGTTTGGTAGGACCCACTACGGCCTAAAGCTAATTGGAAAATTTTCATCAAAGGGGTTTAGGAGAATAAAGAGGAATTTAAGGGTAATTGTGTTTTGTCAATAATTTTTTTAATAAAATAGTATATAGTTTTAAAATATTTTCATATTTAAAATTTTGTGTAGGCTCACTACCAAGGAAACATAGATGACAAGAAGAGACGTGTTTGACCTCCCAAAATAGAGAAAGATGCTTGATTCAATTTGTGTGACAAGTGGTTAGTAGAGGACACTAATAGGGCTACATGTTAGTTAACAAAAGAAATGATATATGTTGACATTTGAACTGTAAAGAGGACTATTTAAAGTTTTGCACTTTGGTTGATAAACATGTTTTCTTTAGTTTGATATTTTATGTAGTCTATTTTATATTAACATCTTATAAAAGACAAATATGATCTACGATCAAAATGTAATGGTAATTGTATAACATGGTGATCGATTAAAAATTTAATACATATTGTAATTGATGTAGCTATTAAAACAAATGAGCTCAAGGGGTATGAAGTCATAGTCCAAAAAGGTTTTTAGCGACTCAACGTTTGGGCCGAATAAACTTAGAAGGGGTCATTAATAAATTTTAAATTCTATATAAGTTATTTATAGAGTTATGTTTTTTTGTTTTAATATATTTTTAAATAAAAATATTAATATATGTAATTTAATCATATACTTGTTTTCACAAGGGGAGTGTTATAAGAAGTGTGCAACAAAGAAAGTGTGTGTGGCATTAAAATATTTGGGATGGAACACAAAAATCATTAATCGAGTGGGTTCAAAATAATCACTTTGTAACGTAATACATGTATTGTTCAATGTGTTTGTACACAAAAATTATAAATTAAAATTAAACACTTTTACCATTTTATCATTATTGTTTTTCAAGGTAAAACAAATTGGAAGGATGAAGAGGATTTAGAGAAGGATCAAGTTCAGGAAGAGAAAGAATATTGTGAGGATTAGGGGGAGGATGGCGCAACCAATCACTTGGATATTTAGAATGTAGTTTTACATATTTTTTTTGTAATTCAAAAGGGATCCCTTAATACTATTGGGAACGCTAGGGATCCGGTGAATCAAAGAGTGCACCGGTGAGAAATGTGAGACGTGAATTGCACAAAGGCAAGACTAAGCACACACATGTACAAATCTAAAATTTATAAAGAACAATGAGATAAAATACAAAAAGGAAATAATGGATTCAAGTCAACTCAATGCTCAATAGGATAGAATGATGCAAGTGATGTACATATAGGAGGTGAATGTGTAACCTCCTCTTAGAATAACGAAAAGCTCCACCTAGAATAGTGGTAACCTCCATATCCAAAATAACAGTCAACAAAGAACTAATCAAGGGTAGTAATTACCACTAGCTAAAATAGTGTGGTCAAGTGTTCACCTAAGCAAGCATATCCCATAAGTGTAGGAAAGCTCCAAGTAAATAAATAAATACAAGGAAAATGAATATCCTACACTAACACCCCCCATAAGCACAACTTAGGTGGGCAGTGAAAAGGAAAGTGGGTCCCGACAATAAGGCCTGATGAGGTACCCATATACAATGCAATATCTCATAAGATAGAGGGATAGGAGATAACCCAATGGGAAAAAAATCCCCCAAAGAGAGACAAGAAACTCACTCAAGAAAATTGGAGAAGAAGAAGTGGGTCCCAATAACTCAACCTGATGAGGTACCCACGTACAATGATCATCCCCCATAGTAGAGAGAGAAAGAAGTGAGGACAAGAAGGTCCCTAAGAAGAGTTTCGATGATGTGGTCCTCCACGTAAGACTGAAGAGAATCTCGCCTACACCGAACAATGTTCCTACCCTTGGGAAGGACAAAAAGGAGCACTTTGAATTCAGCCCACTCCATAAATGAAGAAGAAGCCTGCAGTAATTTGATCTTTGCATAGATAGTCTACAGACTAAAAGGTAGGATAGGTCTGGAAAAAGTGTGCACAAAAGGCAATGGAAATTCCATTGTAGTATACATGTCAGAGAAATAAAATGGTGGGGGTCAATAACCCTCGCAAACCGGGAATTGGCCTCCTACCAACTTGGTTGTCACACTTTGTCTTCAATCAACGAAGATATAAGTTTTAAAAACCACTTAATTCTCTTTTAATACAATTTTTATATATTGACTTGCATCTAAAGCATAAAATGCTAATTTTAGAAGCAATAAAAAGTCAAATTGAAAAGGCAAATCAATATCCAGCTTGGAAAAGTGGGGTCCACGAGTTTAAGAAAACCTTAAAAAACATTATGTTTTGTTGTTGTTTGATGTTGCTTTGATCCGCCATAAAGTCACTACAGTTGTGTGAGGAGGGTGTTCCAAGTTGAGAGGGGTTTTGCAAGAGCTTGGGCGTTGTTCCAAAGACATTTTGAAGCTGGAAACCCAAGTTTCAATTGTCCTCTTCAGCTGAGTTCCGTCATCGACAAAAAGAAAGTGTCAGGGACGTTTTTTAATGTGGAGGGGGGGAAAATGCCTTGTGGGACTGCAACTCAATCTCCAAGACCGTATGAACCATCTAAAGGCTCCACATCAGCAAAATATCAGCCAAGGTGTTACATTTGGTGAGCAAAAATCAGCAGATGCATGTGTAGAGAGAGACGTGAAGGGGGCGGACTTGGGCTTGGTGGAAATTATGACGCCTTCAAACACTGCTCTAGAGGTCTGTAATAAATAGTGGTGGCCTGCAGAACTCCTTAGAGGTCTAAAACTCCTATATGGGCCCTTCAAACTCTGTTATAGGTTTGAAACGCCCCTCAGGTCAGGAAAAACGCCCTTCACAAATCTGTAACTTTATGGTCCAACATAGATCTCTCAAGGTGTGTATACGCACTGTAAGGTCCTGCAAATAGACTGTACTACCACTAACTAGAAAAAACCATTAGATACAACCACCCAACACTAAAAATATTACAATTAATAATCTCATGTAAAACTAGCAGAAAAACAACTAGACAATCTCAATACCAATGTGGCTCTGATACCATATTGGGAACATCATGGATCCGCTGAATCAAAGAGTGCATTGGTGATAAATGTGAGACATGAATTACACAAAGGCAAGACTAAGCACACACATATAAATCTACAAATTTTAAAGAACAATGAGATGAAACGCAAAAGGCAAGAATTAGGAAAACTTTAGTGGTGATTCTTCACTAATTAGTGAATATTTAGATTTTTAAAATTTGGATTTGCGAATTTAATGTCGTACGGACTAGCATTTCGCCTAAAATTTCTGGGAAGTAGTTCATTTGGGGGTCGGCTCACCTAGTGTTTATAATAAATTTCATATAAATATATATATATTCACCACAATAAATCGGTTACAATGTACATACGGTATTAGAGATTTAGACTTATAGTATACATCTCGAGCATATGCCATAGAGATATGTTCGTTCAAAAGAAGGGTTTAGGGTTCCATATGCCACCCGATAGAAGGGTTTAGGGTTCCAAACGCACGACCGCATTTCAAACTTGTAGCTTCCCGCATGCATTTTGCAGGTGGCCCACCTGAGTTGTGTACCCATCCGCCTGCATTTGTTGTCGCTCGCTTGCATGTGTCGCCCGCCCACCTGCATATGTCTCCATCCTCGCAACATTCTTCTAGTCGCACATCAACATCCTTCCTGAGGCTCGAATCCGCACTTGTTTGTAATCGCCTAGCTGCATTCCTTCTGTCACCCCACACCTTGTTTTCCTTCACATAACAATGCCTCACCAATGAATCCTCTAGTGCTCACAACGTGGAAGGCCAATCCAAAAAAAGGAATCTTTTCACATATTTTAGCCAACCACAAAAAGAGATCAGGCAGAATCAGATGCAAGTGTGACCACCATACACACCCAATGCAGGTATTGTACGAACTACAGAATTAAACCTTTTTTATTTTCAAATTAATAATATATTTAATAATACAATTTTAAAAACCCACTTCCTTATAGATGCACAATATCCCATTGATGATGACATGCAAAATCAGATGCAAGTGCGACCACCATACACACCCAATGCAGGTATTGTATGAATTGTAGAATTAAACCTTTTTATTTTCAAATTAAAAAATTCAATAATATAGTTAATAATAAAATTTTAAAAACCCACTTCCTTGCAGATGCAAGTGCGACCACCATACACACCCAATGTAGGTAATGTACGAACTGCAGAAATTAAACATTTTTATTTTCAAATTTAAAAAATCAATAATATAGTTAATAATAAAATTTTAAAAACCCACTTCCTTGCAGATGCACAATATCCCATTGATCATGATGATGACATGCCTCCTCTTGAGGACAATCCTCATTATGTGCCTCCACAAGAAGATATGCAACAACTTGAAGATGTGCCTCCACTTGAGGTCAGTCACAATTATGAAATGGAACAAAGAGAGGAAATTTCAAGTCAACCACAAATAGAAAACAATCCCATTGATGTTGATGAGATCCAACAAACTGAAGATATTCAGATAGAAATGTGATCCTACTGTTGCAGGTGATAATGCAACCCCAAAATCTGTGAGAAGAAAGAGAAAGACATGGACCATTGGCAAGACTTTTAAGTTCACAGGGCTACAAAGTTTCCATTCATCGAACCAATACAACCAAAAAAAGGTATTGATATTCCAACTGAATGTAAATGTACTATTTGTAGTTGGAAACTAGGAAAGGATCAAAAATGCAACTCAAACTTGACACAATAGAGAAACATTGTGGTAAAGTATATGAGTCAGTTAAACAAGCAGATGGTCAAATAAAACGAACACAAGAGATGGAAAAATGAAAAAGAATGCATGCATGTTAGATATGCAGAAGAATATGAAAATGAAAAGAAACACCTAGAAAATCTTGTTGAGAAAGGAGGAACTATTACAACTCACCTAGGAAAAGTTGTTCGATTCTGACGAGCTAAAAATATACAGTTCACAACTATCTACCATATTCTGAAAAAAGGTAGACCTATTTCCAATTTTCAGGATTATAAATTTTTATTTCAACTTAATGGCTTTCCTAATCTTCCTCAATCCCATTGGTCAAACAATAGTGCTTGGGAAATTGCCAAATGTCTAGCAATGATTGAGAAGGAGGATTTGAAAGAAAAAGTAAAAACTGCAAAGTTTTTGTCATTGTCTATTGATGAGGTCACAACTTGTTGACAACACAATGTGGATTTGCATTCATATTTATACTTTTGAGAACCATCAAAGGATACCTCATTTATTGACAGTACATAAAATGACAAAAACTTCAATGCAGAGAACATTTACAAGTTGGTTATTTCAAGTTTGAGAACTATAGCGGGAATGGATGATTATAGTATTGCAACTAAATTGGTGTGCATTGGTACGGATGGTACATTAGTCATGCAAGGGAACAGAAATGGTCTGTGCATTTTGACTACAAACCTCTGTTACACCATACATGATTCCAATCCATTGTATGGCGCACAGAATGAATCTTTCATACATAATAGTTAGCACATTTGACACTGTTGCAAAAGTAGAAGAGTTGATATGTGACCTTCATGCATATATGTCCAAAATCCCAAGAGATTCCTTGAGTTTCAAAAATTTGATTGTGTGACTGATGGTAAAAACTACTTAAAGATGTAGATACAAGGTGGATTTCTATGTATGAACTTGCATGCAGAATTTTTTAAGAATATCCATCATTGGTTGGTTTTATGTACAAATATCGTAGAGAAGTTGACAAGGAAAAAGATATGTTGTACCGTTTAACATATTTGGAAACGTTACTTGACTTTAAGTGGAATTCTCCCCATGTTAAGGGAAATAAATTGTTTGAGTAAACATGCTCAAGAGAGGTCAATATATATTGTTGATTTCATACGGTTGAGGAAACGTGTCTATCAAACTCTTGATATGTTGTACCTGTCCCAAGAGGGCTTTAAAGGGCTGTATTTGAGAACTGAAAATGTTAATAGACATCAAAGATCCTAATTGCTATCTAAAATTCAATATTAAGGATTATCTTTGTATAGTTGTAAATGGGAAGGAAATTCCAATGCATACATTTCAAGAGAGTTGATTTGGCTGAGTAGAAATTGAAGAAGTTCCTGTTACATGCATCTTATATGAGAATGTTATTTCTGATACAAGGATGAAATTGAGAAAGATTGCACAAAGTTTATCTTCATAAATTCATGATCATTTTAAAAGGGATGATCTTCTAGAGGCTATGGGAGTGGTGAATCCCATATTCGGAATGTCTTTGATGGTAACAACGAACAATTTGTAAGTGAATTATTTCGGAATCATATGTTTGTTCTAGTAAAGCATTTCAGTAGGACTATACAGATAAATGGTGTTGAGATTAAAGGTATTTTGTAAAAACATTTATTAATAGCTCAATCATCACATTTTGGACTTACAATGTTGGATCAATATCGATGCCTAGACAATCCAATAGAAAATGGAGCTATAACAAGGCTATGGAAAAAATGCATCCAAGCAAATCCTGCAAGAAAGTCTTAGTGAATATTTCCGTCTATATGAGCTTTTCCAAACAATGATTTTGGGATCAATAGAAGATGAACGTGTTTTTAGTGCACTATCTTTTGTGAAATCAAATCTTCGAAACAAGTTGGATAAAATTTGGAGACTTGTTTGAGATTATATGTTTCACATTATCCAGTCGATGCATTTCCTTATGAAAGGGCGATTATGACTTGGACTTCACTTGTTGATAGAAGAGGAGTCACAAACACAACAAGAAACAATGATGATCTTAGTTTTGAACCGGGGTGGATGCTCCGTGAGTCTGACACTAGAGATGCAAATGTCTCCAAGGAAAATGCTTGAACATTGTTTCAGCTGCCATATTTTTAGGCTTGACACTTGTACCTTGGTAAGACTCAAGACACATGTTTTATAAATATTTATATAATCCTATCTGTAAACTTCATTTGAAATTGCTACATATTTTTTGAATTAATGATTTCTATATTTTTATTGAATCCCTTTGTTTTTTGTATACAATGCATTGATGCAATAATAAGATACGAAAACATTAATTACGAATAGAAAACATATATTATACTTTACACATTACATTGTAATTTGTTTCAATTTGTTATGTGAAAAATGAAACACCAAACATGTGAATTTAAATAGTCCTATATATAAACTTTGATGTTCATATCAAATTGATACAAATTTTTGGCATAAATGATTCCAATATCTTAATTCCTTTTAATTTTTGTATACAATCCAACAATAAGATACATTGTTTCAGTTTGCATTGTGAAAACAAAACACCAAAGATGTAAATTTATATACTCATATCTATAAACTTTGTATGAAATTGGTACATGATTTCTTGAATAAATGATTTCAGTATTTTTATTCATATTTCCTTTTAAATCTTTGTATACAATGCAATAAATAGATACTAAAAACAATATTTTCGAATAGAAAACATATAAATTATACTTTACAAATTACATTGTTTAGTTTGCATTGTGAATTTGAAAAACAAAACACCAAAGATGCAAATTTATATGCTTGTAACTATAAAATTCATATGAAATTGGTACAAATTTCTTGAATAAATGATTTCAGTATTTTTATTCATATGTCCTTTTAATTTTTGTATACAATGCAATAACAAGATAATAAAAACAATAATTTCGAATAGAAAACATATAAATTATACTTTACAAATTACATGAAAAACAAAAAACCAAAGTGAAAGATGCAATGAAAATATAAATATAATTAATAACAATATTGATTCATATTTTTTCAAAAAACTTCATAAAATGTCTCAGTAGAAAGTATTACAGACTCATAGAGTCTTACAATATAACAAACTACAAAGTCATAACTTATAACAAAGTTCCATCTCAATCTATTAGCTATGATGTTGCCTCACTCTCGTGGTTTTTTTCATCATGAATTACTCCTGATTTCACTAGATCCATAGTACGGCATTGATACTAGCAAGATTTTCAATATCTTGTTTCACATCATCACCTGTTGATAATAAACTGGGATCCACATCAGATTTCTTCTTGAACAAAATCTCTGATCCATGTTGTGCTCCTTGATAATTTTCTTCAATGTATTATTTTGTTTATTCTGGAGCACAAGTTTTTCTTTCAATGAAATAACAGCAACTAAGCTTTTTCGTGCAGTCTTCAGATGAAGATCTAAGACCTGTGCTTCAGTCTTCAAATTTTCATATTTTTCCTGTGTTTGAAAAAAACATTATTAGTTACAATTTACAAATCTAAATATGCAAAACTAAAATTTCAATGCAAAGAAAGAAAAGAAAAACTTATGATAGCTTTATCTTTTTCCGCATTTGCAATCAAAACAAGGTTTTATCTCAAGCCCATTGGTTGTAGTAAGCTTGGGCTTCACCATTTAAATTTTCTAACCTGTTCAACATAACATCCAACACATTATCATTGTAGTCATTGTCTATTGTTATGGTTCCTGAAACAACCTTATTCACCAATATATCGATCTTTCCTAGCTCATTTTGAATGAAGCAAATAATGTATTTCTTTGGGAATGGTTGTGAAAATGGATATTTATTTCCTTCATCAAAATCTTTGCCCGCAATTCCCAAGTTTTCAATAATTGTATATCGGAAAAATAACTTCAGTCACATTAGCATAACAACTTTCGGCCAAAAATTATTCAAAGGAAAATATGTTAATTGATTTGGAGTCTGTGGTATTGTAGGAGGAGGAGATGATGTGTCATGCAAAATAGGTGAATCAAGTTGTAAAACAAGAGCTTCTTTGGGCTGCCCTTGAATAAGATTATGGGGATTGAAGGTAGTTGGATCACTAGTACCACTCTCAATACCCAAGAAATCATCATCAAGATCAATGTCATGCAAAATGGTGGTGCCCATTGCACTTGGGAAGACCACTCAAAGAGAAATTCGGAAACTGAGACCCTATCAAACAAACTATGCCGCCACTAGTAGCTGGAAAATATATTATTTTCCCCCTTGTTTGAACCTGTCTCTGGGGTGGTGGTGGTGGCATCTTTGTTGTCTTAGGAGAAGGAACTACAAAATGGCAATTTGAAAACACAAGAATTCAATATTTAGGAAATTTAGAAGAAAAGTTAAAATTGTAATTGATTAAAAATATATATTTTATATAGTTATACTTACCATGTTGGGTATGTCTATGAGTAGGGGTAGAAGTTTCTTCCATTATCAGTGGTTGATTCATTATGGCATAGTGGTGTACATATGTTCAACATGGTGTCGGGAAGATTCATGAGAACTATCAATGAAAATCTGTAAATATGTTGTAAATTGTAATGTTAAAAATTACGCATAGCCGATAATATCCTAATTGATTAATAAAAAATTAAATAATATATGTTACATTATTTCATGAATCATAGCTTGAGTCTTGACTTTTGACTGTACAATTACATACTGGCCCCTGGTATTAATACCTGGAATGATTGATGCAGTTGGTTTTCTAGCACTTGCAATTGAGCGGGTGTAAGAGAATTCCTCATGCATTTTTGTTGTCTTGAACCTACAGTCGGAGATAGTTGTGCATCTTGGTAAGAATATGCACTATCCTTAGGTGCTTGATGACCTCTTAGTGCAACTTGTCTTCTTGCATTCAATGCAAGTCTTCTCTTCTGAAAGAAAATTGAAAATTAGCTCAAATTTACAAATAAATTAATGAAATTTTATTTGCAGAAATTGAAACTTTACACTTACATGTTGCTCATCAATAGAAAGGCATTTTAATTTCATTCTTTCATCAAGTGTAGTAGGAATATTAGCATCATACTTCAAATTATGATACGCTTCATGATATAATGTAAGTACATAATTACAACATGACAATGTTGCACCGTCATTACAAATAGTATGTGTCAAATCTTGTCATATCCTATTGGATATATTTGTACACCAGTCAAACTTTTGGCAACCTAGGGAACAAAGCATGTAACAAGAGCCTAGTATGGTATGTCTGATTGTTTGCCATACAAGACAATCCTAGCCTAAAAAATTCAATCATAGCCTACAGAAAATCATTTTGAACAACTTGCACAGTTAAACCTTGTCTTGATTTAGAGGTGTTGGCAATACCTACACGTCATTGAGAAAAGGAAAATTCATTATTAATGTTTTGATAATAATAAAAGACTACCAAAAAGAAGATTGTTACAACTTACCTTCGACCTGTATGCCGAAGTGGGACTCCAGATACTTTTTTTCCTCATCTGAGAGCAGTGCTTTTTGTTGTGACAGGTTGGCATTTGTGTAAGGAAGCCCGGTTAAGCGATGGATATCTTCTGAGATGTCCCAAAAGAAAATGCTCGAGATGGAAGATTCACTTTGAAGACATAAGATGTCGTGTCAAAATTGGATAACATAAATTGTAGTAAACCATTGTCTGTTTCATATTGGGGCATGTAAATTATCCCTTGAAAGTAACATTACTCAACCCACTCAATGAATGTGTCCTTTTGCGTGAGAAATGTGCAAATTTGGGGGCACATAAGGTTTTTAAATTGTGTTATGGGTTTTTCATGGCCCTATGCTTGGGAACGAGCTTGGGAGGACGAATGAGAATGAGCTTGGGAGGAGGAATGGGAACAAGCTTGGGAAGCCATTTACAAATTGGAATTTGGTCCTTGGAGATGTGGATCTTTGGAGCGAGGAGAGAGAGATTTAGTCTGCAGAGAATGAAATGAGCTATAGGACTAAGGAACGAATAAATATAGCTCGTGAGTATGAGGGACACGTGGCGACAGGAGGACCGAAGCTTGTCAGGCGCATGTCTATAGTAGGGCTAGCAATGAGACATTGATACGATTGCATATTCAAATGGGCAACTACATAGGCCCACACAACTGCAAATATGTGGTCTCGTAGACGGGTGGTTACATATATATCGCCCACTACACAACACACATATGCAGCCATGTGTCCTGCGGTATGCAAATGTGTCTACATATAGCAAGAAGCGTCTACATATGCAACCGCTCGATTGCACATGCGACCAAGCTCACTGTAAACCACATGTTTGCAGTCGTGCAGGCGCCGCATACGCACAAGACAATCTGCAGATAGGCGATTCAGATATGCAACCGCCCATCTGCAGCCCGCCTATGTTTGTACATCTATCACTCACCTATGTTTGCACACACATGTCGCCCACCTACATTTTTGATGTTGTAGTAAATACGCCCGCCTCGCATGTCTGAAATTTTTCCTACTGAAACTGATTTTTTTTATTTTCATCATTTTCTGAAAGCCCTTTTCAAAGATTTGCCACCCGTTCTATAATAATTTTTTAGAGGGAGGGGTCTTAAAGTGAACCTTGGCAAGAATGGCTCCAAATTAACTCAATACTCCATAGGATAGAATGATGCAAGTGATGTACATATAGGAGGTGAATGTGTAACCTCCTCTTAGAATAACGACAACTTCCACCTAGAATAATGGTAACCTCCATACCCAAAATAGCAGTCGACAGAGAATTGGTCAAGGGTAGTAATTACCACTAACTAAAATAGTGTGGTCAAGTGTACACCTAAGCAAGAATGCCCCATGAGTGTAGGAAAGCTCTAAGTAAATAAACAAATACAAGGAAAATGAATATCCTACACTAACAAATACATCCTCGAAATTACACTTTTATATATTATTGTAAATCAACATTTTTAATTGAAGCAATCTCTTCTTTTATTATTATTAATAATATTTGGATAATTTCCAAATTCTTTTAAAATTCTCTATGAAAATACAATGTAAATAATATTTTTGTATCTAATGTTTAATAGTTTTAAAAAAACAAAAAATATAATATAATGATTCATAATTATACCATTTGTAATTGCAATTAATTGTATTGTTTTTTTAATTTATCGAACAAATTTTTGGTCATCTTTGCATCACCATTCATTTTTAATTTTGTAGGTCTTACATCGATTGCATATGGCTCAAAGTAGACTTAATTTAGGTGCAAACGCGATGTAAAATCAACGCATTAAAATTGTCTATTTGTGTCGATGTTGCGTCACTTTTGTGTCGCACACATCAACGCAAATTCTTCCAAGAAACACGTCAAACGATGACCAAAAAGGTCAATTTTGGAGACAGAAATGACTTAGAATGTGACATTATTTACACATTGTGTAAATAATTACAAACCTAAATAGATCGGAAGGCTAAGCTTGCTTGACATCCAAGTCCAAGGTCCATCCTCTACATGAAATGGATCGTTAGATATTTTAAAGAAGATAAGCCCTGAGAAGGTTTTGGTTGTGTAATTAGATCTCCCAAAGCACTCCTTATGGTAGAAAAGCTTAGCATGTTCTTTGTTTTCACTCCATCCTCATTAGCCTTGTGCTAATTGAGATTGTTGGCAACTTTGATGCTAAGAGAATTTGGAAGGCTTCGAAATTGATTAAACCTAAGTTGATTTAGGAGTCGATGGGGATGGCGATGGCAAATGGTTCGAGATGTGGCCTCACTCTTAACATGCATTCCCTCTAGTGGTCTCCTAATCATACTATAGCGTCCCCTTTGTCATGGTGCCATGGTGTCATGGGTCAAGAATCTTAGGATTTTTATAAAAGGGGTTATGTACACTGAAAGCTTTTTGTAGTGTTTCTAGGAATTGACTTCCCTCCCCTATCATCAAAGACCGCCATTTTGCCAATGAGAATTTTGAAACTATCAATAATATTCAAACGGCCATACTTGGAGAGTGCTTAATAAGATCATAGTACAATCTCCTCCTATATGGTGGATTGATTGGAAGTGGCATGTTGAGGAACCCTCTTCCACCTATACAAACCCTAGTTAGGTTATTAGTGTTTATCTCCTCAACACATTTATTTTAAACCCATATATGATTCTTGGAAGTTACATTATGTTGAGGCTAGCTCTTGGATTAGGAGATTTCCTACCTCTAGAAATATGTCATTGGACCTACGAAATCTCATTTCCTTTGGTGTATTGTTTATAGAGGCTTTCCAATAGGAGACGAGTTTATGCAAGGGGTTTCCCTTTGATTATGTCATGTTTGCCAACACATTAAGACTTTCAAACACCTCTTTTGTTTTCGTCCTCTTGCTCAATCACCTTGGAGATGGATTCATACCCTCTTTTAACTATCTATTCCTAATGTTTCCAAATGAAAAATGATTTTTCCGAGGAATCCAAAGTGATGTTACTTGCAAAATACAATCAAATTTGACATATTTTTGCTCCAAGCTTTTATTTCATATATGGAAAGAACGAAAGGATGCAATTTTTAACCATGTTCCCATTGATGGGGTTTTTATATTGCTAACAAATTGTTTGTTATCTTCAATGGCATGTTTTGCATTCATGTCCGAGCCAAAAGTTCAACTAGAGGTGGAACACTAAAGATGCTTCTAGAATGTTATAAGTTGTGTGCCACCCGATTCCCCCTACTAACATTCACCCTCTCAAGGCCATGGGGATGGGGGCATGGGCGACACCACTCTTGTAGCTAGTAGAGTTCCTCTCCATGTCCTTGTTAGTGGTCTCCCAACCATGCCAACAAAGGTGGTGGCTTTGGTCATGTTGTTCATGATTCTCATGGGTAGGCAATTCCACTTCAGGGAAAAACTCCTCGGTTGGCCCTTGTTATTTCCCCTACTAGTCGGTCTAAACAAGAAGATAAAAATATATAACACTATTTATGGGTGGGAACCAATCTCGGGGCAATGAATCCTCCCGGTGGCGGTGGTTGTTGGGACAAGCCAATTGACCCTCCACCACATTTGACTTGTTATGATTCCCCATGTTGCTCAATGTTCATTTGTGTTATGCTTTTGTTGCCCAAAGGATCATTATATGTTTATCTCGGTATTCTTTGTGGAATTTTTTAATGGATAATTATATCAAGCAAATTTTGTTAACTTTTATTTATTTACTTTTTGTGATGGGTTATATTAAGTGACTTCAATTTTATTTTCTATATTTACTTATAAGAAAAAGGTCGAAGCCCAACAAAAAAGAACATCAAAGCGTAGATGGTGGGTAGCATAAAAGCTCACCAAACCACATATTAGAAGGGTGTTTTATCGTGCCAAGAAAGATAGGGAGAAAGGAAGAGTCAAAACAAGGTTGGCAAGCCATAGCCGATATCAAACCATCTACAATTCTAGCTTTTTCTATCAACTCCTAAGCTCAAAGTAGCTCAAAAACCACAAAAACTCGAACAATTGCTATCATGTGAGGGATGAACACATCATCTACTCCAAAATTAAGCCAATCATGCATGAAACCCGACTAAATCAATGCTAATTCAATTATTGAGGACAAGATGAGAGTCGATCCAAACTATCATACCTTGGTGAAAAGTGTGGACTCACCGGAAGACGTATTCACAAGCAAATACCCCATCTAAGCCATCATTGAGAAAACATCATTAAAAAATCAAATGTAATGAGGGACTAAAAGGGCCATTCCAAAAACATAAAAGAATTTCACCATTGCAAATTGGAAGTGGACGAGTCCAAATATCCCACTAGGTACAATCCAACTTTGAAAGCCCAAGCTCGCAAATGTGATTGTGTGCCTTGAATAATATTTTCTCACATCAACCATGGATAAGAAGTCTTTATATTTATTCATTTACACCAAAAGTGTGTATAGGTCTTTAACCCGAGGATGAGAATGTTGCACATAAACAAATTAAACCTACAACCAAGAAAAATTAGAGAGGCCCTCTTCCAACTGAATATATATAATTTTCTTTTCTTTTTCTTTTTCTTTTTTTCCTTTGTAGACTGAAAATGCATGTGAACCAAGACTTACTCTATTAGAACAATCTATGGTGTGATGGGACGATGCAACCTATGCTATTTGGGAGAGCAATGCACCTATCACCTTTGTCAATTCTTTGTCCTCGAAGGAGACCATTAACCCCTTTCATGAGCGTGTGGAAATGAAAGTTGTTTTCTCCCGATTTGAAGAGATATTTCTCCAGCTCTTAGTGATCTTGGTGAAAAAGGAAACTACCACTCACATGAGACAAAATATCAATGGCGTTAAGGCTCGAGCCATGGTGAATACATTCCTATGCTCAATTGATTGATCGGGATCATCAATCAAATTCTTCATCAAGGTTTTTAAGCCATTGACCTCTATGTCATTTGTCTCCTTAGTTACTTTCCACACCTTCACCCATAGACACATCCATGGGTTCCTAATCTCCCTATTCAAGATTTATGAAAAAAAAATTGCTACCGACATCATTGTAACCTTCCTCTTTCAAACTCACCTTGAGGGCTTCGTCATTACTACTTTTGCAAGGTCTATCTAGGGATGCGCAGTTGAGGCAAATGGAGTGAAACTCTTGGGACCAAAATTACCCCATTTATACATATTTGTACAATTGGAATTAATGTAAATGACAACTAATATGCCAAGAACCATCAATAAATCATTGCTTAAAAATGATGTTTTAAGTGAGTGATAGCGTCATAGGTAGAAATAGTGAGATTATAGAGATATTTGGAATTTGATGCATATAGTCAAAAAAATCTGTTTTGTGGGCACTTAGTTAGAAATGAAAGGCATAGCATCCCTAGACACTAGTTGCCTTAGGTCTATTGCAAGGTTTGGCATTCCCGAATTGATTAGGGGACCCGAGAAATGGACAAGAGATGTACTCCTAGATTTGTTGCTTTGTCTACAACCTGGTTGCCCTACCTTCATGTGTACAAATTTGACTTCCTCTACCCGTGCTACTTGCCACAATGCTTCTCCCAAGATGTATGGCACAAGGGACCCAAATTTGATATTGCCATTATTTATTCCATTAATTCAAATTTGTGAATCACCTTCTACAATGAGCTACATCCAACCCCCCACACAAGCTCTTCCAATCCCTTGAGGAGGGCAAAAACTTTTGCATGATTGTTGGATCCAAAAGCAATAGGGATTACACAATTAGGTTGTTGAATCTGGGAACACATGAACCCCTCAAGCCAAATCGGGGTTACCTTTTGTCGCACCATCAAAGTTCACCTTGATATATCCTTCAAAGCAAGGAACCAAGAGGATTTTATGATAGGCTTGTTACCCCATTATCAAGGATTTAGTGACTTTTGCAACTTTTATCTAGCTATGCCTAATTTAAAAGTTGGTTTCCTAAGGCTCTTTTGGAACTCCTTTCTCAATCCAAGGGATCAATGTAATAATTTCTTTCAAGGTGTGACTCAAATCCACCCTTTTTTAAAGGTTGCCAATGTATGATCAATAGAAGGAACTTTTCAATTTAAAAACAATGGCCAAAAAGTCATTCTAACAAAATGTTTCTAATACTAATGTTTTAATCTTGATGACTAGAAATATTCTAAAATACAAAACTTGATAACAAGAGTTGTTTCCTTGCCAAGTACCATTTCTCTTTTGTTGCCCACATCTAGTCTGCAATAACTTGTGCTTTCCATGGAGCACCATTTCCTTTATATTGTAGACTCAATATGGGCTAAGTTTCCTTCCTGGTATTATAAACATATTCCTCATAATGAAGTCTAGTGTAAGAAAAGTTTTTATTTCAATATTTTATACATACAGAACAATTTCAGCTAAGCTTTTCAAAACCTAGTCTCTGTCATGCCTAACCAGAAAGAATGACAATTACATCTTGGATAAGCCAGGACGTTTCTCTGGTTTACCATATTGTGATGGTTGCCATATTTATCTAGTCAGCTCATATCATTGATGCCATAGTGGAAACTAGTATTTCAAACCTCAAAATATGTAAGTACTGAAAAATGAAACCATGACTAATCCACTAGATATTTCCATTTGAATAGCCCAGATAAAACCAAAGGAGTGGGATGTCAGACATGGAAATTGCACCAAGAACAGAACAAATCAATACGGTACAATTCACATGTTGTATACTGTGTGGGTCCCCTTGCCATGTAATTATTGCCAATGTGAAGTTCTAAACATTATAAGCTTCAATAAAGTACAGTGGTAAATCCTTTGTTGAAAATTAAATTTCACATTAAAATCTTACGCCACGGCAAAGTGGACTGTAATGTTCCCAGCGTACATTTCATAAGGTCAACATAAAATGAAAAGCAGTCCATCACCAATATTGTATGTTTACCTCATGTTCTTATTATAGCTCAATTCCCTGGATTTACCAAATGATCCCATTGCACTAGGAGGATCTGACCTTGTCACATCATAAATAAATAAATCTCAGCCCTCATCACATCACTTTGGCTACAGCCTGCCTTAAAATAACTTTTACATCTCTAGCTTGCATAACTAGCTACAAAATTATTTAATTGCTCAGCTTTGCTTTAAAGCATATATTTACTAAGGACTTTTATTATGTAAACCATCCCTATGTGCAATGGTACAATACAAATATCAATTATTAAACAACTACCTTCATAATTCACTGTGTCTTTCTGAATCCATTTTTTCCTTAGCATTCTCTTTGCCTTCCTCAAGGTTTTTCACTCCTGTGAGTGGCAACCCAACATTTTCTTTGATAAACTGTACCAAATCTTTCAAGCTCAACTTTGTTGAAACATTAATCTGCAAAAATCCCTCATGTCAGGTATTGAAATCGGTAAGCTAATCGGAAAGATAAATAATTAAAATGGTAACAGGCATTACTTACAGGAGCTTCTTTCTTGCCAGCACGATAAAATAGGAGACTTGGATAGTTGGCGACCTGCAGGCAAAGGTCTTGATGAATAAAATATATCAAGAACAATATAGTCCTTAAATCATAGCTGAAAATAATAGACAGACCTGGAAGTTTGGATGCTCATTTGAAGAGGCATCAATCCTGGCAATAACAAGTGATGTTATTCCTTTGAAGTGCTTTGCTACTTTTTCCATTAGCTTGGTCACGCCTTTACAGTTTATGCACCATGGTGCATGAACCTTTCATTGCATGATTGATCAAGAAAAATAAAAAATACACAAATCAGAATAACAAATTAGAAATGTGAACTGTACAAGCTTGAGCTGAAATGCCGGTTAAGTTCTGAGTTAATTGTCAATACTCTGGCTAAAACTAGGTTGAGCTAAAATATTAACTATAAGTTCATTCTTAGTTCTATCAAATATTAACAACAGATGCATGAGTTTCAACTCTTTGTTCCTGTTTGGTTTGTTTCATTTCAACTGTCATTTGTTTCTTTATATTTTTCAGAATGACAAAAGAAAATAAAATAAGACTTCATTGATGTGATTTCCTTATCTCATGAACTTAAGAATTTCTCTCCCATTCATTGTATAGGGAAACTTGTGTATGGCTGTCCACAAGTAGACAAGAAGGGAAGGTATAAGGCACGTCAAGTGAAGCATGTAAAACGGAATGCAAGAAAGTAAAAAGTTAAAACCAAGATAGCTAGAAAGTAAAGAGAGACCTCTAGTAGGATGTCTTCAGAGCTTTTTAAAACAATATCATCAAAAGTCTTTCCAACCACAGCTCGAACATCTCCCTTGTTCTGTGGAATCACAAACAAAAAACTGACTGATACCGGGTAGATAGATTTTATAATTAGGCGCTTTACAGAAATTTACAGCTTTTCCAAAAACTATTATGGTGTGCACTCACTTCAGCTGGTATGGGCTCCGATTTGTAATGTGGCAACAAATTCCTCGCAAATAACTTCGAGCAGAAATCCTGCATAGTAATGGGAAATTAGCTTAGCTTGTAGAGGGCTTGCAAAGTCGGAAGAGAGAAACATGTATAAAAACTAAAAAGTCTATTTAGCACAATGATATTCTGCAATTTGCCATATATTATTTAGGAAATCAGGTGTATCAACACAGTACCTCCAATGTTTGTGGAGTTATCTCTGACTGCAAGAGGTATTTTGAGCCAATGCTGTTGTCAAATGCTGTAACCTGCCAAAAAGTGTAAATCTTCAATCAATGATGCAAAGGGCGAGCAAAGTAAGTATTCTTGAAATAATTTGTTATAGTTTCACAAGAGTACCTTAAACATTTATGCCACTTAAAAACATTAGGAATAGATATTTTTATGCACAGAAAGAAGAAATGCAATAGCCACATGAATATCCGTCGAACATTATAAAACCCCCTCAATTTTTAGACCTCCTGGAATATACAATCAGGATTTCATGCAAGCAAACAAAACTATTAGATACAGAAATGTAGGAACATCAAAAATGTAGTAATAATTGTGTTAGCATGCATAAAAGACCAAGAGGAAAGAGCACAAAATCTCTCACCCTAGAACACGTCTACGCCTCACAATATGTTACAATAGCATGAGAACAAAACAACATAAAAATTAAAGATTTTATTAGTTCCATCATTTCATGAGCATATCAGACTTCTGGAAAAACGATTACTTCATGACACTGATTTTTCTCACACTATTTAAGAACAAGAGAGATGCTCTTCATTTCAATGCATACAAGTACTTGTATCTACAGGAACTTGAACCAAACTAATGTACAATATACTAGAGAGTTTTGTATGATAGAAAAGGAAATAAAGAAACCAGGCTACACATTTAAGATTCCGTGCAAGCAAACAAAAAAATAGATACAGAAATGCAGGAACATAAAGAGAGCAATAATTGTGTTAGCATGCATAAATAGCCAAGAGAAAAGGGCACAAATCTCTCTTGCCCTAGTACATCTCATAATATGTTACAATAGCATGAGAACAAAACAGTGATAAATATTAAAGCTTTTACTAGTTCCATCATTTCGTGAGCAAATCAGAGTTTTGGAAAAATGATTACTTCATGACATTGATTTTTCTCACAACTTAATGTTAAGAACAAGAGAGAAGCTCTTCATTTCAATGCATACAAGTACTAGTATCTACACGAAGTTGAAAAAAGAACGTACAATATACTAGAGAGTTTTGTATGATAGAAAAGGAAACAAAGAAATCAGGTTTAGCAAACTGGTCATCAGACAAATGGTTAATGAAGTGCTCAGCATATTTGAGGATGCTTCATTTCTTTCTTATGCAATTATTATTTTCTTGCAAATATCCACATCTCCTCTACTTCTAAATGTTACCAAATGTGCTACCGCATTGAAGAACCAAGACGTGACCAGTATTCTTAGGATATGGGTTAAGTATTCTATTTGTCAAATCAAATCCAAATGGGGGCACTTCCCCAGATAAGGCTACTTATATTGTTATCTTCATGTGGTAGGTTGTGTGGTGTTAATGAGGTATTTCCTCTTGTAACTCAACAGATGCATGAGAGAAACGTTGTTATAGAGTTAGCATACAGTATAATATACCTCAGACTAGTAGGAGTAAGCAATGCTTAGCTTACATTGCGCATTTCCTCTCCTTGTACACATGGAAAATGGGAACACTTTCGGTGTCATTATCCCCAAGTAGCTTGCTCGGTGACTTTATGTTATAACACCACAGACACATAGTGAGTGTATCTCAGGTGATCCTCACTTTACAAAAAGGGTAAGCACGATAAAAAAAAAAGTATGGTTCATGTCAAAAGGTACAAGGCTCTAACATCAGCTAGAATGTTCCCATTATCTAGGACAAAACTGACAAACTCTGTGGGAAGCAATGTATATGAAAAAACTAAACATGGACATCACTATGTACGTATTTATGCTGTGCTATATCTGTTTTATCTTTGATTTTGAGCTGAAGAAATCTTTGGCACAGCTCATGAAATTCTTTCATGTCACTTTGGTTCTTGGCATCGCATGTTAGGTGCCCACCTCTGGTTTGCCGTGAAGATCCTTTGGGCCCATGTTCATTTAACAATTTTGGCATGACCCTTCGGTTTAACACCGCCTCAATCTTTGAAGCAAGGCATCTTTTGGTGCAACCTATCTTTCCAATAATTTGACGTCCATTTCAATTATTCATAACATTTACAATAAAGGTTTCAATAGGCATAGGTGTTGCTCACATTAAAACATGAATGGACTGAACCCCCAAGCCACTTCTTTCAAATTTTCCATTTGTATTGATGGTGAGATCCTGTAGGCGACTTTTCTTTATTAACAACTTGCCAAGGGTGTGCAGGTAAGGAAATAATCCATATGCCTTCCAACTTCCCTTCCTGCAGCCAGGATTTGCAATGTTTCCTCATAACCTATTTCCTTGCCTGCCAGTGCCAATGAGTGCATGTAAGCATAAATCTGCATCAAAGATGAGCAAGCAAACGCAAATGATATGTCATCACTCATCAATTAGACTGCCCAACGTAAATTATCTGCAGCATAAACATCCTCTTCCCTGTCAGATAAATGCTGCAAAATACAAATTTTTAATCAATACACCATACAAAATGGGTGTGAATCCATATTAGTCCTCGTCTGTATCCATTTGCCTGTCTTGTATTAAGTATTCTTTGGACATAGATACAATGAAAGAGAAGTAAACCATATTATGAGCTACCAGCAAGCTTCAGCTTCTATTTAAGTCGGCAATTGCTCCTCTTTTTCTAACAAGACTAACCTTAACGCCAAGTGTTTCAGATGTGACCCACAAATTCGATAGAAGGAATGCACAATGAATGAGAAGTACAACAGATTATGAGATACTGGCAACCTTCAGCTTTTATTCAAGTTTTATGGAAAATATTTTAAGGCCACAACAGATACATATTCTTCCCTTTTTATAACAAGACTACCCTTAATGCCAAGTGTTTCAGATATGGCCCATAAATCCATAGAGGACCACAAAATTACACATAAATTACCAGAGATGAACATAACTAGCAAGTTGTAAGCATGTAGCAATGGAATCCAGATAAGCAGATAAAATATATCTGGGATAGGCTGGGATGAACATCAAGTTTTTATCCTGATCAGGAAGGCAGATTAAGTAAACTAGGTATAGCTTAGCCACCAAACTCAAGATGGGAGCAAGTTAAACGGTTTCAAAAGTCACTGGTAGCAGGGAATAGGCATAAGTTTATGAAGAATTCGACAGGCGGAAAGGGTAAGTCCAAATGGAAAGATGTTGTGAGCAATCAAGTAGCAATCACACATGAAGTGTGTGATGTTGACACCGAAGGGCAGTCTAAGATGAACTTGATTTTGATGATGAAGAGATTGTTCGGGAGGACAATGATGAGGAAAAGGAAATTGGAGAAAGTGGGCAAGTCATTATGGAGGAGACATGTGAACTCGAGAAATACCCACATGGAGACAGTGTTGGTGCAGTTAATGTTGGAAAAGGCCGTGCAGAAAGCCATCCTGAGAACACGTGGATGGCAGAGATAAATTCAAGGTCGTTGATACAGGTCAGGGTATGGACAAAAAAATGAAATGGAATAGTAACATGTTGTCGGAAGGCACTCGAGTTTCTACCTGTCTAACGCCTTCGATGTAAAAATCCCATTTTATGACAAACCCTAGTTTTGTGGTCTGGTGAATTTGCTATCCATTTTGGAGATCCCGAAAACCATTTGTCTTTAACGAAATTTTGAGGGGAATTTAGCCCTCGTTTGGAAATCAAAATCAGCTTGAAATACAAACGACTTTCGATGTGTTAAGTCTTTCATTTAATTATTGGGCTATACGACAATTTTTGCTTTCCATCTATTGTTGTACATTGTTAAGCAGTCGGTTTTGTCACTACACAGAGAGACAAGATAAAGCTGCAGGGTTTGGGCTTGTTTTTGCGAATTTCTGAATGAACACATGGATAGCCATGATTTTGTGCATTTTTTGCGATTTTCTGACTGAGATACGTGGACAACCGAGATCAGTTAGAGGTCGTTGATACGGCCTGCAAGGTGGATGGTCTAGATTGTTGCTTGTTGGTATGGACGTCAAAGCTCACCTAGGTTTATAGCTGAAAAAAAAGTCTTCGACGTAATAACGAAAGAAAATTATACTTTAACATATCTACTACATAAGGAGTCATTCCTTCTCTTATGGGTAAAATTTGATAGCCACCTATGTCAGTCACACAATTTTAAGGCGACGGTAATTTTTAATATTGTGCTTCAAAAATACAAAACAATATTATGTATATAGCAATTATTCTATATTTATTTAATTATTTGAAAGATATTTTTATATATTTTTATAATTTACATATAAATGTATATAAAAAATGATGGTTAAATTTTAAATATGCATGCGACATGTGATGGTCATTGTTAGAAATAATCTAACACTTAATTCACCATATGTGGATTAATGTGTAATTATAATAAAGTAATTATTTAATTACTTTAGTTAGCTTAGTTGTTAGTGTGTTGTTATCATCCCTTAGATTGTGGAGGATGTTCTTTAGTTAGAATATTGTTCTCGGATGATTTCCTGTAGAAGCTTTTTAGGGGCAATATGCTATTACTGAATATTTGCTTTGTTTAGGAGATTTGTTCCATGTATTGTGGAAGAGATAGAAGTTGTCCAATATCTATAAATATTGCAGCTCTCTCTTTTGATTGTAATGCTTCATTTTATATTAATAAAAATCACAGCAAGCTCCGCCTTGTTTTTGCAATTTAATCTGGTTTGCAGATTTCATTTGGTATTAGAGCAGGTGAGTTAAAGTTGTAGATAATTGCTGAGGAAGTGTTAGAAGATTTGAGGAAGGAGGACTAGAAGCCTGAGCCAGAGGAGCCATAGATGCCCCCAACCTCTTCACAGCCCCTCACCAACTCCACATCCCAGCAGCAGATTCCAGAAGTAGCAGAAGAAACAATTGACGACAATTCACGGCAATTGGAAAAATTGTCTAGGGAGTGAAAAAAATTATTTTTATTTTAGAAGTGCATTGAATAATATTGTTATAAGGTTAAATAATATTGTTATACAAGGATTGAATAATATTGTTATGCATACATGAGCTGCGACCTGAGTACCCTGCTCACATTCCAAAGGCATAGATCCCTGCACAGTTCGGCTTCCATGAGAGCCGACCTTGAATCAAGCCACCTCCAACACTGATCCTGCTCCAAGCGACCTCCCAAAGCATCGATCCAACAAACAGTGACCGCAAACAAATAACAAAGGCGGCCATGCAAAGGAAATTTGCTGGTGGAAGAGGAGTTCTCCCGTGCTGACTCCAATCGACCCTGCAACAAGAAAACAGCGACCCAAAGTGGTAAGCAAATATAGAAGGGCTATATACAAACCTGCAGAAAACAGTCGAGCAAAGGCATCCACGCAAAAGGAAGAACGGTGCAGCGAAAACAAAACAGCGGCAGAGGAGTATAAACAAAGAAAATCTATTTTTTGAGAGACCTAAACCGCCTTCTCTCCACTGCAAGCCACGTGGTCAAATATGAGCGGTTCGAAGGTAAGCGAATTGGTTGTTTAATATTAAAAAAAGAGAAAAACAAAACTTTTTTTTTTTTGGATTTTATAGAAAAAAATTTCCATTTTTGGAAAGGGGCCCGGAAAAATATTTTAAAACAGTCATAACTTTCAATTGGTACCTCGGATTGAGGTGCCGTTTTTTTTAAAGTGTGTGTTTTTTCGAGCTCTCTACGCTTTGGTCCAGTCAAAGAGGCCAAAGACCCCAAAACTAAATTTGTAAGGGAAAAGAGGCCAAAGTGCCCAAAAATTTAAAAAATTGCGAAAATATTAATTTTTCGTAAACAAGAAGGGGGGTGCAATTTTTTTCTATTTGCAATTTGTTTGTAAAAACGGCCGATAGTGCCGAAAAATCATTGTAAAAGGCCAAAAAGGAGCCCACACTCAATAAAAATCAATTTTGGGGGGGTGTGTACTATTTTGAGGGGGGGATTGGTTGTGTGTTGATTCTCTCTCTCTCTTTTCTTTCGTGCACAAATGGCCAACAATGCGCCTAAATTTTTTCTGCCCGATTCACAACTCCTTCATGGAGACAATTATGTTGCATGGAAAACGAAAATTAAAACTCAACTTGAATTTGAAGACATAATTGGTGTAGTTGATGGCTCGATAACGAGACCAGAAAATGATATTGCTCAACAACGTGTGTTTGATCGTGCTAATCAAAAGGCAAAACTTATAATTCTGTTTGGCGTAACTGATGATGTATAACCTCATATTCGTCAAACGAAACGACAACAAAGAAAAAAAGCATGGGATAAACTAGCAACTGTATACGAAGCTAAGAATAAAAATGCTATTTTGCAATTACAAACACAACTCCATTGTCTCAAAATGAAGTCTAATGAGTCCATTGAAGGTTTTCTAAAGCGTGTTGCTATATTGAGATCATCTCTCCAAGCTTTGGAAAAAGAGGTCACTGATGAATCTCTTGTCCCTATTGTATTGAGAGCTTTACTAGCCTCATACAAAATATTTGTCACAACTCTCAACATTATGGGTCCAACTACAAGTTTTGAAGAGTTAGTGAACATGTTACAATAGGAAGAGTCCATGAACAAACCTGTAGAAGATGAGGAACAAGCCCTCTCTTCATTCCATAAGGGAAAGAAATAGATTCATACAACTGGTAAGCAACACAAGCAGCATTCTCAACAGAATAATCAAGGGAACACTCAACAAAAGCAGTGTCAAATTTGTGGCAGAAAAGGACATGACTTAAAAGATTGTTGGTATAACACATTTCAGAAGGGTTCATCTAGTGGCAAGAAGCCAAATTTTCAACAATCTAGTCAGGGTTATCAAAACAAACAACAAGGACAAAGGAAAAGTAACTGGAAAAAGAAAACACTGCAGCACGGCAACATTGTTGAAGAGGAAGATAACTCACCAGATGAGGACTTCCTATTTGCTGCACAATCAACTCAAGAAATCAATTCACCACAGGCAATTTGGTATGTTGACTTAGGAGCAACAAGACATATGACTGGGAGAAATGATTGGTTCTTAGAGTTAAAGAATACACCTAACAAAGACTCTGTTTCGTTGGGTGATGATTCATCATACAAAGTACAAGGAATTGGAAACATCTCCTTACCTCTTGGATCAAGACAATGCACAATAAGAGATGTTCTATATGTTCCTGGATTGACAAAGAATCTACTTTCAGTAAGTCAACTTTTGGAGCACAACTTAAAAGTGGATTTTGATTGTACAGATGGAAAGAAGATGTGTTTAATCAAAGATAAGTCTAAAAACTCCAACATTGTTGCACGAGCTTCTGGTGTGGGTCGTATGTTTCAATTGGATTTTGTTCAAACCAACAATCAAGCCCTTGTAGCTAAGGATACATCATCGGCACAATTGTGGCATCGAAGATTTGGCCATGTAAGTTTTGGCTATCTTGAAACACTTCAAAAAAATAACATGGTAAGAGGACTGCCAAATTTCAAGAAGAATACAAACAAGTGCACAAATTGTTTGGCAGGAAAACAACATAGAGCTTCTTTTCAAAAAAGCAGTACATTCAGGGCTGTGGTAAACTTGATCTGGTGCATACCGATCTGTGCGGACCTATGAGACCTAGTCATTTAGGGTTTCAATATTTTATGCTCTTTGTTGATGATTACTCACGGAAAATGTGGGTATATTGCATTCGCACCAAAGACCAAGCCTTTGAAACTTTCAAGAAATTCAAAGTAGCTTGTGAAAATGCAACTAGTAAGAAAATAAAAACACTCCGCTCAGATTGAGGGGGTGAATACACCAGTAATGAGTTCAAAGCTTTTTTGGAAACACATGGAATTCATCGGCAAATGGCACCTCCATATACACCACAACAAAATGGTGTTGTTGAAAGAAGGAATAGAACTATAATGGAAATGGTAAGGTGTATGATTGACGACTCAGGCTTGAGTAAAACATATTGGGCAGAAGCAGTAAAAACAGCAGTTTATCTGCTGAATAGAGTTCCCACTTCCGCACTTGATGGAATAACACCACATGAAGCTTGGTCAGGGAACAAACCATCTATAAAACACCTTAGAGTTTTTGGATGCAAGGCAAGTATGCACATTCCTAAGAAAAAGAGAACTAAACTTGATATGAAATCAGAACAACTTATATTCTTGGGATACAGTGATGAAGCCTTGGGATACAGGTTAATGGATCCAAAAACAAGGAAAATTTTCACAAGTAGAGATGTTGAGTTTTTTGAGAATAAAGAAGCAGATGCTCCTTCCATAAACTCACAAAACAATCCTACTAAGAAAATAGAAGATGTTCTTGATGAAGATAATGATGATGAGGATAATTCAACTCCTCCATCTACAGGAACAACTAAACGTATGCCTAAGTGGTATACTAATCTAATTCGAGATGCTAAGTTGGATAGTGATCCTAACACATCCACTTCAGGACCTAGAACTCGTAGTATGACTCAAAATGAGGTAAACTTAGCCTTAATGAGTACAATAATTGAATCAAGTGAGCCCACTACAGTTCAAGATGCCCAACAGTCAAAACCTTGGTCAGATGCTATGAATTCAGAATTCAACTCTTTGATGAAAAATAATACTTGGCAACTTTCAGATCTTCCATCAGGGAAGAAGGCAATAGGTTGCAAATGGATATTTAAAACAAAGTACAAATCAGATGGAAGCATTGATAAATACAAGGCAAGATTGGTAGCTAAGGGTTATGCACAAAAAGAAGGCATTGATTATGAAGAAACATTCGCACCAACAGCTAAGATCAAAACAATCAGGATGATATTTGCTCTAGCTGCACAATTTGGTTGGAAAGTTCATCAAATGGATGTAAAAAGTGCATTTCTCAATGGGGATTTATAGGAAGAAGTCTACATGACTCAACCAGAAGGTTTTGTCATACCAGGTAAAGAAGGAAAGGTATGTAGACTCATAAAGTCACTATACGGTCTCAAACAGGCTCCCAGGGCATGGTACATAAAGATTGATGAGCATCTCATCAAACATGGATTCAAAAGAAGTCCATATGATCCTAATCTCTATCTCAAAAAGCAAGGGGGGGAGATAGTGATCATAGTAGTATATGTCGATGATCTAGTCATCACTGGAAGTTCGGTGAAGATGATTGAAACAACTAAGGAAGATCTAAATCGATCATTCGACATGACAGATCTCGGGCTTCTTCATTATTGTCTTGGACTTGAAGTATGGCAAAAGGAAAATCACATCTTTGTTACTCAACTAAAATATGCCAAGACAATGCTCGAGAAATTCATAATGATGGATAGTATACCAATGGCTACACCTATGGAGACAAGGCTTCAATTGTCTCGCACAGATCCATCAGAACAAGTAAATGTTACTCTTTATCGACAGTTGATTGGGAGTCTCATTTACTTAACTTATTCTAGGCCAGATATCAGCTATGCAGTCAGTTATCTTTCTCGATTTATGCAAGAACCAAGGGTTTGTCATTGGAAAGCAACAAAGAGGGTACTGAGATACATCAGAGGAACCATGGACTTTGGCCTAGAATACAAGAAGAATGATAACTTCTTCTTGACAGGATATACAGATTCAGATCATGCAGGGAACGTTGATGATAGGAAGTCCACTTCAGGATTTGTGTTCTTTTTGGGATCTGGACCTATTTCATGGGGGAGCAAGAAACAAAATTGTGTTTCAAGGTCTTCCATAGAAGTAGAATATCGCACTGGCGGAGGAGTTGTGCTCGTGAAGCGATTTGGCTCAGACGGATACTTGAAGGATTGGGAATTCCACAGGATCATCCAACAATCCTACATGTAGACAATGAAGGAGTAATAAAACTTGTTCGGAATCCAGTTTTTCATGAACGCACCAAACACATTGAGGTGCAGGTACATTTCATTCGCGAACATGTTCAGAACAACAACATTCAACTTTAGCATTGCCCGATAGAACATCAGCGTGCAAATATCTTCACAAAATCTCTTGCACGTCCTAAATTTGAGGCATTCAGAGTATTTCTCTCTGTTCACTTCAGAATATGATGAATTAAGGGGGGGAATGTTAGAAATAATCTAACACTTAATTCACCATATGTGGATTAATGTGTAATTATAATAAAGTAATTATTTAATTACTTTAGTTAGCTTAGTTGTTAGTGTGTTGTTATCATCCCTTAGATTGTGGAGGATGTTCTTTAGTTAGAATATTGTTCTTGGATGATTTCCTGTAGAAGCTTTTTAGGGCAATATGCTATTACTGAATATTTGCTTTGTTTAGGAGATTTGTTCCATGTATTGTGGAAGAGATAGAAGCTGTCCAATATCTATAAATATTGCAGCTCTCTCTTTTGATTGTAATGCTTCATTTTATATTAATAAAAATCACAGCAAGCTCCGCCTTGTTTTTGCAATTTAATCTGGTTTGCAGATTTCAGTTATTACAAATGTTTGCATGTATTTTACGGCTAAAATTGCAAAATAAACGTAAACGGCCGCCAAATATAACCCCCGGCTTCTCTTAATCATGCTTCATTATTGCCCTCAAAGATATTGTCAATATTTTTGAACCTCTCGTAGCACATGTAACCAATTTGCTAATGTTATTCAAGTTCAGCATTGGGAGGCATTTTTCAACAGTGTAAAGTACAGGAAAAAAGCCCGTTGATATGACGACTAACAAACCAAGTATCTTGGCTGAATCACAGAAGAAAATAAATGATCACTATACCACGTTTGAGAAATCAGATTCTGACGAAGATGATGATGGTGTTTTGTTGTGGCAGAACAAATAACACTGCACATTCCCAACTATTGCAGACTTGCATTCCTAAGAATGTTCTTTCAGAGGGTAAGCTAATCCACTATTTCATTACTTAGATGGGATTTACATGTGCCAGCGGCTCTTTTTTTTTAAAATAAGGTTATCAACATGTATGTAAAATACAAAAGTTTGGTTGATGCTCGAACATGGGCGAATTTCTGATTGAAATATGTGGACATTCACGATCAGCTACAAGGTCGTTGATATGGTCTTCTCTTCTAGGTGGATGGTCAAGATTGTTGCTCGTCAGTACAGACGACAAAGCCCTCGCAGGTTTCTAGATGCAAGAAACTTCTTCAACATATAAAAATATAAAGCATGGATATGGGAGTGGAACCCAAATCTATTTAAAAAAATTAAAGAATAGTAATAGATTAAATAAGGGTGTGGGGAATAAATATCCACCTTACGACCAAGCGTGCACAAAGATGATACTTTTTTATTTCATCACGACACCAATAATTGAGTTAAAAAAGAAAAGTTTAACCATAGGTTAACTTGAACGCAACCCGAGGGCTCAAATCTCAATGTAGTGTCTTAGCGGGTCAACCAACATGAAATTGTCGCATTACATGAAATTTTCCAATGTCATCCAATCAGGACAAAAAATCAAACACGCTAAATCGAAATTCCTAGGCATTCATCTTGGGTGGCATATCATGTTTGTTCATCTACATAAGGAAACATTAGTAAAAGAAATTGGCATATGATATGCCCAAGTCTTAGGAAAGCCATTATCTGCAGGTAGCTAACAAAGAGGCTCCTCTTCTAAACATGCCCGGAGATTGAAGCTGGGAACAAATCTGATATGAAGAAGAGTTATTTGGTCAACCTATAAGCACCAGAGAGCTAAAGTTTCCAGGGATTTCATATCGAATTCGGGTGATTTCATTATGGTAGGCACTCAAAACACTTATGAGATTGTTTGGGAGAGCTTCCGAAATCCTACTAACACATAGTTGGCAGGGACGATGTTTCAGAAAGGCATGAAACTAACTCCCTCGAAAAGTTCTATAAATCCAGCAGCTGGGCCCTTCTCTGAAGAATTGAATCCATCTCTAGGGAAAGTAGAACTTTTGATTCTGTACAATAACACCATTCCCTATTGGAGAGGGGGAGAGTGATCTAGTGCCCTTATTAACATAGTTAATATAACAGCATCATCAGATCAGCAATATTTTCAACAGATTTCTCGCACAAGCATGCACTTCACATATAGCACACCAAATACGCCGATGGTGAGACAAGTTTTGGACAAGAATGGTGGCATGATGATATATGGGTTAATTGACGATACAAGATGGAGCCTCCTTTGGTCGGAACCTGAAGAAGAGTGCAACATTTATGGTGTATGTGGATCTTATGGACTTTGCAACAACAATAGCATTTTGTCGTGCAGCTGTTTGGAAGGCTTCAAACCGACAGACCTGGGCACCTAGAGTTTAGAACAATGGTGGTCAAGTGGTTGTGCTCAGCTTAGCCCATTGCAATGCTCTACTACAAATGGCACCATGGGTGGTTTTCAACAACTCGGCAATAAATCTTTGCCCAAGGATAAAGGTGTTCCATATGGGCAAGAGACAACGCACGAAGCATACAAAATTGTGTCTCAAAAATTGTAGCTGCTCAGCCTTGTCTTTCACTGATTCCAATCCTTCTTTTTGTAGATTATGGTAATCTCTTAAACATGCGATAATCATCAAAAGGCCCGCAATTGTTCATCCAGTTGGTTGCTTCTGAGTTTCAACACTCTTGTCCAAGTGAAGAAGAATGAATACTATTTTTGTTTCGCTTGTTGTAGCGGTTTTTACTTCCATTCTTTTTTTTTCTCCACACGTAAATGAACACCCGAAACTCTTCACAAGCGATAGTCAAACATTTTCCGACTTGTTGCATCTGTATCTTTCCATGACAACATGTCTCATTCTTTCATTTGGTCAAACACGCATTGTTGTCTTCGACGTAATAAGACCTACAGAACATTTGCCAACGGGGACAGACGACCAGATGGATGTTGAAGTACGACGAAGCGATGATCGTCGATCTTCTGACAAATGTCAAAGACCCCCAAGCTTCACTCCATTGTAACAAACGCCTCTACTTAAATATATAAAAAATAAAATTAACAAAATACAGGGTCAACCGTAATTTTACATTGCATTGAAAACGTAACAAAGTCCACATGGCAATGGCTGAGATCAAGCTTGTTCAAATGGTAGTTGAACAAATAATCCAAACCCGATGCAATCATAGGCTTTCCATGGGGAGCATTGATTGATGTATCGCCAAAATGCTCAAAATCTCTGGCATGGTATACAACAAAAATTAATAGGGCTTAAGAGTATTATTAGGGCATGGTGATTGGTGGCCCCGGTCGCTAGTTATAGAAAATTGGCTAAAACAATGAGATCAAATATTTATGCTTATTGGACTCGGCCCAGTGATCTGTGAAAACATTGGAATCTAAGCAGAGTTAAGTGGAGTGCAAAAATGGCAATTTATAACATTGTGTAGTATTGCTACTTCCGTTAGCAGCAGTAGTCAATGTAATGTGCTAGAAAAAGGAGTTTCAAAATTGTAAGCAAACCCCTTTCTGAAAGCAAGGCCGAGCTAGAAAAGCCCACACGTCTAACCTGAAATCTTTGGATGTTTCCCTCCAAAACGGAACGTTGTTGGCGAGACTCAAACCAAGGTCCCGGAAGACAGTAATAATGTTACCCAGTCCTTGACAAAGAAATGACACAAGGAAAAAGAAAGCGCTTTGAAATCCCCGACGTCCTTGTCAAAGATGTTGACAACAACAAAACAAGGATGGCCGTAAAAAATAAAACAAGAGCAAAAGGAGGAGGGCCATTTATCATCTATATTTTATGTCGTTGCCGGTCACAAGGCTGTCCTGCAACACGATCCTTGTGAAATTTATGTTTGCAAAGGTAAGGAGCGATTAATTTCATTTAATAGCAAAGGCATGTTTCATTTTGAACAATTGAGACAAAAGAATGAAGAAGAAAATTGGGAGGAAAGCTTTCCTAGCCATATGCACGGTGCCCAGTCTATTAGTTTAGATGTATCTTTTCACGGAGCTAAATTTGTGTATGGAATTCCTGAACATGCTCCCTATTTGGTATTGAATCCAATAGAGGTCTCAATGTTGACTCCGAGCCCTATCGATGTCTTCGAGTACGTCCACGATTGGCACCGGCCCTAAGGATGGGATGATGCGTCAGATCGACCTTCCGTGCAATTGCAGAGAATGTCCAACACCAACAACGCTCTCTCAAAATGGCCCTCTCTCTCAACCACAAGAGGAACAGCCCCAGACTTGCTTTTGTAGTTGTTGGGCATATGGGCTCTCGCAACAGCTGCACCACTCCCTCTATCAATCCATCTGTTCCTGCCATTATCTCCTTGTACTTGTTGTTCGAAACCTTTTCCTAATAAATGTGACAGCGTTACTCTTTGCCTCCGCATTGCCTTGGTGAAGAATGCATACATGGCTACCCCTCACGTTTGACAAAGCAAGTGATTCCAGGGCTCGTGAAGCTACGGGCAAAATCGTGGCCAGCGCCGCCACACTATCTCCATAAATCTCTACGTTGTTTTGTGATCTATTCGACGCCTAAGAGTTGTGCTTTGCAAAGAGGGATGCCACAACGGAAGATGTTTTTGTCGAGGAGATACTTGTTTTTGTTCTTTTCGCTTTCCTTGGCGAGTCTCATTAATTTACAAATGGATTCAGCCTTGCCCGCCAACACCTCTGCGAGGAGGAAAAACAGGTCATATGGTTGCAAAAACACATTTGGTTTCAGAGAGATGGGTTTTTCATCCTTGGCAAGATACTAAATCATCGGATCTGTTTTTACACAACCGCTGGACCTGTTTTCCACTGTCCGATCTTGCATTGACACAGATGCACGGAGTGTGTCAGATTCAAGCGACGTCCACTGTAACCTCTGCAGTACCATTCTCGAGGCACACTCTTAAGCGTTGGATTTTCAACGCATGTCCTGTATGCTGCGAGGGCGTCGATTTTCTGTCGTCCGTATGAATCAGCCAGGCTCACTCCAAAAGTAACGCCTTCGGCATGAATATATTTAGTAAGCAAAGGTTCATATGACACAACCCATGGATGTGTGGTCTATCGGCAAGCAGCGAGGTGATCGGGTTTTTATTAATGTAGAGACCCGGGTTCAAACCCAACATGGGCTGTATATATGTGAGGCATCTTTCAAAATTAAAAATTAAAAAAAACTTCATATGAGAGGGTGGCATTTCTTATGAGATAGGGAGGCATTAACAAGTTTGAACCATGTGGAGCAATTATCTTTAATATTGCCTGGTAGAAGGCATCTTATCAAGGGAGAGAGAGCACAATCAAAGACACTTCCTATTATCTGCCAGAATATTTAATATCATATTGTGACTCATCATATAGTTTTGTCTTATAGTGAACTCTTAGCGATTTAATATCTGTAAAGATATATAGCATTAGAATAATACAAAAAAACAAAAGACATTGAAGGAAAATTTTGAAAATTCCATCATATTTCAGAAAGAATGAAAATTCAAAACCAAATCTCAGCGTATGACCAAAAAACTTACTATAGGCTTTGTTGGTTCTAGCCCAAATAAAGTAAGCAGGGGTTTTGCAAGGTTCTCATCTGTGGAGTCAACGAGCAGAAAAATTATCTACAGCCAAAAGACAACAATAACTCAGTATAGTTTATTGATACAGTGAAGTTAACAAACTAAAGGATTTAATAGCATTTTCATATCAAACAACTAAATATGAAACAATAGAGTGTAAAGACTGGATATGGGATCATAATACTCCAAAAACTCAAGTTAGCAATAAACAACATAGTAGAGCACCATAGTAACTGAATATGCTTTTAATGGAAATACATACCTTAGACTTGTATCTTTTGGCTGCAGCTTGGGAGACTGAAATAATGCTCTCATAGCCATGAGGCTCTGCAAAGATGAGAATCTGGAAAAGGGAATAACTTGAATATTATGTCCACTACAAGGGAAAAAAAGAAATTATGATAATCCATGAATGACCAATGTATGTCAAAGGGACTCCAAAATACATACAGCACGTGCAATAGAACAAAATGGATAATGCAGAACCAATGCATATCTTTTAAGCTTTATATTTTTCATACTTTTGAAGCTCTAACTTTGTTAATCTAAGATATGAACATGGAAAGAGGACTTTGGGGTACTATAGATATGTGAATTATATAATAGACTTCACACCTAAGAAGCGAGACATCAGATAATTGCAAAGATCATCTTATGGCCACAACCATAGAATTACCTGACAAATTTTAAACCAATGACCTGCAGCACTAATGCTAATGCAATGGGCAAAACGATTATTATGAATAGCTCTAATCTTTCTCTTGCTTACCATGGTTGTACACTTAACTTCTCAAATGGCAATCAAACAAGGTGATTTGATAGCATATCAACAAAGAAATAAAGGAGAATACAGGATGAAGTTCAACATGGCATGTAACTCTTTGCAAGGTCAGATTAGCAAAAGCAACAATTCTCTCACATGGGCGCATCTAAAAGCAACTTACCTTTGCAGCTACTCTGCCATGCATAGTTACCATATTCAAAAGGTTCGGATAGTTAGAAAGGGGAAAAAAATTGAAAGTTCGGAATTTTTCAGAAGGTTTGTTTCTGTTTGGTGTAGAAAAATTACAAATATAAAATATATATAAATAAAAAGTACAGTTTGTAAGACCAAAAAGTACAGAATATGGTTAGACCAAAAAAGTACAGTTAGAACAGAATTTTCACTAAGTTCGTAAGAATATGGTTAACTATACTGCCATCTAATGGCAGTCGTTCAATTCCAACAACTTGAATTGCTTGTAGAGGCTTCCCTGCAAAATAACTTCCACGCAATAAAGATAAACTTGCAAGACCACAATGGATGGAGAATGCCTATTTGATCTCCATTAATGGAATTTAATTTTTACCCATCAAGAGCACTAGAACAACCTATGGGGTCATGTTCACCCTATAAGAACAATGCTGGAAAGCATACCACGTGCAAAGAAGTTCAGGCCAATAGCACTACCAAAATTTACTCTGAGATGTAATGGCATAATCTTTAATCTCCTCGCCTTAGCTCTCAACTGTCCTCAATTAGACATCTTGTTTTAACTTCGAACGACTGACATCTTAGGAACATAGAAGGTAACAGTCCATCAACTCTCCTATTAATTACAACAAATTGTGAAACCTCAAAATATGATTTCCATTGACATATCCATCTCCCTGCCACAAATTACCCAAATCTGTCCTGAAATCATGTTAGACCAACTACAAGGTTTGAAGACTTGTCTCTGATATCACCAATATACCAATGCAACTATTCATAATTTTCTTACTTAACCTTCTTATTTTTGTCCGATGCTAGCAGGAGATATGTCTCTAGCCCCTAGTGTGTATCTCAAAAATACAGACACGTCTCCAGCACAGAATGTGGGGTCAATGACATCCCAAAAGTCAGGTGATCTGGGAAATCTCCTAATGCCTCAGAAATGTCTACTGATCATGTCCCAACAAATTCTGCAGCCATTCTATCAGGATAGCAATAAACTAAAAAAGGGATTATAAACCCTAAAAGTGACAGGAAGGCCTCCCAATCCTAACCTGCATGCAAATTTTAAAAATCTAATTTAAGTATAAAATTGTATTTTAAATGTCACTTGAGGTTTTTGAGAAAGAGAGTGCAATATGGGAAAAATTGGAGGGATTTAGAGCAGACTTGAAATGGACAGTTGACGAAAAGCTTCTCAGGTTAGGAGGGAATTTTCTATGTATCATTTTATTCTGAAAAACATCATTTGCAGTTTGTGAGAAAGAGGATGCAGTAGGGGAAAAGATTGAAGTTTAAAATTTGAACTTTGTTATCAACAGTTATCACTGACTCGTTCTCATTATAAATTAAGGTATAGTTAATTCTTTTATTTTTAAATCAGCATGTGCACATTTGTGTGTATCCACGTACCCAGTAAACCTATACCCAAATTTTGAAAAAGAGTCTCTGTACCCAAGTCTCCTGATAATGTTAGTCTTGCCTGTTGGGTTTAAGATTTGTACCTATTCAATCATTTATACCAATTACAGCTCCTGTGGTGGCCTTATCTAGCTGTACATTTTATCTTGGTCTAGAAGAGAAGAGTTGGCACTACTTGAGACTTCTATCACTGTTGTCTTACCTAATCCACTAGTTGTTGATGAATTCCCAGATTCTTTAATGGATTTGAATTATGTACTTCTAAATCTGTTGCCCGACAAGTTACTAAATTGGGGAACCTCCTCTAATATTCATAATGGCAACACAGACACTTCCTAGGAGAGCCTAAGAAAATAACTGCAACAAACGTTAGTATAAAAGGTAGGATAATGTCACCAAAGGTCAATCTTCTTCATACTAACCTTTTTGTTGGCAATTGCCAATGAATGCCACCCGACCATTATTGTAAAATGTCATCAACTATTACATCAATGTTTGACTAATTTTACCAAAATTTGAAGAGAGGTAGTTCTTGGAAATTCCCTGCATTTAGGATCAAGATGGGAGCAGAATATATTTGTCACAACATAATTCTCTACTCATCAAAATGAAAAAATATTTATTTGTTCTGGATAAATTGTTCACTTAGTAAACGATGTTATCATTATTGTTATATTTACATTATCTTCCTCTGCACCACATGTAATGCACAGCCGCTATTGTTATCTCCTCCCAAATTCCCTGTCAAATTAAAATCAATTGCATTAGATAACTATTACTATCTATCCTTGACCAATCTTTCCTTAATTTTATTGTATTTTAGTAATTTTACATCAAAATTCCAAATCTATCTTAGCCTGTCTTCATGCTCAACTTCACTAGTCCATGCCTCTTGAAGGAATTATGTATAACTCCTAACCTAGAGAGTGTGTGCTAATACAATGAAAATAAGAACAATATTATGAACACACACAAACTCACAAGAAAAATATAAAAACAAATTTTCTATTAAAAATACTCCAGAGCACTTCGGTGCCTTTCTCTTGCTTATCAATTACAAAGTGAAACCTCTTATTTATAGAAGTTTTCCAACCTTCTAGCTAAGGAAATATCTCATAATATCTTATATTAGATATTCTAGATCTTTTGGATATTTCCTAGATATTTTCCAGATATTTCTAGATATTCTATATAATATCTTTTGATATTTTGGAGAAGATAATATTCACAATAAATGTGAATTTCTTTTGCACAAAGTTGAATTCCATAAAGTTGGAACTTATCTATCAAGATTAGATATTTCCAACACTCTCCCTAATCTTGATTCTTCATGTATTGTTGGAGCAATACGGACCTATGATGCCTAAGCAATCTCTCATATGCTCAAATGTGTCCTTTGGTAATGGCTTGGTGAAGATATCAACATATTGGTCTTCAACCCGCAAAACTCCAAAAATATTTGTCCATTGTTGACTAGCTCTCTAATAAAATGATACCTAGTATCAATATGCTTTCTCCTTTTGTGAAAAACATGATTCTTTGACAATGCAATAGCTGAGTTGTTATCGCAAAATATCTTCATTGCTTCTTCTTGTTCTTGCTTTAGATCTGATAATACTCTTCTCATCCATATTGCTTGACATGTTGTTGTTGTGGCTGCCACGTATTCTGCTTCTACCGAAGAGAGAGTGACAATAGGTTGCTTCTTGGAGGCCCATGAAACTGCACCTAAACCAAAATGGAAAACATAACCGGATGTGCTCTTTCTGTCATCTATGCTTCCTACACAATCACTTTATCTGTGTAACCAACTAACTTGAAAATATCGAAGCTATATATAAAATACCAAAAGCTTTTGTTCCACTAACATATCTTAAAATCTTTTTCCAACTTGCCAATGAGAATCCTTTGGGGATTCCATAAACCTAGAAATAAGACTTACACCATACATGATATCAAGCCTTGTAGCTGTCAAGTACATTAGACTACCAACAAGTCTTTTGTACATAGTTGGATCAATATCACATCCTTTATCATCTTTTCTTAGCTTCAATCCTGTGGCAACTGGTGTTGATATTGGCTTGCAATTCATCATACGGAACCTTTTCAAAATATCATTGGAATATTTTGATTGACATAAAAATTCCATTTTCTTATTGACTGACTTCTATGCCAAGAAAATACTTCATTAGACCCAAATCTTTCATTTCAAATTCTTTCTTCATTGCTTTCTTAAACAAGTCAATTGACAAATATCCTGTGAATATTAGATCATCAACATATAGACATACAATCAGAATCTTTTCTTGATCATTCATTTTGATGTATAGTGTTGGCTCACTATTACTTTTGCTAAATCCATTTTTCAAAAATATGAATCAATCTTGCTATACCATGCTCTCGAGCTTGTTTCAGACCATACAAGGCTTTCTTCAATCTGTAGACCTTGTGTTCTTGACCTAAAATTTCATATCCATGTGGTTGTAAAACATAAACTTCTTCTTCTAGTATGCCATTCAAAAATGTAGACTTGACATCCATTTGATAGACTTTCCAATTATTCGAGTTGTTATTGCTAAAATAGTTCTAACGGTGTCTAGTTGAGCTACTGGAGCAAAAGTATCATTGTAATCAATTTAGAGTTGTTGTGAGAAACCTTTTACAACTAACATGGCTTTATGTTTTTCAACATTTCCATCGGCATTGAATTATGTCTTGTAGACCCACTTTACGCCAATTACAGCGTTTCCTTCTGGAAGGCTCACAAGATCCCATGTACAATGCTTTTCAATAGAATCAATTTCTTCATCCGTAGCTTTTATCCATTTTTCATTTTCAAGTGCTCTTCAAAGTATATAGGATCATCATGAGAAAATAATGCAAAATCAAAATATAAATCAACATTCTCATCACCTTGAGTTTGTTCATAAATCTACCTTAAGCTTCTTGTCTTTCCTAGGGTGTCCCTAAAGTGAGACCTTTGTGTTGCCAATGTTGGATCTGATATGTCACTACTGCGAGACTTTGAATGTGAAGAATTACCTCCATGCCCTGATGCTTCATGAGGATGTAAATTTGTTGGAAGGGGATGAAAACCCACTTGAGATATCTCTTGTGATGCTTTTTGAAACTGGAGTGCTATTTGAAGAAGATGTCACTACACCAATCCCTTGAGGTGTTGGATGAACATTTTGTGTGCTCTTTTCATCAAACTCATTCTCATGATGAGGTATTCCTGCAATAATAGTTGTTAACTTATCAATACTTCCATCCCATGTTTTTTCTTCAATGAACTCAACATCTCTACTAATAATAGAATTCTTTGTGATGGGTTTATACGATTTATAGGCTTTTCATTGCTCACTGTAACCTACAAAAATACTTCTCCTTTATCATCCAATTTCTGTTAAAATATAACACTTTATATAGCATGTAAAACAGCTTATGTAGTTGTTCGGTTGGTAAGCTGTTCAACCAATCAAACCACCTCTTCACATATAAATAAACCTTTGCCTGTGTCATTTGAAAGCGGTCAATTTGCTCTCTCTCTAATTCTTTCTTCTCTGCATATGCTAACATTGGTATCGAGTGTCCAAGGTTGCGATTCGAGGAAACCTCCAAGAGGTACGCAATAAAAATTTGAGGAAGCCCTAACAAGGCACGAATTTGATAAAACGTGGGGTATTTGGAGAAAAATACCAGACACTAGGGCAAAGAAGGAAGAAATTCCTCCATTCAAGGCCCAGAAGATGTGGTACGAGGGCCTAAAGTTGTAAAAGAAAAACGTGAAGTAGATACAATCGTTTTTTGCACAAATCGTGACCTAGTTCATGGTTGTAAGTGCCTGAAATCGTGGGTCAGAAAAGAGATGCAAAGTTGCAAATAATCAAGTTGCAAATCCACAGTCATGAGGGTAGAATCGTGGATGACACCCCGAGGAAAGGCAGGGGCAAAGATTTTCATATCTTCGCTGCAAAAATGATTTCAGAAAACCATTGAAATCGTTCAAAGCCAGTAGAAGCACATTTGTGTGTAAGAATAACACAATTACCAGGAGGAAAAATGTGAGAGCATAGGAGACAATGAATGCCAAAGTCGTGGTTCGAAGGTGAAGGCATACGCAAAGTCGTAAGGATTAATATTATTTTCAAGCTTCAGCAACAAAGGTATTCATTCGATTTGCTGGGAGTAATTAATTTTTAATATTATTTGCACGAATAAGTAATATTGTTTTATTAAGTGGGCAAATACTTTATTTTCATATTTGTTGGAAAAAGATATTTTATTAAGTGTGGGGCAAAATTTTATTTTATTATTTCCGTTATTTTGGAATAATAAAATGACAAATATTTCACACTTAACTTTGTCGGAGACATAAAAATTAACGGGCCCCAATTTTAATGTTTGGAGTCATAAGATTTTAACGCTCGCGGAGTTTCGTGATTGTGATAAAATAATCAAGGGTGATGAAAGTCGACCAAACGAAACTTCGAGGATTATGACAAATGTCATAAGGAAGCGTTATTGCTTCTCAAGTTAAGCGGTGTCGGATGATATGATACCGAAGTGCGGAATGCCACTGGCAAACACGTTGTGGACCAATCAAGGATAAATATAAGACGTCGAAAAGAGTCGGGTTTTATACCTAAAAATATGCTCTTTTCCGTAAAGTTACAAGAAGGTGGATCATTGTCCGAGCACCTACTTCGGAGAAAGACCTCTAAGACCCTTGACTTATCTTCGATCAACAAAAAGGTGGACGATGATGATATGGTGGCTCTGGTTTTTGAACAACTTACCTTCTTCGTATGAGCCATTTGTGGAGGCACTTCATTTAATGGTGAAAGTCAAACACTCACGTTTGACAAGGTGAGTTCTACCGTTGCAAAAGGAGCAGAGACAACTTCAGGCAGAATCTAATTGTGACCAATCAGAGAGTGCTCTTGTCACTCGATCAAAGGGAAAGTGGAAACGTCAATTTGGTGAGTCTTCCACTCGGTATCAGGTCACATGCTATTATCGTCACAAGGTTGGGCACCTCGAAGGATTGCCGAAGGCGAAGTATGATCTTTCACAGCAGAACAAAAAGCCATGTGATGAGGAACATGTGGCAAGCAATGCGAAAAGAACGGAATTCGGATGACGGGCATGCTCTTTATTGTCTTACGACATCATGCTCGAATGACAAAGGTGGTACTAGTTCTTTGGATCATTGACTCTGCAAAAGCGTTTGCACACTTTTCATGTCGTAGGGATTGGTATGTTTCATTTACCGCAAATATTTATTTTGAATCGGTAGTATTAGGTGATGGAGAATCACTTGCGAATCGAAGGGATAGGAGATATATTTTGCATCAGTATTGAATAATGCTCATAAATTGTTGTACGGAATGTTAGATGTGTACCTTCTTTACAAAAGAATCTTCTATCTATTTGTCAATTGACTGAAAATCCCAATATTTCGTGGATTTACTGTGGAAAGAAGTGTGTTGTCTCGATGAGAAAAGAGACGAATAATTGCCCTTGGTATTAGGGAAGGTGGTCGAGATCGGCTTGTTGATCCGGTTGTGATCAACATGAATGCATGTGTGGAGGACACTCCACCATTCGAAGTGCAAGAGGTCAGAATGCCTTGGGAGGAAGCCATTCCTTACAAATCTGTTGACTTGGGTGCAAGATCAACCTACATGCACCTATCAGTGGAGGAAGTATCCACTATATCGGTGTACGGAGGCGGACATGCCTTGAGAGGATGGATTTCCTCATTCTAAAGAAATTTGTTGTGGATAGAGTCTCCACTATTCCAAATGCATTGACGGTGCATGGTGAGATGGCATGCCCAACCACTCACTCTCAGAGGTTCTTCTTTAGAAGGACAAGAGAGCATGAACAGCTTGCTCATTGTGTTGTGAAGGATCTTTCCCAACAGAGGGGATAGATGAGCAAATAGATGAGGAGTTGATTCTCACTCCTACCATCACGAGACGGAGATGGTTATTTCTCCTACTATCATGGAGTTGGTTCTAACTCCTACTTTGCACTGAGATGGTCACATTTCTCTTATTGAAAAAGTTGGATGAGCACTACATGGTGGTGCAAGGACGTGATTGAGGTGACTTCGATTGCAGGATAACTAGGTCTCTGTATAGACTCCGGCAAAGCTACACAAACCTCGGAACAAATTTTTCAATCCACTTCTCCAAGGTTCCGATTTCAACACTGGGAGATAGGGGTGACACTCTCAACCATTGGTGATTCATCATTAGTCAATGAATCACGTAACGAGTAAAAACAAAGATGGACCACTTGCCATATCCTTTGTTCATGGGACCAAATTTTTGTTTTCGGTTCTTCTTCATTCGACAACCGCAACATACTCATGGAACTGATTTTTGTTTTGCGCTTCTTCATTCGACAACCGCAACACAGTCATGGACTGCTGATTTTAAAGTGCAACCTATGGCATAGTCTATAGATGTAATGACTAAACATATGGGCTTTAGGAAATTTGTAAAATTTATGGACAAACTTTGTCTTCTTTCCGGTTTATTTATTAAGAGGGGGTGTTAAAATATAGCACTTTATATAGTAGGGGGTGTTTATTTATGTAGTTGTTTTGGTAATTGTTCAACCAATCTATAACCATCTCTTCACATATAAATAAACCTCTGCTGTATCATTCGAGCAGTGTAGTTTTCTCTCTAATTCTTTCTTCTCTTTGCATATGCTAACAATTTCTTCCTCCTCTCATTTGGAATATGAGCATATAAGCTACATATCCAAAAACTCTTAAATGTGAGACACTGTGTTTCTTTCCACTCCATGCTTCTTGAGGAAATTTGTCCTTTACAATTTTTGTTGGACATCGGTTCAAGATGTAAACCGCACGAGCCAAACTGCTTTCAGACTAGTACTCATTTGATAAATGTTTGGCTTTCAACATACTTCCAACCATTTCTATAATTGTTCTATTCTTTCTTTCTGTCGCACCATTCTTTTGAGGTGTATACCTTGTCGTAAATTACTTCCTAATCCCATGAAATTTGCAAAAATTTAGAAACTCATTTGAAACATACTCTCCTCTATCTGATCTTAACACCTTTATATAGTAACCACTCTACTTTTCAACCATGGCCTTAAACTCTTTGAATACACTAAATACTTCTGACTCATGTTTCAAGAAATAAACCCAAGTTTTTCTACTGAAATCATCTATAAAAGTCATAAAATACATGCCTCCTCCAATTGATGGCGTTTGCATTGGTCCACATAGATCTGAATGGAAAATCTCAAGAAGAGATCTCGCTCTATATGACTTTCTAACACGAAAATTTTCCTATGTTGCTTCCCTAGAATACAACTTTCACAAGGCTTGTTTGGTTGCTTCTATCAAAGGCAAATCCTTCAGCATATGTTTTTTTTGCAGTAAATCTAACCCACTAAAACTTAAGTGTCCAAATCTCAAATGCCACAACCAAGTCTGATCTTTTAAAGAAACTTTAAATGCTAGTGAAGAAATCTTTGTAGATGACAAATCATGTTGGATTCTTAATGGAAACATTTTGTTTTCATCATCTCAACCTTTAATCAATTTGTTACTTGGATTTTTATCCAATATTACACATTAATCATCTTCAAAAATAGACTCTGTATCCCTTCCGCACTAACTCGCCTAATACTCATTAGATTATGTTTCAAACCAAAAACATAATACGCATCTGGAATGTGTTTGTTCTCACCTTTCTTAGTTTCAATATTTATTGTTCCTTTTCCATATCGCACTTTATTATCATTTCCTAACTTAACTTCAGATGTAATTGACTCATCTATGTTTGCAAACATTTCCTTACATCCAGTCATGTGATTACTACATCCACTATCTAGAAACCAAATATCCTTTGTACTTTCTTGAGCAACATTACATGTAATGAATATTGAACCATTGTTATAACTTTCAGACCGATTTTCTTTAAAAAAATTGCATTTTGTTTACTCATATCAAATTGTTTCTTCCTACATTCATTGGCATAGTGTCCATACCTTTTACAATAATTGCATTGAACATGTGACTTGTCATACCTCGACCATAAGTGTGATTTTGGTTGTTTCCTTGGCCTCTAGCACTTGCAGTGTAGAAATTTGAATTTGTTCTTCCTCCTTCATAAGATGTGTTTGCTCTTCCAAATCCTCTTTGGAAATCTCTTCCTCTACCTCTATTGAAGCTCGATCTTCCTCTTGCTCTATTACCACCAATTGAAACTTGTGATTTGAAGGCTTGCTCAAGAGATGAGCTACTGATCTATTCAATCTTTTCTCATGGGATATTAAAGATCCCATTAACTCATCTACGACATTTGTGTTAAATTCTTTGATTCTTCTATTCCAACAACAATTACATCAAACTTCTGCTTTGAGGAAGGCTTCTAAGTATTTTCTCTCTGAATCCTTTGATCCTCTAAAGTCTCACCATGAGACCTAATTTGATTTACTACACCGATCACATGGGTAATAAATAAATCTACTAAATCTGAGTCCATATAAAGATTTTCAAAATATCTCCTAAGAATTTGTAATTTTGCAATTTTTACTTTACTAGTACCTTGATAAGTCGTTTGAAGACTTTCTCATGCTTGCTTTGATCTAGTTGTTACTGCAACACGCAGAAAGATGGACTCGTCCATTGCTTGTTGAATGAGAAACAAGGCTTTTGCATCCTTCTGTTTGTTCTCCTTCAACAAATCCTTATCTACTTGTGCCAATGCTTGAAGTGCTTGAGGATTCGGAGGTTCTGAAACCCATTCTCAACTAGCTCCCACACATCTTTTGAACAAAATAAAGTCCTCATTTTTATGCTCCAATAATCATAGTTCTTCCCATTGAATATGGGGATTTGGGATTGAGTGAGATTGTTGCTCATACCTACCATTTTGAACTAGACTAATAGATTGAAATAAAAACTTATGACGTAAGCTCAACCTAGCTCTGATACCAATTTGAAGGAATTATGTCTAACTCCTAACCTAGAGGGTGTGTGCTAAGATAATGAAAATAAGAACAATATTATGAACACACACAAACTCACAAGAGAAATACAAAAACAAACTTTCTATTCAAAATACTCCAAAGTGAAACATCTTATTTATAGAAGTTTTCCAACCTTTTAGCCAAGGAAACATCTCATAATATCTTATATTAGATATGCCGATCTTTTGGATATTTCCTAGATATTTTCCAGATATTCTATATAATATCTTTTGATATTTTGAGGAGATAATATTCACAATAAATGTGAATATATTTTACATAAAGTTGAATTGCATAAAGTTGGAACTTATCAATCAAGATTGGATATTTCCAACACCTTTATCTGCTCTTAAAATAATCTTCTTACATTTAGTTTTATCTCCACCCAGTTGATCATATGCTTCTACTTCTACCACAAATTTCCACCCTTATTATCCGTTTATACTGAGCAGATTCTGCTATGATTTCCTCTTTAGTAAACTTGTGCATTTGTATGTTTGAATATCCATAAGCTCCTTGCATATTGCTACACTTTACAGCACAACCAATTAGAATACACCTGACTAAAAACATTTGCATCTATCCAATTCACGTGCAAAGGTACCCAGTCCATAGCATGTCAAACAACAATGGAGCTTTCTAATGGTACATACACAACACTAAATCAAATTATTTCACCCTATTTTTGAAATTTCAACTCCGTGATCATCACACCTATGTCACTGTTCTCTCCACCGCTGCCATTTCTTCTCTTAGTTCCTTGGCAGCAATACAGTTATATCGATTTTAACGTCCCACTTAGAAGCCATTGTGTACTCAAGTACACAATTGGGTTCTTGAAATTGTGATGTCGGATTCTAAAGGTTCACACTTGCAAAAAGAAAACCTTGAAAGTTGATGTTAACAGATTCTTACAAAACTTGGATAATATTTCAAGATATGAAACTAACTTACAACAGACATATAGGTGCAAGGACAACTACATACATATGAACTACACAAAAAAGGTGTTAAATAATAAGGAATTCATATCATTAATTTTAAAAACTAGAAGTGAATGCTCTTTTTGATGGAACGGCAATGGGACAAAAATAAAAGAGGCAAATTTGCAAAAGAGCACTCCTGATATGATCATGTTCTTACTATTGAATCCATAATTGATTAAAAATTTAAAATACATCAACTGCAAAATATGACGAAATGATTACATTTCCATCTATGAAGATTGCACTTGCATTCCATCAGCTGACATAGCAAACACCGAAAACTTGAATATTAAAAGCCTTATCTCAATGTATTTACATGACTTTCATTACAATCATCCAGACATTTCCAGATTAAGCATTAAATTTGTATATCCTCCTCTCAGGTTGACAATAAATACAACAGTAGTTGAAGCTTCCCTTAATTTAACACCATGCAGGTACACTCAATCTTATGGGAAAAAAAAGTAGTAATTTTGAATTTGTTTTTGTAAGAGCTGAGCAATACCACTAACACTTTTCCCTTTTGAGCAGGTAATTTAACATTCTTATAGCTAAAAGTATATCCAATTCTGCAGGGAAAATTGCAAGGGGAGGCTGATAGTGCATTACCTATGGTTGAATTAGTGCCCCTTCCTTCTAAAAGATTGGTCATTACTGGGAAAAATAAGTAGGTCTATTTGAAAAGCTGTTACCCCTTGATAGACAAGGTTATTGCTTCAACCATATGGATTCAGAGCCAAGTTCATATATAGCATCATACTAATGTAACACATTCAATTGAAAACTTTATGAATGTGATCAATAACTTCAATCATATCTCACAGCATATGATTATTGGCACGCTGAAACTTGATGCCTATGACATACAGGAACATGTGAAGAAGGGAGGGCGGACATTGTGGAATAGAATGATTATTAAAATATCAAACGTCAATTCACAAAATTCAATCTATTAAAGAAAATGTCAACTACATATTATTTGATCTATGTCTATGCAGAATCAGAAATTAAACACTAGTCTTAGCAGTAGTAATCACCTAAATCCTAAGTTGTAAAATCTCCTATACAGTTTTATCTAAATATTCTTTATAAATCTGAAGTTGCATGTTGCAACAACCTACCCATATTATTATAATCTCAACATCCATGGAATATAACTCCATCCATATACTCAACTAATTGCGTGTACTTAGAATTTAGAATATAAAGTCACTTTCCAAATTCACTGAAACTGGCATGTAAATCCAAACAAAAAATGAAGTAGAAAATATAATGGGAATTAAAACCTTTAAAAATCATACTGTCTGAATCTTCTTATCCATCGCAGCTTACTTTATATTGCAATTTTTGTGTGCGCTTTTTGTATGTCTGTGTGTAGGGGGCGGGGGGAGAGAGAGAGATAGAGAGAGAGAGAGAGAGAGAGACCTGAAGTTTAATTGGACTTGAAAGGACTTTTGCAGAATTGTGTGCAGTTACTCTGGTAACCAATGGATGTTTATTGAGCTCAACAAACTGAAGTATGTTTTCCTTTTCAAATTCTCCCTCTGCAAAAGAAAACCTAATTAAATTTCACAGATGAAAAAATGTCTTCTACAAGAAATTTCAGAGAAAGAAACAAACTTGATTCTAATCGCATAAACTGATAGCATTCTCATTTTATAGGTATGTTGTTGCCGCTTGGAAAGGAACCAAGATGCACATCCAAATGTGATTATTTGCAATGGCTCATCAGATGTGCAAAAATGAGTCAATTAACTAGTAACCAAGATAGAATGGAGGATGTTGCTACTGTAGAAGGGGTGCAAAATGTCACAATTGTGCTTGACTTGGAAGTCGTCACTCCAAGATAAACATTTTCAATGGGATTGGATGTGTATTTTCTAAACATCTAATATGATTAAGGAATGGCAAATTTAAGTGGGAGAACGATAAGGTTCAACGTATCCATTCATAAAAGACACAGAAAGTATAGCCGTCAATGGAAAACAAATGAAAAGCTTGCCTCATACAACTCCAAATTGATAACACGAAGCAATGAAATTCACTTCAAAGTTTGTGGTGACATAAGATGTCATTTCCCTACATATATATTACAGTGTGTTACAGATCTGAAGAGGACCATTTTTAATCCATAAAAATAATCCAACTGGAGGTAGGATACAGGCAGCGCACAGGAATGTATTGTGCTCAATGCTAGAGGACACACCCATCCAAAAGAAGAGAGGTAGGATATAGCAAGGGTACATGAAATTATGTGGAGGTAGGATACAGGCAGCGCACAGGAATGTATTGTGCTCAATGCTAGAGGACACACCCATCCAAAAGAAGAGAGGTAGGATATAGGAAGGGTACATGAAATTATGTGGAGGTAGGATACAGGCAGCGCACAGGAATGTATTGTGCTCAATGCTAGAGGACACGCCCATCCAAAAGAAGAGAGGTAGGATATAGGAAGGGTACATGAAATTATGTGTATGTGGAGGATCGACCTACTCTGGGGTTGTCACCCACACAAAAGAAAATTGGGCACAAACCCATCAGGGAGGAATTGAGAATGTTTAACATACACATGGTTCCTCGCCATCTCTTTCTTGGCAGGCAGAGGACCCTAGCCTTCTGGTACTAGATATCACGGTTGGAGTAGGTGGTTGCCCATCCAATATGCCCAGATCAAATGCATTTCAAGTTTTCCAAAAGAACCTGTTGCAACAGACTAACCACAAAATAAGTTGTAGCATGCAAAAGATATTGCAGGTAATGGCAAAGACTGGTCACAATGCAAATTGAGCGACAGGATCAACGGGACACTTAAACTAGATCAAGAATCAGGCAGCTCCTTATTTAAAGGAAACTGCAGGATAGTGGTGAAATGAGCTACAAATGTGGAGACAAAGGATAAAGCCAGTTTGTTTGCATTTTGCATTCCCCAAAATAGCAAATATTCTATTGTGAACCCCTAACAAAATCAAACCCATTGGAGCTTCAGATTGAGTTGGAGTAATTTTCTTGACATCTCCTTAATATAAGGAAAGTAAAAGGCATTGAAAGTGATGACATTAGCCATAAGAAATCTTCTCCTTAATTTAAGGACAATAAGTGGTATAAAGAGTAACCTAGGAAGCATGGATACGCCCAAGACCCCCTCGAATCCCCTTTGATACGTATCGGATACGGATACGATACGGATACGTACCTGATACATCAAGATACGTCACGGATATGTACAGACATATCCGTGACGTATCCCGTACGTATCAGGCACGTATCCTGCAGTAAATGTCTTTTTAAGTTTTATTTCATTTTTAAGTAAATACGTATCCTGCAGTAAATATGAAATGTAAAATCTTAAGTATATTGTATGTTTTGAAAATTTGAACATGGATCCTAGTATATTTTTCAAATTTCAAGTTTTGTTCGTATTCATGTTGACATGATATTCGTATATCATATGTATGGCAGCCACATGATCAATAAAAATGCAAAGTCTTAAGTAACTGTATATTGAATGTTTTGAACATTGATTCAAGTTTTGTATTACTATTTCAGTTTTTTATGGACTAAAAAATGAGTAAAATGAGTAGATGTACATAAAAAAATTATATATATATATATGTACGGACGTATCCAAGACGTATTGTATCCAAGGGTTTTTTAAAATTGACGTATCCGCGTATCGTATTCATATCCAAACCGATACTCGTATCCGTATCCTAGCAATGTAGAGAGTAACTAATACAGATGTCTTAGTTCAACCTATCTAAAATATGCCGAGAGATTTCAATCTCAAGGTTCTTATCTTGGATTTTTCACATACCACATTGATTAATAGTTTCATTACCTTCTGGTGATGAATGGCATCAATCTAGCTACATCATTGTATTCGGATCGAAACAATCTGTTTGTGAAAAAATGGGTTCCTAACTCCACTGCATGGCCAAGATATTACAAATTTTCAATTGAATTCTCCAAGCAAAAAGAAAAAACTTCTAAGTAACAATTAAATGGATATCAAAAGTTCAAAACTAAGATTGAAATTGCCTTGTAATGGTCAAATGAACATCAAATTTAAGGTCAAACATAATTGTGAACAACTCACTACATTATGCCATGCCCACAATTTTTTAACCCACATATCTAAGATGCATCCCAGGGCGCTTACAATACTTTCTTATTGTAGTGTTTCGGGGTGGAGGTTAAAACTTGCTTGGGAAGGTCATGCCGCCAATACACTAACTAGGATGCTTGTCAAGGAACCATCAAAATTAACTTGCTGCAACCTCACTCAAGCGGAGGTTTAAACTTGTATGGCATAGACATGCCATCTCTAACGAGAACACAAACTCAGATCAATTAACATGTAAACATATGCCCACACTGACCACCATCCAAGGTGAGGTGGCGTAGGGCACTACACATTACACCCTACCCCTCACTACCATTGTACAATGCCTTATGACAATAGCCATGAGAAATCCTCTCCTTAATATGAGGGGAACAAGTGGCAATGAAAATAATGACATTAGCCATAAGAAATCTTCTAATTGCACCCACAACTCTTCGCAGTATTATGCATCATACAAGTCTCTCTTTTTTTCCCCAACAACCCTCTTTCATACTACATTTTCTTTAGTAGAAGACCCCCGATCCTCCAGCTTTATAGGAGAAGGCCCTAAAGTGGAGGATATTAATGGAAAAAGGAACCAGACATATTACATTCCCTAGATCTCATGTGAAGCCTGAGAATTTAACATCACTATGAATAGACTAATTTTGCCTAAGTGAGTTTTTATGCAAAAAGGAAGACAAAAATGTTTCTACTATCTATTTTATGTTTTTAGAGGATAGTGAATCTTCATGGAGTGTACTATTTATAAAGGTCAACCAACCATATCTGCATCTGATGTTTCTTAAGAGAAGGTGCCAAGTGTTGAGATGAACCTCCTCACATGGATTCTGTTGCATAGAAACAAAGTATTTATCAAATAGAAAAGAGAAGGGTGAGTTTTTCGAGGAGGAAATACTCATGAATGCGTAATGTTTTATTAATAGTTTGTGACTCTGTCTTATCCATAGTAATAAGGTCATCATAAACGACCTCAGAAGTCAATCCTCGATGTTTGCCCTGACTCAACTTATATGATTGTTGACACTAAGCACAACCTCAGCAGTGAGTATTAACTACAAGTTACAACTAGTTCAGCACCTTTCTATTGCTGACCAAGTTCTTTGAGGACCAATCTTCCCCATCAAACCTTGAGCTTCTTCCTAAGCAGTCATTTCTTGTTTATAGTTATCATACCTATGGATGAAAAAATGAACATTCTGCATTTCTTACAATGTTTTTGTCGGTAGTCAGATCACTTACCTTATTATGTAAGTAGCAATAGTAGCATGCAGTGTGCGACATTTATTACACAGCTATTAGTAGGTAAAGTATACTGTATTTTTCTCTTAGAATAACAGCAGATACACATACAAGAGATATATCGAGCCTACAAATGTATCTAAATATTCAATATACTCAAAACAATATCCTTAAGACAGGTATACGCCATACAATAATCCTTTAAAAAGGATCCAATTCCACTCTCAGAATATCTCCCCATATGAGAGCATAACTAAATATAATATCCCACAAGATTCTCATGAAATAAGGAGTTGATCCAGGGGCATTCTTTTGGGGAAAACATGGAGAAAAATAAAACTAGTGTGTCACCCTGCCAAAGTTATATCTACTAGACCATTGATCACAATTGTAAACTTCAATATGTGTTGGAAAGCTTACCAAACGAGTTAGTTTACATACCCTCCATACATGTTTTCGTCACAACTGTGTAGGGCATTTAACTAAATTTTAGGGTGTCATAAATGCTCCCAAGTTCCTCAAAAAATGTAAAATACAAAGAGGTATAAAAACACCTAAAAATAGTAAAACTAAAATAGATGTCTTAATTAAATCTATCTGAAATATGCCAAGAGATATCAATTACCTTCGGTGATGGATGGCATCAATCTAGCTACACCATTGTGCCCGGATCAAATAAATCTTTCCATGAAAAAACGGGCTCCTAACTCCACCCTATGGCCAACATATTACAATATTTCAATTGACTTCTCGAAGCAAAAGGAAAAACTTCTTAGTGTAGGTTATTATTTATCCTTTTATTTGTTTATAAGGATAATTCTTGCACTTAGGTTATCCCTACACTTGTTGAGTTAGCTTGCTTAGGTGTACTAGTTGTGTGGAGTTAGCTTGCTAGTTATGTGGAGTTAACTTGTTAGTCTTGTGGAGTTAGCTTAACTACCAATATCAGTTAGTGGGAGTTCTTCACCATTGATCTAGGTAGTAGTTGCACTTCCCTCCTCTTATATGTACATCCTAATTATTGAGTTAATTAATGGCATTATGATGGATTTTCATATATGATATTTTAGTTCTTTGTTTGTAAATCCTTTTGTAAGGTAATTTTGTCGAATTCCTTTCAGCTTATTAAATGTGATGTGCTATTATCATCTGAGATCTTTGCGGCTTGGAAAAAACTTCTTTTCATTTCTTTCATGGTATTAAAGTGATGGATGGTGTAGACATCCATCTATAAGTGTTTTTATACAAGCGAGGGTTTTATAATTTTCATATTGTTTGAAAATTGTTAGTATGGTTTTTCAAAGACGTATTTCTAAGCGAAATGGAGGGCACCATTGAACCTGGAAGGTGCCAAAACCCATAGATCGACTATAAACTCGACCACTTTGGCGACAACAAGCGCTTTGAAGGTGTCTAGTTTTTTTGCAAAGCTAGTGAAGGGTGCGATTCTCGTATAGATCCATATGAGAAGCTACAAAGGTTGTGGAAGATTCCACGAAAACCCTTTCGGGTTTTTTTAAATCTTTTATGGGTAGTTGTTATTTTTCATGCAGTTACGCGAATCCGAGCTAAGGTCGGTTTTTGTTTGGTGGGCGAGGAAAAGCCTTTAAGCACATGTGCGAAAGTTGTTGCTTTGCGATCTTGCGCTCGTCAAATGGCTTAACCATTTTTGCGTTTTTTCCGAGTAGTGGAAAACTTTGTGGATCTTCGTCTTTTTTGTTGAACCAAGCGGTTTTAGAGGAAAGAGCAGTAAAACCGAGCCTATGATTGGTCATTTGTACTTTCAAAATGCAGCAAGCTAGAGTCATTTTCGTAATTTCTAGAAATGGCAGCCGTTAGAAGGGTAAGTGGATGTGACTTTCTTAGGAACAAGCGACACCCCCAAAATAGTAAGTTGTGCACAAAAGGGAGAGTACTCACAAAACACCTTAGCCCTTGGTCACATGATGGATTAGTAGGGGTGATTCCTACTAGTGGGTGCTTAAGTGTACCCCCAATATTTTTGCAAAAACAAGATTTTTATTAATTACAAAAAAATGCATTTTTTTAAAATTTAAATGGACCATTACTTGACGGAAACAGCTTCCTTCATATCTTTTGATTGGTAACTCGGAATTGAGTGTTGTTTTTTGCAAAAAGGATGTTTCTTAGTCTTTTATCCATTGGCGTCATTTAATTTGTAAAACACATGACTTCTATCGTGGATTTTTACCCATTGGAGAATGAAATGTTTTTCTTTGAAATGTGTGGAAGTGTGTGTTTTCTTTGAAGTGTGTGGACTTTAAGAGGATAAAGAAAAATTTGTAGAAGAAAACAGATAACTTAAGAAGCAAAACTCACTTCTACATAGCCTCATTCACTCCTTGAAGCAAAAACTTGTTCACTTACAACATCATCATCACATTGTGGACTCTTATTCCCATGCTCCTAGTCCACTTAGCAGCTTGCTCCCATGCCCACTAACCTTGATTTGTCAATTTTGAGTCTCGCTTGATGCTCTTAAGCCTATTGCACTTGTTATTGCATGATCTTCTTCCACACATATACCTATTGCAGTAACACATTCTGGTGTATCCCACTTCAACTCCTATTGACATGCCTAGCTCCTTTGAGAAGCATACCACTAGATTTGGTTCTCGCATGCTTCGTTCTATGAGTTTCATTGGCGGAGGTATTGGAAAACATTCACAGGTATTGCTTCCCTATTCAACTTGTTAAGTGGCATTCTCAAAATGGCATTGGTTTTCAAGCAAGTACTTAATTGCGTGCGATCACACATTGACAGAGCTCGTATTTTTGTTTGCTCAACTCTTTCTGAGGATCGAGAATTACACATGAGTTCTCCACCTTCACTCAGGCCTGAGAAACCTAAGATTTTAGCTATCAGACATGATCGACCTGACACACATTTTGATGTTCCTTTGAATGAACCCGTTGTGCATTTTACACAAAATCATATGCAGGGATCTTCTTCATCCATCTGTATTGATTTGGGGTGGATTTTTGATCACTTATGGTGGCAACATAGGCATTCGTTGAGGACTCTACAGGCGTGGCTCCTCCACCATTCGACTTCTTGCTCCACTTTCTATACCATCTACATTGTAAAACTCCTTGTTTTGACCAATTTTCTTTAGCAGGTGTAGTATATCTATCTTGTTTGTTGAGATATTTTGTATATGTATTTTTGACACTTTTAGGCATGTTGACAGTCTCTCTTGTGAAGGAGCTATTTTGGTGAAGCCCAGTGTTAGTTTGTCAGTGTTCGAGTTGTTGTTTTGACAACTCATACAAATTTGTAGTGTCACTCCACCCATTCAACAAGTATGGGAGGGTGTGGTGTTGATCCTGCTTCTTCGGGTCTTGTGTACTTGTCTTGTTGCCTCGATTGTTCTTGGATCGTGGCACTCCTATTACTTTGGATTTTGTGTCCTTGCCTTGTCTTGGTTGTTCTTGGATCGTGGCACATCTATATGTAGAAATTGATCAAATTATGTTTGGTGTTTTTTTGCACTTTTGACATCACTCCATTAATAGTCTCCTTGTATGGAGCTATTATGGTGCAGCCCAATGTCAGTTGTTTTTGAGTTTTGTGATCGAGCAGTGGATTCAAACCACAGTGCACACCAAACTTCTTCAAAGATTGTGCGAGTTTTTGAGCCGAGCTTCTTGGGATGCCTTGTAGCGGGTTTTTGCTCTCTCTACTTTGTTGTTATTAGTTTTTGGGTACCTTGCGGTGATTTTTTCATCCATGGTAACTCTTTTTTTCCCTAGTTATTGTACGTGGGTACCTCATCAAGCCTTGTTGTCGGGACCCACCTTCTTTTCCACCCACCTTCTTTTCCACCCACCTAAGCTATGCTTACGGGGGGTGTTAGTGTAGGTTATTATTTATCCTTTTATTTGTTTATTAGGATAATTCTTGCACTTAGGTTATCCCTACACTTGTTGAGTTAGCTTGCTTAGGTGTACTAGTTGTGTGGAGTTAGCTTGCTAGTCTTGTGGAGTTAGCTTAACTACCAGTATCAGTTAGTGGGAGTTCTTCACCACTGATCTAGGTAGTAGTTGCACTTCCCTCCTATATGTAAATCCTAATTATTGAGTTAATTAATGGCATTATGATGGATTTCCATGTATGATATTTTAGTTCTTTGTAAATCATTTTGTATGATTATTCTGCCGAATTCTTTTCAGCGTATTAAATGTGATGTGCTATTATCATTTGAGATCTTTGTGGCTTGGAACAATCTTCTTTTCTTTCCTTTCATGTCAAATTTAAGATTGAAATTGCCATGTAATTGTCAAACAAACGTCAAATTTAAGGTCAAACATAATTGTGAACAACTCACTACATTACACTCCAACCCTCACTTTGCCATTGCACGACACCTAATCGGAATAATTGTACTTACTATTTTTTCCAATTTCAGGTCATGACAAAATCTTTCAACTTTGTAGGGGAGCACATGTGTCATAAATCTTCACATTCCAAGTCGAATCACTTCATATTCCATTTTTAGACTCTTCATTTCTTGCTAAAAAATATATAGAGGCATGGGAACCTGAATGTAAAAAAGAAGGAAGTGTAGGAAATTGTAAAACAAATCTTGTAATTTCTCATCTTTTCTCGGAGTTTCTAACATTTTGTAATATGCAGAACAGGGCAATAGCTCCACATCTCTTTTCAGAGATTTCTACCATTTATTTGTAATAGCATGGCAGAAATAGCTCCGTCTCTTCTCAGAGATAGCAGCTCACATCTCTCCACAAAGATAGCAGCTCATGTCTCTTTTTAGAGATAACCGTATATAGTTCCCATATCAATGAAGCAGTAAATTCTTTTGTTCAGATTTTGCCTCCGTGTAAATCTTATTTTCATCCATTCATGGTTTGTTTTGGTACAGTCCTCCAGTATTAGATTTTGTTGCGATTGTTATAATTTAAATTGCTTCCATCTATAACACATTAATTTCCGCAATTTAGTGTGTTGTCCACCAGATTCCATATTCAATCCAGATCAGGAGTTCCCTTATATAATCTCCAATCTAATAAAGTTGAGGTACAGTAAACTTTAACCCACAAGTTACCTATTTGATCCAATATAACTTACCCCATAATTTACCCCCAATATAAATAACCTAGGGTTCTGCATGTCACATGTTGGCTACTCCAAAACCCCAAATAAATCATAATATCATGGACATGGGTAGAGATTAAAAACTACCCCATGGGAAGAAAGGATGCAAATCTATTGAAATTATTAATGGTTGAAGGCATAAAAATGTACTTAGTAAATGAACATCCTAGAACACTTTCAAAAGAAATATATGAGAATAGACACTAACCATTCCCATGTATGAATAACTTACAATAACAATCATCAGAAATTACATGATCTTATATTAGGAATCTAATAGAGCAACATTGTTTGAAAAATAACTATATGGCATGCTCTGATAGACCTTTAAAAACTCGATAGATGATTACTAAAAAGTAAAAACGTGTTCTTGCTTCCACAGCAAGTCTTTTGTTAGTCCAGAGGGGTAAACATGCTCGCAATATCGGGCTTCAGTTCTATTTGTCTTCCCTGGCCCGTATATGTAGGGTCTGGAAGGACCTATCCCAATAGCATTTGAGAGAGAGAGAGGAAGAACCCATTCTTTTGTACTGATTATTCAAGTTCGGTTATTTTAAAGGAAAAAAGAACGCAAAAAAATTTAAAAGGACATAACACAAAACATCTTAGGATCCAAAGCAACTTGAAAATAAAAGATTGAGGATGTTAACCATTGCTAATAGCCAATTCAATGTTTCCTTATTGACTTAACTAATACACAAGTTAAAAACAAGATGTCAATAATTGTGTTTAAAACTTACCAAATAAAACAAATTTTTCTGGTTCACTCTTTATGAGGCCAAGTGAAATTGGTTTATGATTCATCTCCGGACTGAGAAATGTGGCCACCTCTAGATTATTGACTTCAACAAACTGAACTTCATTATCTTCCCTAGCCGCTTTAACAAATTCTTCATAAGCAATCCCCTGCAAATTCATACATGTTTAGTAACAGTCAAGAGAAATGAGTACCACTAACGTAATATATTGATTTTGAACATCTTGGTAAGCCCAATTAGTAAATTACATATGATCATTCATTAAATGCATAGACTTTGATGGAAATTGTGTTTAGGGATTTAGGACATAGTTGTGCAAGTTTCAAGATGTATAAGTTTTGCTTCTACGAAAATAACTGAAATGCCTTTTTTTCCACAAATTTGTTAAATGCATCTATTGATTACTTCATCTAGGTAGGAACCAGAAATTGTATGTGCAGTATTGCTTATCATTCATTTATTGACATCAAACCCATTAATTATGTTCGATGTTATATCAAGGATCTTAGAAAACATCTCGTTGAAAAAAATTCTGTTACTAGGCAGCTGGTTAGAATTCATTGTCATAAAAGCAAGCACTGCAAGACTCTCTAATAAAAATGAGGCTATTACCAACCAAAATGGACTGTGAAAAGATTATGGCACCTAGAACAAGCAGGTTCCTCAGAAAAAAGAGAGACATTGAAAAAGCCCTTGAAGAAACTGGAAGCTGAAGAGAAAGTTATCCAAATTAAACACATTAAATTAATGACAAACAAAAACTACACGAGAAGAACAATGCAAAAAGCAAGTTGAAGAGCAAAAAAACACAATCACAAAAATGAAGATCAAAACAAATAAAAGCAGTACTAAGGACTCTGTGCCCACATGCAATTAAGATGAAAAGATGGAGCTGGACTATGTGTGGCCTGCAAAACAAAGTAATATCTTAGAGCAGTGCAGCAAATATTTCATCAATTAGCTAGTATGCTGTCAATTGGACCATAGAGAGAGATTGTGATGTCCCCAATTAGTACAGTTAAAAATCCTTCCTCTCTACAAAAGGATCCTGAGAAATTTGGTTTTGGTTAGTGGCAGAAAAGTGGTTTTTGATTCTAAACTCTGCTTCACCTTCATTATCTTCAGGATTATCACATGAAACGCTCTTGTTCCACTATTCAGCAATTAGCTATTCTATGCAAAAATTCTAGTCACATGTTTCATTAAGGTCCAACCCGTATGAACAAATTTATGGAAAGGCATTTGTATGCATTGGAATCATTTACTCATGTTTACCTGTGTATTTAACTGCTTCCCTGACCCTCCATACTTGCACCATAGCCTGGAATTTTTATAGGCCTCATCACAAACTGGATATTCACATTATGTTTATAGAAACATCAAATCAATCCAAGTCATTGCCATGGCTACACACTCGTTTGTAGATTCATTCCAAAATCCTTCAATAATCAATTAAGTATATGTGATAAGAATTATGATCAAACTGAAAAACAAATATCCTCTCTTCCTTATAAAATCGGCTGATCACACAAAATAAAATCTTCCGGAGAGGTGCTTGGCTTTCTAAATGGATGATAACTAAATATCGTCCACTGTGCATTACAGTTAAGCATCATGTCCTCCCTACTTTAAATATTCCATCTTCAAGTCCACTTTGGAAGCCTCAGTATCAAGTATGATTGTCTTCATGTTGTGGCCACATAGAGTTAGAAACGATGGCCTGGTAAGTATTTTCCTAAAGATTTTCTTAGGATAAGACAAATGAGTCAGAATGAAAACAAATTTGTTAGGCATAAGAAATTCTACAACTGCATTCTTTGTTTCTTCTTCGGTTGGAGTTGTTAACTCTATATGTATATTATGGTTTTCCAAGCTACCAACTCTCAAAATATGTATTCCCCACTTTAAAATCCCCTAATTGCACATTTAAGCCTTCATCTCTAGCCATATTCCACGTTGGATCGTCAAATGGGGATAACTCAAAAGTGAGGGAATGCTTCTAGAGGAATGAGACAATTGAGCAATCTTATGTGTCAAATAAAGCTTGATGAAATCCTCCCTTTATGAGAAGATACATTTACATGTCTTTAATGTGGTACACAAATGTCCAACCTCCAAACTTTTCATGACAAACATTACACTTCCATTTTCCAAAACCACAAACTGTTCTTTCTCTTACCCTTTGTGATTTCGGTTAAAAACTTTAGCAGGGGTTTCTTAGATGTAATATTTCCAACTTCAGCGGGTTGTGGCTGCCTTATTCAAGATTGTTTTCTTCTGCCATGATGTCTGCAGTTTTTTTCATTTTCACCCTTGATATTCTTCTATTCTTTAATGAAAGTTTGAACAAAGGCCACAAAACCAAAAACCGTGAGAGGAAAGGATACGAGTGGACAAAATTGTCTCTTCAAGCTTAAAAGCTCACTTCCAAGTTGAAAATGGCTCCCCTACTTCCTAAGATCTACTTCTCGCACTATTGTTCATGGTTTTGTTGTTCACTGAGGATGGCTCGCTTTTGGGATTTTGTGGGTTGGGTTGGATTCGGCTTTTATCATGTTTAGTTAGTGGATTTGCTAAATGAGAGCAAGAAGACATTCTGGTGTCTTTTGGTTTTCCTAATTGAGTGTTGAAAATGAAAAATAACATTAAAATGATTGAATCCGGTACAGATGTCCAAACATCTCTGATATGAAAGGGGCATCTCTTGAGAATACCATTTGCATACCATAAACATATTGCCCTTTGATGTAATAAAATGACCAATCATATGCAAAATAATAATAGTAGCTATATTGTAAACTAATGATCTTGTATGTTTGCAACCATAAGCAAATTATCAATTAATCACAAAAATACCTCAAATGTTCTGAACAATCCAACTGCCAAAGTTTGATTTCTTTTAAAAAAACTTCAGCCTCAGAGATGGAGGAAAGCCTTGCAGTAGGTACTCCAGTCTTTTTCCTCGCCCAAATAACAATTTCATCCCTGCTGGACAACCAAAATATCAGACTGGACCTTAGCAGGAAACAACTGTCCATACATGCAAATACATACTCCAACAGAAGGAATGGCATAAATTGTTATTAGCACTTTATATGCAAAAATGTATGCTTCTCATAACTTTTTTAATGAAGGACCCAATTCTTTGAATGAGTCACTTTCCAGTTGAGTCCTTGTGAGGAGGAAATACCGATGTGACAGATTGTAATTGTCACATCACTGTACGGCACAAATTGCAGTTTCTATTTCTAATTTCAGTTTAAGAGTTTGGTAATACCATAACCAAACATGGACTGTATAGAGAGGTATATAGTAGTAACATATGTGTGGTTACATATTCTTTAAAACATAACAAATCCAACCTTTGTACATTAATAGGCTACGATAGTTAATAATGTATACTCCAAACTCTTAGACTTGTACTAACTAATACTTATACAAGGACTTACATGTCGAGTTGAATAGAAGAGGAAGTGTGGACTCAGATCCACCAATGGAACTCTATTTTATAACAGTTCTTTATAACTTATCTATTCTGTTCCTTGCATGTTCACTGTATTCTCTACTGTACGAAAAAGTAGGCAACCTAAAATACTTATACAAGCTTCAAGGCCCTCCAGATGTTTGCATTAATATCTAGTGATTTATGCTGTTGCAGGAAGAGGACATGAATGGAAGTGAAACACTTTCCTAAAATGGAATGGATTATGTCGAAAGCATGATATGATATATTGATATAACATGTCATCATAGACAAATTACTGATACAGTTTAAAAACATGTTGATCGAATGAAAAGAGTTATGGTTGCGACAACGCAATTTAGGAATCAGCATTAAGGGGGCATCATTCATTTTTTTCAAATGGCATTCCGCCCTTCACGCTCCCAAATAGTCTGAAAAGGTTCAGTTGCACAGACTTTTCCTGCTAGGCCGAATAATGAAAGTGCCCTAAGATCCCCTTAGCAAGGAAATTCTGACTTCTCCCATGCTAAATGTGCTGTGATTTCTAGTCTGAAGTAACACAATCTATTATTCTATATGGCTCAAGACGTCCAAAATCTTAAGACGGGCTAAGATCCAAACCCAGGACCAACTCCTGGTGGGTGAGTTGTTTTTTCACCATGCTGCGTGCCCGTTTTTATGATAGGAAATTCAGGTTTTCTCTACAAGTGTGGATTGCGATTTCCAACAGAAGAGACGCAAGTTGTCCCCACCCAATCTAACCACTTATGAGATAATTAGTGCAAGCATTGATCCGTTTGAAATGATACAGCCCCAAGTTGCTCTATAGTTTGCTCTACTTCTATAACAATTCTAACAGATGTGGATTACAGTTTTTGGTAAAACCACCTTTGCCCTGGGCCCAATGTTGTTTGTACATGTAAATGGCAAATGAAACTCATACCGCAAAACGAGCTAAAATTTTGAAAACCAATACCAACTTTGAACCATAAAAACATAAATCATAAACCACAACCAACTTGACCATAAAAACATAAACTGCAAATCAAAGCTCACCCGGTAAAGCCTCCAGTGTAGGGTTCCCAAGTCCCATTGACAAAAAACAACAGTGTAGGGAAGCCCTTGATACCATACTTGGAAGCAGCCCTGGTATGTCTGTCTCCATCAAGCTTTGCAAGCAAAATAGGACTACCCATTTCCTTCAATGCCGTTGCTGCATATGCAAACTCTGGCATTAGTTCCGCGCTCCTTGCACACCATGATGCATAACCCAACAACAGTACATACTCATGGGAGCTCAACACTCTCTCCGCATTGTCATTATTGAGATCTGCAACTATTCTCTGTGCTCTGCTAACTGCCTCTGCTTCTGAGAATTTTGCATCACTGTTGTCAATTTCTTCAAGTTCATCCAGTGCTTCCAAATCATCATCATCCTCATCAGAGATACATGTTGTTCTATTCAGAGATAGTATCATAAGAAGGAATGTGATGGAGATCAAGGTTCTGCTTGTATACAACCTTCTCCTTGTGTAGCAGATCTCCATCATAGAAATTCTTGGGTGGGCGAAATGTTTGTGGGTGATGGAGTTGTAAAGGAATTTGAACGTGTATAGCAATGGAGGGACTGTTCCCGATGATCTCTCCAAATTTGTCAACCTCTGTAAATTCAATTAGTCAAAATGAGATTCTATCTACATTCAAAGGAAACCAACATTACATGTGAATGCAAATCAATGAAGCTAAGACTGCCTAAATCCGATCTTTTCGGTCATTACTTGTTGCGTTCTTTTCTGTTTTTTCTGGGTTTTCACTAGTATCCAAAACCCTTACGTTTTAGGTGATGGGGAGTTTCCACTACTTTTATGGTAAACTCTCTTTATTTCCGCTTTAGTGTTGAGGGGTTGAGGGATTGATCTCTAGTAGCAATTGCATTTGAGTGGTGTAATATAAGGGAAGCATGAAAAAGTTGAAGTTGAAGCATTGAAGGGGAACCATTAGAGAGAAACGAGGGGAGATGAAGAAGGGGATAAAGGGAGGAGAATTGTAGATATAAGGATTTCGCTTGCAAAGATCTATTATTTCGTGACAAAACCCGATGCCACAAGGGGGCATGATCGATAGAAGGTATACCGGGGTTAAGTTGGCACGTGAAATGGTGTCATTGTGCTTGACCCGCTAGCCATTGTGCCTATTTAATAGATCTAGTGGAAGGATTTGTTTTAGGAGATATTTTTGTACCCAATTATGGTTGTCATTGTTAGTGGTCCACGTGTTCTCTATCAAGGCATGGATGTGACAAGGCTTGCAAGGAGTGGATATAGATTAAAGAAGAGCCAACATTAGAATGAGATTGAAATGGAAATTAGGTAAGAAAATGTGGGGATTAAATACTTACATGTCCTACACCTATTCCACAGCTCAGATTGTTCCAACCCAAATAATATATGTCATATACGCTCCACTTTGTCGTCTCGATCTTTCTCGCATTGTTCACACGAGTATAATTTTCCCTTAAAGGGGACAAAATAAAAAGTGGGAAAAATCCTACATGTTCCAAGTTCGAAACCAAATTTAAAGTTTGTGTGATTATTGTTGAATCCTCAAGAAATGTGAACCCTTTGATATGGTTGGAAAAAATAGTGAACTACAATTAATAGTCTAAATCTAACCTTACATTAAAGCACTACAATCGACTAATGTCAACCGTCAATTTGTCACTTTATGCTACCGTGGCCACCTTCTTCCCATAAAAGGAATGTCTATCATCACAATGAAGTGGTTTATGAGATATTTATGTAGCACCAAATAGGAAACAATTTCCACAAGTTAGGAATATGAGATGGCAAAGATTAAAAATTTAAATGCGGGAAATGTATTAATGTTGGGCATTGCCTTTTTCACGGTAGCCAAAGGGGTTTATACTACTTCTCTAAAAGATGAAATTATTTATATGTGGATGGATAGGATGGCCTTTCCATGGTTTACAAAGGGTTAGTTATTTCCAACGTAGGTAGAATCAAGACACTTTAATATTCTAACTTTGATGGGTTGGTTTAATTTTTAATTTTTTAATTTTTTGTTTGATTTTAAGAGGTGGTAAATTTGGGAAGATATCTAGAAGGTCTAATTAAAATATTACTACACACAATTTCAACTATCAAATTAGGGGGATGGGTGACTCACACAATTCAACCAAAATCAAATTTCAATTGCCAATTTCAAAGAAACGTTAATAAATCCCCACAAAAATGAGTGTACATAATTAAACACTATAAACACATAGAAATTCCACAACAACAAAAATGTTTCACCTATAGTTTTTATTAAAAACTAATTCTCGAACTTATCATAACAATCCAAAAACAACAAATTTCAAATGTGATAAACATTCAAAACCTAACTTGTGATAGTGGCGATAAATCTTATACGAAGAGACACTTGAAATGCAAGATGCAACAATTTATTACCGCCATTAAAATGTTCGTTTATCTCCACTTTCAAGTCCCCATGTGAACAACCAAAACAAAACCTATTTGCATTCTCCACACACATTTTAATTCTCCAATTAATTAATAAACATAACTTATAAAAACAAATAAATTGTTGCAACAAATCATACTATATTTTGACATTTGGATAAGTAATGTCTAGGCCAACATGGAATATTATTTAAGGAAATCGTGATGGGAAGTCAACCTAGGTGTATGAAGAAGGGGGTTTTGTTTATCATGCTTATGTCATGGTTATAATGAGGGGGTGCGTACACGATTTAAAATAACATCTCCACTCTTCTAACATCTAAAAGTGCACTATCAGTGTAACCATTTCTTAACCCTAATTTCCAAAAGCCCAAAATTACAATTAGAAAAACTCTCCACTTATCTAAACCTAATCTCGAACGCATCAAAAGGGCAATCAATTTTGGAGTTAGCTCTAAAAGTAAGCCTATATCATTCAACACTTATCGTTTGTATATTTTCAATATGATTTCTTTTCTATGAATAAACTCTACCATAGGAAAAGTTGTCTACCCTAGCGTCCGCTAAGATATAATTCTAATTTGGAAAAAACATTCGTTTTCCATGGCCCCTCGCAATCAATTATTTTTATACAGAAACACACACATTTTTTGGTCCTAACCATCACTTTTGTTCTTTGTCTGCTGTTATATTCACAAAGATTAACAATTTAGATTTATAAAACAACTTCATTATGAACACGATATATTTACCTTTAAGAATAGATTAGTGGTCGCTTAGGGTTCATTTTAAGACCCCCTCCCAAAAAAATATTATAGAATGGGTGGCGAATCGATGACAAAAATCCATTCGCATTGTAGGTGAAAGTGTGAAAATGGGTTTCGTGACGGAGGCGAAAGGAAGGCATTTTCCAAAAATGGTGGACTACGGTTTTTTTTACTAAAAGTCTGAATGACAATAGCAAAAAACAATGTTTGTGTTATCAGTCGGTAACACTTGGCAATGCTACCGACCGTAACCTTTTTAGTGTTGTCAACCGTAACACTTTTTGCACTTACTGCTAGTAATAGTTTTAAGCGTTACCGTTCGGTATCTTGAAAAGTGTTACCAACCTAACACTACACTGGTGTTACCATTTGGTAACACTTTTCAGTGTTGTCAGTTGGTAACACTATGTGGTGTTGTCGACCGGTAATGTGTGATTGGTATTTCCAAATTGGTAACACATGGCAATGTTGATGACCTCGAAAACAATGATAGAATTTTCGATCGGTAATGTGTGTTTGGTGTCCCTGATGGTAACACGGAAGTTCATACGACATTTAATACGACACGTGCCTTCCTCATTTAATGCACTTTCCTCTCCTATATATATAGCCATCCCCATTCATTTTGTCCCATTTTCACCTATAGGTTTCTCCAAGATAGAGTTTTTCAGAGATTTCCAGCCTTCTTGTCCACTTCCAGTCTTCCACTATTAGGGTCGATCATCAAGATTCAAGGTGAAGGCACATCTGTCATCATATACATGTATCTTAATCTATAATTTGCAAACCTCTTCTTTTATCAAGCAATCAACGTTCAAGAATAATGGTCCCAAGGAAAAATACCATTAAACTGACTTCCTATGTTTACCAAAACATTTTATATCCCTCAGTTCAACTACTCCAAGACCCTCAAATATTTAGCCAATCCAGGTTGGATTGGTAGCTCAGGGTTCCATAGTCTTATTTACATGCCCTCGTATTAGACAAAGAACACATTACTAAATAATTTAATGCAAATGTATAATCATTTTGATGGCACATTCGTAGTTCAATTACCCTCCCACCAATTTATCATCAAAATAACACCTGAAGACATTCATCGTATAAGAAGCCTGCCCCATAAAATTGTATCGCCTGTAACCTCCAAAGTCGTTTCTTGATGAGCAATTTTTTTAGAGTCTCATTACAATCTCTCTATTGAGGTTGAGGTAAATAATCCAACCAAAAGAGGCATTAACTCTCAATCTATCAAAGACCCTTTCTCCTGGCCATGGTGGAATTTTTCCAGTCCCGTATCGTGTTATAGGAAGATACACCAACATTCCTCAATGGGCAATGCACTACCTTCTTCAAACCATTGTTGGTGTTAGATTCGATTGGTGCACATATCTAGCGTCAAAGATTCGTTCTGATCTTGACAAGGCCAAAATCAATCCTACTGTAGTTATTTGTTCTTCTTGTTATGTTCTTGCTTTATATTATGAGGGTTTTTATGGACTCAAATCCACGGCTATTCCACCTGCTCATCACGAGAAGATGGAAAAACATGGAATTTTTATCGACTAGCAATTGGTGAGTATTTTTTTAAAAGCATTTAATCTTGATTCCTTTCAAAAAAAAATCATTGTTAAATTAATTCTTGTATTGTAAATATGTAATCTATAATTCTATTTTGAACCAATGAACAGGTCAAAGAAAGCGAAACATTGGAACACCGTCAAAAGGCAGTTCGCTCGCATAACCTGCTTTGGGCCTGAGGGGTCTGGTGACAACAATACAATTGATGTCTCTGAGTCCGATGACTCTTTGGCTCTAGAGTCAAGACCAAACAAACGGATGCATGGTTCTTTGGATTCATCACGCTCACCCAGTCCCATAGCAAGGAGAGAAGTAAAACGCGCTCTAGCTTCTATCCAACAACAAAATCAAGGTTTTAAGTTTTACATACTACACAATGATCAATCATTTCAATTTTATTTAATTATTTTACAGAGTAATGATATTGATAATCTGAATCTCTAATTCTCTACAATGTCATATTTCTAATTTCATTATCCTAATGTGTAGCCTTTTTGGCATATCTGCATCACCTTGAAGAGATTATGCTCATATTGTTGTAGACACCACATACATACCTAAGGGCTAGGTGAGCACAAAGAGATTCGATCTCTAATGCAATAACCACCGACCTGTGTTTTAACTTATGGTATAAAGAAACTAAAAATAGTGACTTAAACTTTATTTATATTAGTGTTTTGAATTTCTTTTATGAATTTATCATTCTTTTTAATTGGTTTTCATTAAATTCAAGATTTTCTCGTAATAGGGCTTGTGCCACCACCACCCTTCCCCCATTTCCACACCAAGATTTTGTTGACTACAGACAACATTCACAGGCAAGAAATTCTCACTGTGTCCTTGTTTCTCTTTTAATTTCAAAATTTTAACATATTGATTATGATACTAAATCTCATATTGTTAAAGTATATATGCTTACAGATATTTTGCAATCTAAAATTCATCCTGTGGCCATGCCCACTACCACCACCTCTACTCTGACTCCATCTCAAAGACAAAAGGAGTGCATCAGTTCCTGCTTGACCTCCCCTTCCACCTCTCGTCATCTTCTTATGGTAGGGGGAAAAGGCTTATGCTCCCTAACGTTGTAATGAGTATGAGAAAGGGAACTCAAAATTTCACAACATCTAATTTCCCCAGTTTTAATGTTGAGGTGTGCCGAGTGCCAAAGGAACTTTTGTTCTAAACAATATAGATATGGATGAGGAGTATCTTGGGTTGGACAACTATTATGAGATGCAAGAGTTGGGAGGAATGTTGAGGATCTGATGCAATATGTTCATAAGAAAATTCCACCACCAAGTAGCCTCTTCATATGATCCTTCCCAACTAGGCAAATGAAAAAAAATGGATGATGATGCAAAGACCAGCTTTTCACTTGACATCCTTGTGTCGATAATGCTACAACCCTTGTCATGGAAAATTTTATTCCTAACCTTAAGGAGATGAATATGTGGGAGATCAAAGTGAAATCTCTGATAAAAGAAATTAATGATAGATATCATAATTTTGAAAACAGAGAAAAACTTTTTCATTGGTTAAAAATCAACCGGTGGTGATTGATGGTATTCTTGCTCAAGCAAAAAGGAAATGCAGTCACGATAATGTTTACAATAGGGATGAAGTTTTGACAATAATGTTGAATAGATTGGCTAATTTGAATTCTGAGGCACAGTCATACTACAACAAGTGGAATCGTGACAAGAATCTTGTCACTATTGCTAATGCAAGAGAAAGACTTGGTTGTGGTAAGTTCTATTTTTGTAGATTGTTACATACATACACACACACATACATATATATATATATATATATATATATATATATATATATATATATATATATACATACATGTATGTGTGTATGTATGTAGTTATTCTTTATCTTATTCTAAATACTAATTATGTGATTTTTAATTGCAGTCAAAATACCAGACTTTGAAGACAAAGGTGCAGCTGTTGGAGGAGCACCTTAGAAAAGTGAAAGAGAGTGTCAAAGGGGCTATTGGTTTTAAAGAAAAAAATTGTTCTATTAAACAAGCAGAACAATAATTTGTGGAGGATTATCAAGGAGCATAATATGGATCCGAAATTCTTATGAAGAAAAAAATGATGAGGATCCTTCTATCCTTTCAATAGGAGATGTAGCTAGGGAAGATAGAGAAAATTTAGAAAACATTAAGGCTGCAGAAAAGGAATTAGTAGAGTCTGGTGTAATCCAAGATAGTTCAAATGTTGTAGTTGTTGTTGAATATGGTCAAGGACAAGGGTCCAATTAACTTCAATTAAAACTTTAAACTATGTTACTATTGATGAATTTAGTATTTGACAATTGGAATTTGAAAACATTATCTTTATGTGAAATTGTTATTTGTTGATCTTTTTATTTCTCTCATGGGTGTTGTCGAATGAAAACTCTAGTCGTTTATTTTTTCAAGCTTCTACAGTTGATGAATTAGAATAGTACACATTGATTATGGAATCTGGATTTACATTGTTCAATTTAGTTTCAAAAATGTATGAACTCAATAATTAAAACTTGTGTCTTGAAAGTTGCATGTGCATGTTGTTGTCAATCTTGATAATTGTCAATTGATTCTTGAATCTTGATTCTTGATTCATCATGTAAAGATTATCTCCAATAATGATGGATCAAGTGATGTAGTCGTAGACTGCTATGTTTTTTATTAATCCTAATAATCATGATGTTGTTACTTGTATATCATATATGGATTATAATTTATAAGATATTTGCCAACAATTGTGCATGTGGAATTGAAAGTGAGAAATCAATGAATGAACATACTTTATTAGTAACGAACTTTAATTTTATTACATCATCCAATTTACATATTGCACAAATATGAACTATCTACCATTTGTTATTTGCAAAGTTCAAACATTATTAAATATATAGAAGGGATTAAACAATTTCCAAACATTATATGTGTAATATATGTGAATGAAAAATATCAAGTAACAATTTATATTTTAGAAAATGAATACAATCAACTGTCTGGTAACTGAAACAACCCTATCTTGGATGGTCCTTCATCACTTCTTATATCTAGTGCAGTTTCTTGTCTAGCAGATTCCAAGTCAATTTCACCATTATTAGAGACTTCATTGTTCGTTATCTGATTAACAACTCTCTACACTCTGCAAGAGATGTCCATGTAGCTAGTGCTCTTTCATACGGAAATGTGTCCACCCTATATCTTGAAACATAGATTCTCAAACAAGTTTCCAAATTCTTGTCCAATCTATTGTGAAGTTTTGATTTCACAAACAAAAGTGCACTAAATACCCTTTCATCTTCAATAGACCCAAGAATCATTTTCTGTATGAGTTCATATAGTTTGAAGTATTCACTTATATTTTCTCTCATAATGCTACTCTGATACATCCTTCTCCACAATAGCGTGACAACTCCCATTTATGTTGGGTCAAAGCAATAGACTTATATTGATCGATATCATTGTAAATCCAAAATGTTGTGACTAGGATATGAGTAATTTTCTATCCAATATACCATTTAATTCCCCTCCATCAACATGTGAAGATTTGCAAAATTGTTCCATAAGTGCAGTCATGGATTTCCCAAAGTTTTTATTTCTTTGTTCTTCATCAATAATCGGGTTCCAGAAAATGCTATTTACGACTCCCATCACCTCTAGCAAATCATTGTTTTTAAAACACTCTCTTATCTCAAAAGATAATTTCTTAGATATTTTCATCAATTTTTAAAAACATCAGAAACTGCAACATCAAAAAGACAGCTCGTGATAGGTACTTCCTCAAGTTCAGAACCTAGCTACATAAGGATCTTTGTATAAAGTGTGCATTTTAATATTTTTCCATCAACAAAAATACAAAGATGACCACTGATATTGAACTTTAAATAGTTGTTCGGATCTTTGGTGTCTGTCAAAACCTTGAAGCTACTAAAAACTAGCTTTTGAATCCAATCTTGGGTGATATACAAGGTATCTAAAATCATACATACTTGTCTCTTTAATTTTAGAAAATCAACAATGTATATGGATCTTTCCTGAGCATGTTTCACCAAGTTGTTTATTTCCTTCAACATTGGAAAAATACCACATAAAGTTAATAATGTCTCTATATATGTCAAGCGATACAACAAATCTTTAGCCTTGTCCACTTGTCTTTGATGCTTGAACATATACCCTGCTAAGGACTTGTATTCCTCAAAAATCTTGCAAGTTGGTTCATACAATGATATCCATCTTGTGTCAACATATTTTAGCAATTTTTACCATTTGTTATTCCAACATAAAATCTTTCAAAATTACTTACAATCTTGTAAGCCAAATTCATTCGATGAGCCATATAGTGAATAGGTATCATGTAAGGGGATACTCTTGTTTGTAGACAAATACAAAGTCCAGTTTTGTGACCTTGCATGACATATGTGCCATCATCTCCTACACAAATCAACTTTGCAGAGATGGAATGATCATCCATACCAGTTATTTCCTTCAAATTTTTAATAACAAGTTTGCAGATGTTCTCAACATTGCAGTTCTCTGTCATTTTGTGCATATTTAGTAGATGATTTTCCATGAAATGGTTATTGAAACTGAAAGTGTAGACATGCATGCACACCCAAGATGTATTATCTACTATTGTGACCTCATCAATCAACAAATCGATTAAATTTTCATTTTTACCTTCTCTCTCAAATCAATGATTTCTATTTCTCCCATACACTTTGCCATCTCCCATGCACTGGTATTTGACCAGTGTGTTGTTGAATATTTGGAAATCCATTAGATTGATACAATGTCTTATAATCAATCAGATCTGAAATTTGTCTTTCATTTTTAAAATGTGAAATATTGTTATGAATTGAATGAGTTTTGCTTGAAGACTTACATCAGTAGCTTTTTCAAATCTAGCCTTTATAGTTCCACCTTTCTCAACTAGGTCCTGAAGATGTTTATGATGATTATCATATTGCAAAGATATCTCATATGCAAACAATCTTCCTCAATTTTCCATCTAGTTGTTTTTATAACTGTTCCATCATCTTACTTTTTAGACTCGTATATCTTCCCACAATGCTTCTCTATTGTATCCAACTTCAATTGCATTTTGTGGTCTCTGCCAAGTTTCTAACTAAAGATAGTACATCTACATTTTGTAGGAGTATTAATATTGTTCTCAGTTTAGTTCAATGAATGGATATTTGGTTGACCATTCAAATTTATAAGTCCTTCCTATAGTCCACTTCCCACTCTTATGTTTCTGATGTGATTTTCTGGAATGTTTATCAGAAGTTTGATTTGGACGGGAAATGGGATTATCAGTACTGTCAATTTGAATTGGATTACTTTGGTGATTGGAAATTTCATCTGGAGTAAGGTCACTACTAGGGTTTTTTGCATTTGAGAGAAATTGGTTTTCTTACAGCTTCCCTAAGTAAATAAAAAAAATAAAGTAACATTATCATAGTAGAAATTGGTTTTCTTACCTCTTGCCACTAGGGTTACTTCTACTGACTAAAATATTTTGAAATGTCCATATTGCGTTTTCTTTTTCCTTGAAGTTGAGTTCTTTTCTCATTTGTAACAAGGGCCATCGAATGGATGATTTTGAAGTCTGCACATGTGACAAAAACATAGAACTTTCAAATACCGACTGGCAATAAAGCTTTACCCAAACACAAGCCAACACAACTTAAGAATGACATATGACAACACAACCAATCACTCAAACGGTAAAGGGATACGAAGGATGGCTGAAGAACATAGAGGTACTTGACCGGTAATACAGCTTTAATCTGTTCTCGGCCGATAACACATATATTTGTTACCGGCCAGCAACACATATATTTGTTACCATCCGACAACACATATTCTATTATCGGTAGGCAACACTTATATCTATTACCGTTTGGTAACTCATATATCTCATTACTGCACGAATGCAATGATATATATGTTATCGTTTGGTAATACATATATTTGTTGCCATTCGGTAATACATATATTTCTTACTAGCCTGTAACACTGATACATGTTGCCGACTGATAACACTTACACATTTGACTTGTCATCCGTTAATACTCATCAGAATTTATTTTCGAGTGGTAACACAAATAATCATACCATTCGTCTACAAAAAAAATAACGATTAACCTTGTCGGTCTACGAGACAGTTCTCTTTTTTGCTTACCTCTTGAGTCTCTCACTTTTTCCTGAATCCTTCGGCTTGTGGTCTTATACTTTCGGATTATTCACATGCTTATAATGTAAAAAATAGGACTATACTATGGCGAATTAATCATATATATATTAGAATGTTATAACATGAAGGAAAATTTACTAACTTCAGTCGGCCCTTGGCGGAAATATGAAGGTGAAATTATATTCAAATTTTTTTAGGTCCCGTAAAATTTTGGCAAACACGCTACCGTATGGTAGTACAAAATTTTCCAATTCAAAATTCAAAATTCCTTATATTCACCTTTTCACAAATATTCACCCCTAAAATTTACCCCCGCGACTACTAAGATGCAACGAGTAGATGTCATCGTATGTGAAAACTTGTTTTATATATTCTTAGTCGTAATTCCGAGTTTCTATATTTTTCATAAATGTAAAATAATTCTGCCAAAATCTTGTAAGAAGTAGAGAAAACTATATATATACATGTATAACATATTAAATATACGATTTTACACGTATATTTATGTATCCATTATATAAACGCCATATTTATTTGTTATCTTTTATAACTTTTCAATATGATTTCTCTTGTATGAATACACTCTACATGAAAACGTTACGTGTAGTAGTGCCATTAGGCTATAATTATTATTTAGAGAAACCATTTATTTGGTGTTAGTAATCACTTTTGTTGTTTGTCTCCTATTATCTATGCAAAGATTAAGAATTTAGATTTATAACATAGCTTCATTATGAACATGATATATTTACCTTTAGGAATAGCTTAATGACCACTAGGGTGCAACAAGTAGATCGCGTTGTATTTAAAAACTTGTAGTATAACTTCTAGGTCGCTAGTCCAAGTTTATTTTCTTGTCCTAAATGTAAAAATATTCTACCAAAATCTCATAAGAAATATAGAATTCTAGACGTATAGTTGTGTAACACATGAAAAACATGATTCTAAACATACACAACTTCATTATGAACATGATATATTTTCCTTTAAGAATATCTTAAGCAACTGCTAGGGTACAACGAGTCCAAGTCTATACGTATACTATTATATAAATTCCAGATTTATTTTTTACCGTTTATATAAACTCCTTTTTGAATACAATCTACATGAAAAATGTTGCCTACTCTAGTGACCGCTAGGCTATAATTCTTATTTGGATGCAGTCTTCGTTTACCTTTGCGGACTCATGGATAAGTGGATTTTGTTATAGGAAACACACTTTTTTGGGTCAAGCGATCGCTTTGTTATTTGTCTCGTGTTAAATATGCAAAGACTAACAATTAAATTCATAACACAACTTCATTATAAAAATAATATATTTACTTTTAAGAATAGCTTAGCGGCCACTAGGATTCATCGAGTATATCACGTTGTATCTAAAAACTTGTAAATCTTTGCGGTCTCTCGTCCACTAGGTTAGCCCAAGATATAACATTAAGACCTTATGGTTGGTTGGATTAAACAAATTAAATTAAAATAGTTTGAGCTAAGCGGGCACTAGGTACTTACACACTATAATATTTTAAGCTTAGTGGGCACTATAATCTATCCAATTACCCAATGATATTTTGAGCTTAGCGTCTGCTAGCTTATGACACAACATAATATTTGGATCTTAGAAGTATCTAGGTTTTAGTAAAATAAATTAATATATTATAAGCTTAATGGGCTGGTAGGTTATGCCAAAACATAATAATATGATATTAGTGAATACTTGGTATTTAGCAAATTAAATCAACATAGTTTGAGCTTAATACTCAAAGTATTTAAACAAAATATTATTTTGATAGAAGGAGTCACTAGAATTTAAAAACTAAAGAAAAAAATATTGAGTTAAGTTTTCACTAGGTTTTGTTTCAACAAATGATAGTGTAATCTTCGAAGATGCAAACAAGATGTGTATAAATTATTTGAATTTATCGTATGATTTTAAGATTTTAAATTAAGATATTTCGAGCTTAGCACCCGCTAGGTTATGCTACCACATAATCATTGGAACCTAGCGGTGGTTAGGATTTAATAAACTAAATTAAGGTATTAAGAGCTTAATGGCCGCTAGGTTATGCCACAACATATTATTTGGGTATTCAATTTGCTAGGTTATGTATCACAAACATGATATGTATCACAAAGAAGATGCAAACAAGATGTGTATAAATTAGTTGAATTTATCGTATGATTTTAAGATATTTCGAGCTTAGGACCCACTAGGTTATGCCACAACATATTATTTGGGTATTCAATTCGCTAGGTTATGTATCACAAACATGATATATATCACAAGGAATATATATATATATATATATATATATATATATATATATATATATATATTGATTTCATTCTATGATTTTAAGATTTTAAACTAGGATATTTTGATGATAAGTCTTCAAAAATAGTACATGAGGAACCAGTCCATGATAAGTCTTCCAACAGTGGACTCCCATGATGATTACAAACAACTTATCGTACTAAATATATGTCAAAATATGGGGAAGAGTTGTAATCAACTTCACTTCACCCACAAATACTTCCTATATCTATACACTTCGCTATACAAACAACCATTCCGACCTTTAATGAAAAAACTAAAGACAAATACATCCAAGAAAGATTAGCTCGTTCGGCTTCTCAGCTCCACCTTGTCGATGATCTCGACATCCGCATCCCCTTTACTCTGATTAGAGGAGGAGGAAAAATTGACACAAAATTCTAGCATTTTCACTTTAGCGCCAACAAGGAGTTCTATACCTTGATTTTCCACAACCACCTCCAAACCACGCGCAATCACCTGCATCCCCCGTGTCAAGGCATAAACATGATACTAAAGGTTGCAGATGCTCTTCCAAATTCTCATTCTCCTTATGTAAGATAAAATGCCCCAAAGAGTTAGACAATATGTTTTTCGCACTCAATCCTTGTGCCATGTCAAAACGTTCCTCTACCCTTTGGACTGGTTCGGTCAAGCATTAGCTTGCGCATGCTCTCAAAAATATCACCGTCATCTTCTTCTTTGAATCACTCTGTGACCGACCAAAAATTCTCGAGCCAATTCCACATAGCTGCGTTTGGAATTTTCATGTCCATGCAAGAAGTAAACGATTCCCCGACGTCCTTTCCCCGTCATATCTCTCTCGCCTCTTCCTTTTAGGACCACACTCCATGTTACCCAAGAAAGCACCAACACCCTTGTCACACGCTTTATGTACCTTGGGATATGATATTATAATGTATATGGGTTGATGGAGATGTCCACATGTGACACACATCCCCTTACTTATATGCATGGGTTCACATGGGATATAATATTATAATGTATATTTGTTGATGGAGATGCCGACATGTGGCACACATCCCCTTAGTTATATGGGCTCACATAGGATTTAGTTATATTGGGTAATGAGTCGGCCTACATTGGGATTAGGTGTTACCCATCCTATTTAAAGGATGTGAGTATCATTATTAGGAGATGTTGGATGTATGAGTTGAGTCTTCTACTTGGTAGAGATATATTGGAGGTGTCCCCTCAAAGTGGATTCCCATCTTGGGAGATTGTGGAGTTACTCCTTCCTTAAGGAGCATTGTATGGTATTACCCTACATTAAGGGTATTATTATACATATATTGATGATTTGGGAATGTTGGCCCACCTATATCTTGTGTTGTGTTATCTTCTACAAATTATTCATTTATTATATGCAAAGTTCTTATCAAGTGGTATCAGAGCATCGATTTCGGCAAAAAAAGGGTCCAAACCCTAATTTTAGTGATTCGGCTATATTTTGGAAATGGCTGTGAATATTTTTCTCAATTTTTTTACCACAATTGTGAAAGGGTTTCATAAAGCTACAGTCCAAATTTCATAAATTTTCAAGCTTTTTTGTTGAAGTTATTGCATTTTTAGGGTTTCGCCTAAATTTGCTTCACATGACATTTTTAGAATTAATTTTTAAATTTTTTACCAGTACTTATAATCTTCATCAGGAAGTTATGGTAAAAATTTCAGAATTTTTGATCCTGGTTTGAAGAATATATTGAGAGTTTTGTGTTTTAAAGAAAATCGACCTACAGGTTGCAATTTTTGTCTTTCTTTGATTATTTTACATATTCAGAAATCTCTCAAAATTTTAGTAGAGGTTACTTCTTTTTAGTTTCAGATTTGAGGCTGAATGATAGATGAAATCATTAGGTCAAATATTGGTCAAAAGAGTAAGTTTGTGAAACCCTAATTTTTATGCACCATGGATATAACAATTTTCTATGGTAATGGGGAAATTGATGCAAATCAATGGTGGATGGAATTTAAACAAATGTATTTTGAAGAATATTTAGTATGGGTTAGTTTTTATCTTCATCTTAGTGGGAAAGCGCGACATTGGTATTCTTATTTGGATATAGATCTATTGATTGGGTTTGGGAGGAAATGGAGGATATTTTCTTAGCTAGATGAGAAACAAAAAAGAAACATAATTTTGTTAAAGAAGAAAAAGAAGAAGAAGCAGAAGAAGAAGAATCAAGAAGAAGAAGAAAATGTTGATGATGAAGTTGTTACACATGATAGTGCATCTCCAAAGAAGGAAACTTAAATATTTCAATTTGAAGGGTGTATTCAAACCGAGAGAAAGGTAATTGTTTCCATAAACCCTAAGAGCAAATATAACTTCATCAATATGGATGTAGCTCAAAATCTACATGTGCAAGCAAAACATATTAAAGAAGTTCAAGTGGATGGTAAGCATATTCAATTTTTGAAGATTAAAGCTCTCTTTGGATAAATATGTTTTACATTCAAATTTTTATGCTTTAGATATGGATGGTATGGATATTGTTCTTGGATATCCTTGGTTAGAGAGCTTGGGAATACTTAATCTTAATGTGTAAAGAAATTCATGAAATTGGGGTACAAGAAAAAGAAATTACATTGCAAGATATCACACTAGCGGAAAAAAATTATAAATGATGATCGTGAAGATGAATTTGAAGTTGGTGAAGAAGGGAATAAGGATGACTCGAAGGAGAAGATGAAGAACATGATGAAAAAGTAAAAAATAGTTTCTCTACTCAAGAGAAAAAGAAATAGCAAACAAGTTGGAAGAGGAAAAGAAAGTGGAGGAAAAGGTTGATAAAGTTGAGGATACTAAGGTTGCACCATATAAACACCCACATCATCATGAGAGAGAAAAATCATGGGATCATGTTAGGGCACATAAGGAAAACAATCTATATAGATATACAGGGAATTGGAGGAGTAATAATTTTGGCTATACATGGAATCAATGGAATAATAATTATATGACATGGAATCACATGAATAATAATTATGGATATGCATGGATGCCAAGGAGGAACACATATGGACCAGGATGGAATCAAATGAGCATAATGGAATATGGAATCAGGTTTGGAGCAACATCACCCACTAGGATTTCATATGGGTGGTTGGATGATCGAGCATGGCAACAAGTGTGCAATAATTTAAAACACACTCATTATATGGCTTCTTCTTATGTTTCGGGGACGAAACATGTCAAAGAGGGAGGCAATGTTATGTACATGGGATATGATATTATAATGTATATGGGTTGATGGAGATGTCGATATGTGACACACATCCCCTTAGTTATATTTATGGATTCACATGGGATATAATATTATAATGTATATGGGTTGATGGAGATGTCGGATGTGGCACACATCCCCTTAGTTAGTTATATGGGCTCACATAGAATTAGTTAGATTGGGTAATGAGTCGGCCTACATTGGGATTAGGTGTTACCCATCCTATTTAAAGGATGTGAGTATTATTATGAGGAGATGATGGATGTATGAGTTGAGTCTTCTACTTGGTAAAGATACATCGGAGGTGTCCCCTCGAAGTGGATTCCCATCTTAGGAGATTGTGGAGTTACTCCTTCCTTAAGGAGCATTGTATGGTGTTACCCTAACTCAAGGGTATTATTCTACATATATTGATGATTTGGGCATGTTGGCCAACCTATATATCTTGTGTTGTGTTATCTTCTCAAATTATTCATTTATTATATGCAAAGTTCTTATCACCACCATTGCGGAGAGACAAGAAGCACAACGAAAAAAAAATGAAAAGAGGAAAGGGGTAGTGAAATGTCTAGCCGACCCAGAGATATAAAGCCACTAGTGCATAACACACAAAAGGAGGTAAGTGTGATGGTACCAAGATCATCGATTAGATATCCTAATCATAAATATCATGCTTCCCATTAAAAATATTAAATTCCCAATGCCATCTTACATCTCACATGCATATAACCCTTAATCGATTTCGTCTATCATATAAATGCAATCTATCAATGTCATAAATGACCATTAAATCCACACATGTCATATCCTCTTATCGCTGCAAAAAAGGTTACCCCTCAGAATAATATAATTTTTTTATTAAAATATTATAAGTCACTATGTTTTGACAAATTAAAGTAATTTTTTTGAGCTTATCGACCTCTAAGTTAATCAACCACGTTAACTTTGGAGAAATGCATAGCAATCAAGATCTGTATAAATTAGTCGCCTTTATTGTTACGTGATTTTAATATTTCAAATTAAGATATTTCTAGCCTAGCGCCGCTAGTTTATGCCACCACACAATCTTTGTAGCCTATCGGTGGTTAGGATTTAATTCAACTTAGCGGCCACTAGGTTATGCCACAACATAATATTTGGATCTTAGTAGTCTCTAGGTTTCAACAAAAGAAAGTAAGAACTTAAGAATATAATATTTTGAGCTAAAAATTCAATAGTATTTAACAAAAAAAAGAAAGACATTTTGAGTCCAATGTCCTCTAGGTTATGCTTAAACATAACCTAAAAATTTATATTGTAAACTTAGAAGTCACTAGGTTTCAACAAATTAAATTACGTTGTTTTGAGCTTAGCAACCTCTAAGATTATCAACGACATTGAATTTAGAGATCTTTATAGCAATCAAGACCAATATAAATTAGTTGAATTTTTGTATGAATTTAAGATTTGGAATTAAGATATTTCGAGCTTAACGCCCACTAGGTTATGCCACCACATAATATTTGAGACTACTGGTGGTTTCAGATACTTTGAGCTTACCAAATTTGGTAGTTTTGCACAACATATTATTTGGAGATTGAATTCACTAGGGTTCAATAATTCATAGTTATGATATTTTACAACAGTTAACAAATTATAGGAAGATATTTTAAACTTAGTTGACGCTAGTTTAAACAATGACATAATATATGGAGGTTACGGTTGATAGGATTAAAAAAATTAAATTAACATATTTTGAACTAAGCGGAGACTAGGTACTTCCATAATATATTATTTCGAGCATAGTGGTTGTTATCATTTAACATGTTACTGAATGATATTTTGAGCTTAGTGTCCGCTAGATTATGGCATAACATAATATTTGGTGCTTAGTGCTCACTAGGTTTTAACAAAAGAAATAAGATATTATTAGTTTGGTTGTCGATGGGTTACACAAAAACATGATATTTGGAGCATATAGATATTAATGATGTAGGAAAACTCTTTAAGATATCAGAACTTAGCCGCAACTACAATATGCCAAAACAAAAACTATTTAGAATTAGAGCAAAAGTGGGTTTTCCCAAATGACCCGCATAATTGCACAAGAAATCCCTCACAACCAGATACTATAGCGAAATAAGAAGAGAACAATCCCATATGCAGCAAAAAAAACAAAAACAAAAATTCCCAAACTAGAAAAAGCTAAATTACATTTTATGGATATTTATGAGAGTAGTTTCTTCATCCTTAGCATCAACAGTAGGGATTCCTTCAACCAACACATCCACTAACTTAATGTGCTCCAGGAAGTCTTCATTGATTTCCATCCAGGTCATGTCCTTGTGAATTTTCCATTCCTAAATAGCATATAATGAGTGTAACATAATCTTCAATGGCCTCGTGTGAATCAAGCGTGATCTTCTCTAAATCCTCCTTGTGTTCCAAAGCAACAGTGGGGGATCCCATTTTCTCTGACAAAGGAAAAAATGGTAAACCGAGGAGAGATGACACAACACATCTAGAATTTCTGATTCCATGCTAACTTCCATGCAAAAAGGAGGGAGGGAAGCCACACATGCTACCGTGGTCGTAGGTTGAGTCGGTTATAACCATTACAATGTTCGTGGAGATGAGAGGAGAAGCCAAAGAAGCGTCAGCAAGACGTGGAGAGGAAGTAGATGTCGGGTTCGAAAGCTATTCAAAGACATTAGGAGAGTGCTCGAGGGGTCTAAAGAGTTAAGAGCCGCTAGAGAAGATGAGGGATACCCAAGAGTGAAAGAATGGGGGAGACCACCAGACCACTTTGGCTAATGATCATGATGTCCGAATCGAAGCCTCGGAAGGAGACAAAGGCGACAATGATGTCGACGAAAAGAGGGAGCTGGTCAGTGAAGAGGAGGGGAAACACCATTGTTTTCTTGGCTTAAAGGGGAAGCACAAGATTTATTTTTGGGAAGCTACCATTTTAAAGAGCAAATACAAAAGGCCTTGGTGTAGGAAAGGACCTTCATCTTCTCTATCCAATTTAAGGGACTTCTCAAGTGATTGAAATAGAAAAGCCACAAATTTTACCTTCCGATCATGTTGAAGATGCGCAAGAAGAAAAAGATGAGGTCCATAGATCACTTTGTAGCATCGCTCCAGTGTGAAGTACCTCCTCAATTGCTCAACAACCCTATCCTAAGGTTATAGAAGTGAGTCCCATTCATAGCCCAAGTGATACATTCTTAGATTTTCACCAAGACACAGGAAATCATCCATCTCCTCCTGAAGTGAGCATTTAAAATAAATGTATCCCTCCGTGGGGAGCCCCATTATAGCTGCAATGGACTCTATCGAAATAAAAAAATCATCTTGCCCACTTTGACTCTTCCTTTCTTCCAGGTTGCCAACACACTGTTGGTCACTCGGACAGAGTGACCAGACAGTCTTTCCATAAACGATGTAACACCACCATCATGAAAAATATTCCATACTACCAAGTTGGCCTTGACCTCTTCATAGGAAGAAGGCTCAATGTGTTTGATGGTGCCACCCATAGTGAACAGGGCTATTATGACAATGATTGTCAAAGGCCCGATATAGATGATGCTTAAATAGAGATGTCGAGCACCTTCATTCCAATCTTCAACACGTGTCTCCAAGCTTTCTAATTGAAATATGTCCTAATTAGTAATAGTCATTAATTGGTCCCATCCATCACACGAACGCAATCTATGAATTCCATAAATGCCCAAAAACCCACAAATGTCGTATCCTCTCGCTTGCCAAAAGAGGTTATGCCTCAACATAACCTAACAAATTTTATTGTAATCTTAGTTAATGTTCACCAACCGCAACATTAATTAGTTAATATTCTTGAAATTACTGCATTTAGTGGAGGTTGAAGGTTTGAATGTTACCAATATTAGATGTATTTAGATAATATATATTATAAAGGAAGAATCTAAAAACAAAATGAAGCAAGGTGAAATAACTAACATTTCTAGACATGATTTCATACTATATAGATTATCAGACAACAAATCATAAAGCAATATCTTATTAGAATTTCTTTATTGACACATCTATTTGTTACATTTAGGTTCTCCAAGGTTGTTCATTCTACACATGGAAATGAAGTGGGTAAGCACAAAGATGTTACAGGAGCACAAACAACACTTGGTGATGGGAATTTGTTTACAAGATTTGGTGAGGTGATTTCACAAAATATTGTTTGACTGGAATGAGATGGGGATGGTGTTGTCTTGAAAAAATGCATCCCCACGAGTCCTCTCCATCCCGGGGTTTGATTTTTTCAATGGAGAGAAACATGTTTAGTTCAGACTAAGATAAATTTAAATGTAGATACAATTACATGTACGTGGAAAGAATAATATGCTTATTGGTTTGTGTTCTCTTACATGTACATGACAAGAATAATATGCTTTTTCATCTTTTAACTAGCCTCATGGATGTTAAAATTTATTCTTATATTGAACCCTTACGTGACTTCAGACTAGTGTGGGTATATATATTAACTTGAATCAAGATTGTTTTGTTTTAGGTACAATCGATAGTTGGTTGTTTATATTACTTCGAGTGTAGTGGTCACTTTCATTTAACAAGTTACTAAATGATATTTTGAACTTAGCGTCTGCTAGCTTATGACATAACAAAAATTTTGGATCTTCGTGGTCTCTAGGTTTCGACAAAAGAAAGTGAGATATTATTTTGATTTTAGTGGTCACTAGGATTTAACAAATTAAATCAACCTAGTTTGAGCTTAGCGGCCGAATGTATTTAAAGAATATAATATTTCGAGCTAAAGAGTCACTATCATTTAACAAGCTAAAGAAAGACATTGAGTTTAGTTTCCACTAGTATCTCCAGTGTTAATCTCGTGATGAACTTCTACGTGGTTGGAGAATTGAATTGATATAACAAAAAAAGGTATAGTAGTTTGGGATTGAAGTGAAATTTGTAACTCTGTTTTTTAAATTTGTTACTACTCGAACAAAAGTGTGACTAGTGTCGTGGATGTTAAAAATTCTTCTTATTAGAAGGATTGCAAGATTTGTTAATTACTACAAAACATATTTTATATTGTACTTATAATATGTTGTTGTTTGAATGAAAAAATATTGAACATGTTTCTAAAATAGTTTGATGTCTTTTAAACGTCCTAGATCAATTATTTTCACAAAAATGCTTTGCTTACACACATTGATGGAGATAAATGAATACAATGCTTAAGTATAACACCTGCCATATCCGTTATTGGACCAAACATATTCATTGTCAAAACATATGTTGTCTTGCAAAGGATTTCTGGAGGAAAAATTGACTAAGGATTTACTCCCCAAGGTTAACAAGATGAAGTTTTCCTGCTTAACTGGAATTGAATTGTAAATATTGGAGGATGAAAATTGTATTTATTTGAAAGATTTGTTACTTACTACAAAATACCTTTTATGTTGTACTTATAATATGTTGTTGTTTGAATGAAAAATATTAAACATGTTTCTAAAATAATTTGATGTCTTTTAAACATCCTAGATCAATTGTTTTCACAAAAATTCTTTTCCTAAATACGTTTATGGAGATCAATGACTACAATGCTTAAGTATAACACCTAACATATCAGTTCTTGGACCAAACATATTCATTGTTTGAACATATGTTGTCTTGCAAAGGATTTGTAGAGGAAAATTTTGATTAAGGATTTACTCACCAATGTCAACATGTTTTTCTAGTTAGCTGTTCAAAACAAGATTTTAACCCTTGACAATGTGAGAAAGGATACAATTAATAATTGGACCATAAGCAATATCCTTAAAGATACTAAAGAAAATTTGTTGAAAGAGTTTGATAAATGTAATTATTCATACCCCTAGAAAGGGTAATAAATGTGTGGATTATCTTGCCAAATTGGGGGCTAAAGGTAGTAATTTTAAAGTGTGTGAGAGGGGAGATGATATCACTAATGTTATTAATCTCATTAAGAACATTAAGTACTGATGTGTCGGTGGCTCTTTTCCCTTGTTGGGATGTCATCCTTGTACTTATGGTTAGCAAGACCCTTCACATGTGTAGGATATATGGCGGGATTTGTATTAATTTTGCTCTTACGATTCATTTTGGCCATTGTTTCTTCCATTTTCAATCTCAGTTGACTAAAACCATGGGAGGTGGTCATTTGAGAAATGAGCCCACAAGCTATGGTGCCCTCAAGGACATCCCCTCCAAAGCAGTGCATTCTCGAAAATTGGGGGTTTAGGAATTTCATCTCAAAATCACAGTGGTCTCGATCCTTATCTTGCGTTGGAGTTCGTTCGGGCATGGAACAATGACACCATGGTGATCCACAACATGGAAATTTAGGTTTTGGAGGATTCGATAGCGTAAACAACTAGAATGGAGACGGAGGGCTTAAAGATATTCAAAGATCGCACTGCATTCGCAAACATGAAATTGATACTTTCTTCTCATGGTAAAGAAATGGTTTACCTGTTGGTGATTGATATAGCTAGATTCTGCATCCTTGATATTTGGAATACAATCTACCTCCACCTTATGAGGTACATTACTCTTGAAGCAAATTATAGAAAGATATTTACTCACCATCTTACTATGCTTAATATGTTTAGGCATAAGATTGCTATGAGCCTTCCCTTTTTCTTGTTTATGTCACTCTCTGCGTCGGTGAATGATTTTCAACAGGAAATATTGATACCCCGATACACCATGGACTAATTCTTTTTCTTTTTAAGAATGGTAAACCGGTGGTGGCAAAGGAATTAGAGCCCAAATCCAGGATTCAGATGAAAATTGTACTCTTGTGGACCATATGAACAAACTGAGGAGAAAGAAGAGTATGAAACCTCAAGGGAAGGGAAATCTTGGTATTGGGGTTGTCAGGTTCTCTGATTGATACGAAAGGGGAGTCATCTAAAGGGAAAGAGAGAGCGGAGCTAGGTTGAATGTGACTTTTGATAAAATTGGATATGGAGGCCTTAGGCAAAGTTGGAACGGATATGAGAAACATTGTTATGCATCGTGCATTGACGTCTTTAAGAAAATCTGTGTAACCCAAAACTCTATTAGGTCCGATATGGTAGAGATAAAAGTTTGGTTTTGGAGTTATAGGGGCATGTGGTCAAGATGGAGCAGGGACACAAAGTTCGCAGGTATAATCTACACCTCATTAGTTTTGATGAGGAAGAGCAGGTTAAAGACAACATCCCTATCACAAGAAAGTAGGATGATCATATGAAAGGACATAAAGAGTGTCAACCAGAGGAGTACAAATGTTTGAAGACTAACTAGTCCATTGGCTCTTAGAGAATTTGTTTGACTCTTTGTGCAATCGTATCATTTGGGATGTTTTCCTCCATGTTTTGCGATTTTTATTTATATTAATTTGTTGGACTCTAGTTTGGGATAAGTTGTTTTAGCCCTTTTTCTTGTTTCTTTTTGTTCACTCTTGGTGATGCTCACGATGCATTCTATTGTAAGGTTTATGGGTGCCTTAATCCTTGTATAGAGTATCCAATCATTATGTTCATGTATATTTAATAAACCTTGTTAATAGTAATTTTGTTAACGACATTTTAAATTAAACAAGACAGAGCGGCAAGTTCATGCCTCAGGGTTGGGAGATGTGCTAGTTGTGCGATTGTTTTAAAAGTTTTCTATAATTTTTTTGCATTACGTGTTTTATATTGCTAAGAATAACCACTTTCAAATTTTGATAGAAAGTACAATGTACCAATACTTAATGTATAAATTATGCACATACGGTATGCCGACATCCACAGAATGCTAAAAAATAGAATGCCCCTATGTAATGATTTTGAATGCATAAAATATGTATATACTGTAAGTACCCAATTTAAATGTTGCACATATTGTAAATACCCACGTTAAAATTCAGGTAGAAAACAAAACAAAAATAAAATTATGCATCAAATATATAATTCTTTGGAAAAACATAGAGCGACCTAGAATCATATTATGCTTGAAAATATTGTAGCAATATAAGTGGCATTTTGAAATACATAATATGCTAGATTTTTCTGGTGCAATAAAAAAAAATCACCACGGTTTTACAAGTTGAACATGCCTACTTGAAGATAAAAGTTTGTTATTAAATGAAATAGCCAAAATAAACTGGTTAAAAGATTTATCACAATAGCAATAACTAATAATAGTATTATTTTTCTTGTATTTAACACGATATAATCCATATAAAAAAATTTATGGTTAAATTTTTTAATATAAACATAGAAAAAAATTGTATTTTATAAAATTTAACTTACAAATCTAATTTTTATTGCAAACGGGGATAAAGCAAAGATTAAACTTTTTGACTAGCAAAAACAAAATAGTAAAAAATATATAAGGAGTGGGATGAGATTTAATTTAGAACTGTTTATAATGTGATTTGTTAAATAAAGTTTATTAATTTTTATGAATAGTGTACTATTTTGGATGTGCCACTTGTCCAAGCATGTAAATATATCTTCCTTTTTGGATAAACATTAAATGCAGTGAATATTCTATTAACATGTTTTTTTCTAAATCTCATATCTTATTTAAAGATTGACAAATGTCTATCTTAGAATTATGATAGTTATTAAATAGAATAAATCAATGTCATGCAACAAGGCCCCATATTTGTTAGAAAATAAAGAAAAATATAAATAAGTTTTATAGATTAAAAACTATCTAAATAAAATATAAACATTAGAAAGTTGAAAAGTTACTGAATTTTTTTAGTTTGATCGGTGGATTGAGGAGAATTTTTAAGTAAGATGTTTTGAGCTTAAGACCCACTAAGTTAGCCTAATACTTCCACACTATAATATTTTGAACTTATGGATTGCTAGCATTTAAAAATTCAAGAATATTATTTTTAGCTTAGCGTCCGCTAGTTTATGTGACACCATAGTAATTGGATATTATCGATTGATAAGATTTAACAAAATAAAGTAAGATATTGTCATCATAGAGTCAAGTAGGTTATGCCACAACAATATATTTCGATGGACAAAAACTATGTCCATTTTTTTATATAAGGGTGAATATGGGGGTTTTGAAAGGACCCACATCCTTTTACAAAAAGGCCCTTAAGGAAAAATATGACATTGAAGCATAAAAGAGAGAAATCTCGTAGGCAAAAAGACAAAAATCCACATAGCCACAACCCAAACAGAGAAAAATTACATTTTGTGAAAAATTTTGAGGATAAATGCTACTTCCATAATAACAATAGTGGTGTTTCTGTTAAAGATAATAAGCAACATCTTAGAGTTTCCTTGTTCCTCAAATTCTCCTTTCACAAATTTGTATTCGTTCTTTTGTTCTCCAAAATCTGTTTGGTTCTCCTACTCTTGCATTACCATATTTTTTCGCAAATAGGTCATTGTAATCCAACACCAACACATCAATGACCATTCATTCTTAACATGAATATCTTCTAAAATATTTTCATTGATAATGTTAACAATGTCGTAGCCATTGAATTTTGTTGAGTATGTGCAAAGAGGACTATTTGTGGAAAACAATAAGGCCAACAAAATAATATCAATTTTATCAAGTACATTTGCTCATTAATTCCTGTGCACCACCACAACCATAAATCGATTCTGATATTCACTTTTTTATTATGCAAATTGAGCCACCATCCATACCACCGACTTATTTTTCAAGACACAATAAAACAAGTTCTTGGTAGGTGTTATGGGTTTTTAAAAATTCTACAAATTTTTCTCTCATGTTATTACAGATTAATCTGCGTCGTTTATTTGTCAAGATGTGCTCCATTCCATCCTCTTTCACTACTCTAACAAATGTTTACTATATTACGAAATTATTTATTTGATAAACAAAACTACCTTCTACAAAATATTGAATAACAAACTTTCTTCCGTTTAATTATCTACAAAATCCCTACATGGATATAAGCCCTAATCAGCTATGGAAAATTTTACATAGATATAAGCCCTAATCAGCTATAGAAAATTTTACATTAACATAATTTCATAATTTTGAAGGGACTGAAGGTGAGAATGCATACCAATTTTTGCACCTGGAGAGGAAATCAAAATGTTTCAAGAAATCAAACACAAAAAAATTTATTCTTACCTTGGTGAGATTTTTCTATTGATGAATAAGCTTACACATTGATGAAGAGGATAAAAATGCAAATGTTAAAAATATAAAATCAAAAATTATCTACTTATATTGATATTACGCCTCTACCGACAACAATTATATACATGGAAGCGAGAGCAGAGCGGGAATGAAATTATGAATGCATTGGAAACGGAAATATTGGTTTGAATGTTGGAAGCAAGAGTGATGGAATCCCTACTATGGATTTTGTGGAATCAGTAAAGCCTCACAGTGCCATCAGTAGGAACACGTGCTCCGACCTGTAAGGACAATAGAGTGGAGCCAACAATGGAATCCATGTGGGTAGAAATATTGGTCGGGAAAAATCTAGACAAAAATGCCTTGGAAGGATTGGAGCCTTCTAAAGATAAGGGCCTTCTGCTCTTAAAATTTCAGACTCTCTCTTGGAGCGAGCCAAGGAAAATATGGAAGGAGCTTTATTCACCAAATGTTTGGGATCTCGACCCAACATTGATTTTTTCCGCAGTTGGGCCAAGAGAAGATGGGCGCAAAATGGATCTATTGAGGTAACTACATATGCGAATGGTTTTTTCTTAATTTCTCTTCCTAGTAAAGACCATGTCTTAAGAATTCTATCTGGAGGGCCTTGGTTCATTGGTAAGTCCCATGTGGTTGTGCAACAATGGGAACCAACCTTCAATCCCTTTGTAAAAACCATCTCTGAATATCCTATCTGGGTGAATCTCCCGGCTTACCTCTTGAGTTCGAGAACCTGAGGTCCTGATCGGTATAGCCAAAAGTTTGGGAACCCCGATAGCGATTGATCCTATTACTAAATCTAGAACCAGCTTACGTATGTGAGATTTCACGTCGTATGAAAGAAGAAGTTGTGCTGGAAGAAACTATCACTTTGATCTCAAAGTTTGGGGATTGGGTGTAAATATTTGAGTATGCTCTGTCCCCTTTTGTTTGTTACAAATGCAAATCTGTAGGGTATGATCCTCGAAATTGCCCAACACAGAAGAAGAAGCAGGAATCAAGTCTAAGATTTCATTCTACGCTCCTAATAAAGATAACACAGAATGGAGAAAGGTGGGGAAAAATGGAAGAACCTTCAGTGCAGACCCTGGAAGGGATCAAGAGGTTCCAAAGGAGACTATAGTTACTGAAAACACAAGTTGTGGTTGAGGCTGAAGCCAAAGTCAAGAGGACGATCCAAAGAACAAGGTTGAATGGGGTAAAGCAGAAAATGAGAAGATGTGTGAAGAGGAATTTTCCCCAAATCTAAAACAGAAGGAAGTTGAGTATCTATCTGATTCAGAAGGGAACTATGCGCTGAAAGTGGCTCAGGGTCTTTCCCTGGAAGATCTATCCTCCGATCAGTGGGATCATTTTTTATATCAAAATTTTCCTAAACATCCCTAAATTGTTTCAATGTAGAATATCTTTTCGAGATCTTTCTGACAACTATGAGAACATGACAAACAAACATTGGGAGCTCTAGTTATGTCCGGTCAAAGTTCAGTCAACGAGAAAGTCAACTCTGGTCAACATGTCAATATTGGACCAATGATAATGTGACACTTGGTGAAAAGGAAAAGGGATTCGTTGGTTGGTTTTCGATCTCCGGTCTTCAACAAATCATAAAATGATATAGCTCGTGGGAGCAAGAGGCTCAACTTTTTTAATGGAGGGGAGCCCAGCCGCCGTGTGGACTAATTTGTTATCGCCGAGGTGGTGGGTTCAGAAGCCACCACGTGGCTTGGCACCACTCATCAAATTCGCTTGATTTCCTATCGAGAGATGATAAGTGGACTATGTGTTATGGATCGAGTTACACATCGAGCTAATAACCAGTTAATTATTTTATATACCACAATGTATGGGTTGAATTTCTATTATCTTGGTAAGTCCACTTACAAACCAACATACATGCCACATGTCTAAGTCAAATGTGGTCCACCAACCTAATACATGCCAAAGATCAAGTTGGTATTAGAGTTGGTTTAGCTCCATATTTGCTTTCAGTAAATTTGATTAACAGAGTGATTGCTTCAAGTTGGTGAAGTTGGTTCAGTTTGTGTGAATAGGGTACAAGTGCACTATGGGAAAGATGTCTAAACAGGCAAAGCTCGATGAGGTTGAAGCTTATAATCACCATGATCCATGAAGATAACTCTCTCATGTTATCAATGTATTACTCCTTGGAAGAGGAGAATGCTCGCTTGAAATTAGAATTGCAAACCAAGGATGAGCTCTTGGAAAAGTCAGCAGCAGTGGGTGATCGAGAAAGGAAATACCTTCAACTTCGATGCAAAGACCATGATAGATGATCGCACCGTAAGTTGTTCACCACTGAATATTCTTCTTCCTCCCGCTCGGTTTCGGATTCAGTAATGAAGTCTTTGGTTTGTTTGAAAAGCATACTAGTGGCATTGGATCCAAATTATTAGATAAAATTGGATTTAATGGAAGATGCCTTGGTAAAAATGGCCAAGGTATTGCTAACCCAATACAGGTCGAGGATCGTCCTCATTTTGCACATTTGGGTTTTCCTGGTGTGGGAATGGATATTGGAGAATGCTCCAAGAACGCTGATGGAAGACAAGCTTTTGAAAGCAAAGTGAATACCCCACTAGTCCTGCAAGAAGATTATGAGTAGGAAAGTTGTGCTTCATCGTCATAGGCAGGATGTGGTAAGAGAAATCAGCAAAGAGGTAATGAGATTCCACCTCCAGTTTCTTACCATAATCATAAGCACAATAAAACTTCTGATCCACTTTTTCAGCTTAAGAAATATGATTATGATTTTCGAAGATGTGAAATTCCTTTCCATGTATGTTTTATGGATTGCATAATCACTCTGTGGCCGACATCTTTGGAAGATAAGAACATTGATGAAGAAGTTGATGTCATTTGTCACGAACAAGGAAAATCGGAAAACCAATCTCGCTACGCAGAGTCGAAATGGTAGAAAGAGTTCCTCATCCCAAAAGAAGAATATTAAGAGGAATTTTTGTGCTCATTGCTAGAGGAATGGGCATCGAGTGGAAAATTGTTGAAACGCATCCATCTCGCCATCGGAGTTATGGTAAGACAAAGATGGAATGGAGGCCTATTGCAATGGAAAAGGAGGTTTCTACTCCACCACCAATTGACAATTGAACCCAGGACCAGGTAATACCTGAAAGTGGAAGTCCTTTAAAATGGGTAAGTCAACAATTTTTCAATTATATATTGCATAATTCAGATTGATGAATAATATGCAGTATTTTTTTTTCGAGATCAAATTCTATGAGAAATTGTTGAGAGAAAGGTTTACCATACCCAGTGGATTTTCTTACTTAGAAAATTTGATTAATGCTCCAAACATATCTCCTTATCAACTTGTGAGTACCTGTTACAACTTGGATACAGGATTTAACTCATATAAATTCTTGGAGATTGATTTGCCATTTATGTAGATAGTAGAGTTCATAGGAGTTAAACCGGAACTTCATTCTCGTGTAGAGGCATTGTGGTACTGCAATAGAATGGTAGTTGAATCATAGATTGACATTGACATCGGGTCGAACTTCATTCTGTGAAGAGGCCATCATGTGCATCTAGCAGAATGGTACCTGATATTGCTTGTCAACAAAAGGATCTCTCAAAAGATTAGCTTGGAATGACATTCGATGTCAAGGCATTGCAACCACACATTCGAATGGCAGATGATTATTAGACTTAGCATTACACAACAGAGGCGTTGAGGTCTGCAAGAGACTTAACACTACACAATGGAGGAGTTGAGGTCTGCAAGAGACTTAGCACTACACAATAGAGGTGTTGATGTCTGCAAGAGACTTAGCATTACACAGCAGAGGCGTTGAGGTCTGAAAAGGGACAAGTCATTGTCCATCATCGACATCAAATCAATCATAGCTCTAAGTAGCATGGAGTTCCTTCGAACCAGTTTAGATTCTGCGGAATCAACTCGGAGCCAGGAGCTATGTTATAGAGTAAAAGAAGATCCTTGTTGTCAGATATCTGGAAGCTTAGCACCACACAGTAGGAGCGTAGAGGTTTCATTCAGAAACTTAGCACCATACAACGAAGGCATGGAAGTCTTATTCAGATATTAGAGTGGCACATCGGAAGCGCCATAGGCCCAAAGCCCACAAGTCAAGGATAAGAGCAAAGTTGTTGAAGTAAGAAGGTTACAGGAGAAGAGACCAAAGGGTCTACTACAATAGCACTTCCAAGGTGGCAGCAGAGTTTCCAGATTCAGACAAGATGGCAAAATGTTCCAATATAAGCTTTTTGGGACAAAATGTCTTTCTCAATGGGGGAGGTGTGATCAGGGGATCATTTTTGATATCAAAAGTTCCCTAAACATCCCTAAATTATGTCAGTGTAGAATATATTTTTGATATCTTTCCAACGACTATGAGAACACGACAAACGGACATTGGGAGCTCTAGTTATGTCCGGTCAAAGTTCAATCAACGGAAAGTCAACTCTGGTCAATATTGGACCAATGACACTGTGACACGTGGTGAAAAGGAAAAGGGAGTTGTTTGTTGGTTTTTGATCTCCGGTCTTCGATGGTCATAAAATGATATAGCTTGTGGGAGCAAGAGGCTCAACTTTTTTAACGGGGGAGCTCGACCGCCGTGAGGACTATGGTATTATCACCGACATGGTGGGTATGTGGCTTGCCACCACTTAGCCATATTTCATTTTGAATATCATAGTATTATATGGTTAAATTTTATATTATTCACCATGTTACTATGCTATTTCAATTTGTAATGTTTTGAGAATTGACCGAGTTTATTATACTTGCTCGGTATTATTTCCATGTTACACCTCAACAGGTGGGAACCGTTTCCACATACCTCGGTGGTCACAACAACCAAACATCAGACCACTCCAAACATAGCGGCCAATATATAATCCGCTAACCTCATGTCATGCAAGGATCCACGTAGTGAATAAGCGATGGGGTCCAATACATAAGCCATGCGTGGAGAAGCCCATGTGAAAGGAGGTAAGGCTAAGGTTTATTAAAACCTTAACAAAAACAAAAGTCAGCTCAATGTGGGATATCCCACATACCTCAATGGTCACAACAACCAAACAACACACCACTCCAAACATAGTGGCCAATATATAATCTGCTAACCTCATGTCATGCAAGGATCCACGTAGTGGATAAGTGGTGGGGGCCAATACATAGGTCATGCGTGGAGAAGCCCAAGTGAAAGGAGGATGCAAACCAACTCCGCCACAATGTATGCGCCACTGGGTCTTGAACCCAAGACCTCCGTTTCCCAAGACTAGTCTGCAAACCATCTCTCTGTCAGTGGCTCGGTGGAGTAAACAAGGAGCTCACTTGTATATAAAGAGCTCTGAGCTCTTGTTTTTGAGGCAAGGTCAAGGAGGATAAGGAGCAACATGCGATCATCAGGAGTTTTGAGGCACTTAGAGGTTGAATCAAGACTTGATGTAAAAATAAAAGTTGCTCAAAATTCTGAGACAAAGACGATGGTGGTATTCTTGTCTCATGAAGTTCTATATATTTTCTAGTGTAGACATTTTTGGACGTAATTACACAAAACAAGCACTAGGAGAGCATAAAGATCAACATTTTCCAACCACTTTTGTCCGAACTGTGCCATTGATTAAAAAGGGAAGTTTTTAGAATTTCCTCTAGTTTCTAGAAATATAAACCTATTTTATGTAGGTGTTTTACATTTAAAGTTTTAGACATTTTTTTAACGTAATTACACAGAGAAAAACCAACAATAAACATCAGAGGAGCCACAGATCATTCTTGGGACAAAATCTGATTTTGTGCAGAGTTCCATGGGATAGAGATCAACTCAATTGCAAGTATAAAGATATATTAATTCAATAGTGAAGGTATATTGTACTTCATTGGGCAATAATAGATCAATTCTCTTTTCGAGAATCTGGAGATGTAGCATTCGGGTGAACTTCGTTATCAAGTTCTTGTGTTGTGGATTTGATTTCAGTTTTGTTTAGAAGCTTTGAATCGGATAAAAACATTCAAGTTAGTTTATTTGATTAATTATTCAAGCAAGCATAAAACTGGACTATTTGGATTGAAGTCACATTTTCGTATCCATAACCCACAACATGAAAGGGAATTGCACATTTCAGATTTGGAATCAAGAATTCAGTTTGAGTGCATTCTAAAATCAACTGTGAATTTTTTTAAATGGATTTGTAATAGATTCAGTATATTCACTTAAGTTGAAAGTTAAGGATAATTTATTTATCTGGAAGAGTTCAAGGATTTAGGTTTCAAGAATTCCCAAAATTGCTAATACTCTTAGTCAGTTATCAAGTTTTTAAATCTGAGAATTTTTCTAAGTACTACTTCAAAAATTAGTACCATTTTTAGATCATCCTCGATTGGACAAAGCTCTTTTAGCCAAAGACAGAGGAAGGCATCTCGACTTGAAATGCTTTTGACCTCTTGATGGGAGGTATTGTTCTAGATTCTATTGATCCATTGTCCTCCCCTATTACTCCCGCAACAGGTCCAAGCCTATTACTAGAAGTAATTTCAAAGTTGATGTGGGTAAAGATTTAACTCCTAAAGGGAGAAAATATAACAAGGAGAAGAGGGAGACCTTGGTAAAGAAAGACATGGATAAAGGGATATAGAAACCTCTTAGGTTTCCTCAATCAAAGAATAAATGATCTTACTCTCTTGGAATATTAGAGGGTTGAATAACCCTAGTAAGCAAAGAATCAAGGATTTTAGGAACAAATACAAACCTGATATCTTGATGATACAAGAAACAAAGATGAGTACTAAAGATTCAAAGAAGTGGGAAGGGGCTTTAGGAGGCATTATCACCCTCTGGAATCCCCTCTTGGTTAAAGGCTTGGTGCTCCTATCATCATCCAACCACCTAACCATGGGTTTTATTGATTTAACTTCAAACAAGTCCTGGATTGTTTCTAATATCTATGCCCCCAACTCTATGGTTGGTAGAAGGAATCTTTGGAGAGAAATTTCTAAGGGGAGGTCCCTATTTAAAGATGGTGATTGGATTTTGGAGGAGACTTCAATACCCCTCTTTCCCCGGGGGAAAAAAAGGTGGAGCCATTTCCTATACTGATAACATGGATGAGTTAGCTAATTTTTTAGTAAATAATGATCTTGTGGACCTCGAGCTTGGAGGGTCCAAATTTACTTGGGCTAATAGAAGAACTGGACATGACCTTATACAGATTAGACTGGATAGATTTGTGGTGAGTCATTCTTGCATGATTAATCAACTCTACTCTCTTTCCACCTTGCCTAGAATTGGATCTGACCACAATCTGATCATTCTCAAGATGGGTATGGCTATTCCTAAAAAATCTAGACCTTTCAGATTTGAAAAAATGTGGCTCCAACATCCTGACATCCTCTTGAGAATTCAGGATTGGTGGGGGATCATGGTCCATGGGGTACTGATGTACAAATTAAGTTTAAAGTTGAAGCATGTTAAACAAAATCTAAAAACTTGGAATAAGGAAATTTTTGGGAACATTTTCAATCTAAGAGCAGAATAGAGGAAGACTTAAGGACTATTGAGGAACTAATGGAGGAATATGGGCTCAACCAAGCACTTAAAATTCAAGAGCAGGCTCTCCTCATTGAATACCATGATATCTTGGCCAAGGAGGAAGTCTACTGGAAGCAAAAATCTAGAGTTAAATGGCTAAAGGAGGGTGATATAAATACTAAATTCTTCCACTTCTCTGCCACCTCCAAGACAAATCATCTCAAGATCAAGGAGATCAGGAAAAATGATGGTACTCTCACAGAAGATGAAAAAGAAATCAATGAAGTTATTGTCAAATATTTTAAGGATCTCTTTCTCCCTTGGGGTTGATCCAAATAGAACATCTTGGGAGAAGGCCCTCGACTCTTCCAGAATGTCATTTCGCATCAAGAAAATAGAGATCTCATGCTCATTCCTGGGGAGGAAGAAATCATATATGTCGTTTTTGACATGGAACTGGATAAATCTCCCGAACCAGATGGGTTCTCGGATTTATTTTTCCAACAATTCTGGGAAGTGGTCAAGAATGAGGTCATTGAGATGATCCAAACTTTCTTCAATAATGGTCTGATTCTCAAATAGATCAACAACACTTTCCTGGTCCTTATTCCCAAGATGATAGGGGCCAAGGATGTGAAATATTTTAGACCCATCAGTCTATGCAACACCAACTACAAATTGATTACCAAAATTATCACTTTCAGGATCAGGAAAGTGCTGGCCAATTTTATCTCTCCTAATCAAGGGGCTTTTGTTCCTGGGAGACAAATTCTTGATAACATTGTGGTCATCCAAGAAGCCATTCACTCTGTCAAAATTTCAGGAAGATCTACCATGTTTGTCAAGATGGATATGCACAAAGCTTATGACAGAGTTTCGTGGGCCCTTCTCCGTGCCATTCTGACCAAGTTGGGGTTTGATGCCTTCTTCATCAACATGGTTATGGTTTGCATTTATTTAGCTAGTTTCTTAATTATGATCAATGGTAAACTGGAAGGATTCTTTCAAGCTAGTAGAGGTTTCGACATAGGAAATCCCCTCTCCCCTTCCTCTATACGATTGTGGCGGAAACTTTAAGTAGACTCTGCAATCAAGCGGTTTCCCTTAACCTCTTGCAAGGTCTCAAAATTTCTAATGGCCTTCAGCCTACCTACCTCAACCAATTTGTGGATGAAAATTTCTTGATGGGGAAGGCATCTATACAAGAATCCTATATCTTCAAAGAGGTTTTGAATGAGTATGAGGAGGTCTCTAGCCAGCTGGTCAACTTCCTCAAAAGTGTTATTTTCTTCATAAATGTGGAAGAGCATTTCCAAGAGAGACTGGCCCGCATTTTTGGCTGTAAGATAAAGAATTTCAGAATCCTATTTGGGAATGCCCCTCATTCAAAAAAAATGAATCATTCCATCTGGAACACTCTTCTTGAGAGAGTTTCCAATAAGCTATCTTCTTGGAAGGGGATTCTCCTATCTCAAGCTGGAAAAATTCAACTCCTCCAAAGCTCTCTTCAAGGTGTTCCAATCTATGTCATGTCCCTTTTTCTTTCCGAGTAAGATTTTGGAAGCTCTTGAAAAAATTCAAAAAGGTTCTTGTGGGTGGGGCTAAGGAGAAGTTCAAATTTCCTCTTGTGGCTTGGGAAAAAGTGACCAAGCCTAAGGATTATGTGGGTCTGGGATTAAAGAATATGAGACTCATGAATGAAGCTCTTGTGGCTAAAGCTGGTTGAGAGTGATAAAGGAAGAGGGCCTATGGATTGATATCATCAAAAGGAAATATTTAAGGAATACTTGGTAGAATAGAGACTTTATTTTTGACAGGACAATATCCCTAAGGGATACTTTTTTTGGAATTCTTTTCTCTCTTCTAGGGAGATCCTTGAGCGGGGTATTAAATGGAACATTGGGAAAGGTGATAGAATTCACTTTTGGAGGGATTGTTGGATCTCTGATAAACCTCTAGTGGAGGAAGATCCTGGGAGAATTGTGGCACAGTTCTTTGAAGACAATGGTAAAGTTTGGGTTAGGGACTATTGGAGCTTCTCCAACAATCTTGTTCTTTGGGAGAAGGTGCTTCCCCCTCCCAAATTCATTGGGGACACTCAACTTTTTGATGACCTCAACTCGAAGTTAAAGAATATTTATATTCCTCTCTTCCAACAAAATGAGGACTCTATTATTTGGAAGGAAGAGGATTATGGAAATTTCTCTGTTAAATCTGCTTACCTCCTTAACTTCAAGAATTCTAGCCAAAAATATTACTGGAGTAAACTTTGGGTAAAAGACCTTCTACCTAAAGTTAACATTTTCCTATGGTTGGCTGCTTAGAACAAAATCCTCACTATGGAAAATTTGAGGAAATGTGGCATGCTCCTCCCCAACAGTGTGTTCTTTGTAAAAAGAGGAGGAAAGTGTCAACCACCTCCTCATCTCATGCCCCTTTGCTCAAGTGGTGTTGTCCAAGGTGTTGGAGCTTTTCAAGGTTCAATGGGTCTGTCCTAATTCCATTGAGGAATGTTGGTTACAATGGGATTTCCCTTTTAGGTATCCCTTTCTTATGGCTACCTGGAAAATGGCCTTGCCCCACTTCTTCTGGAGCTTATGGAAGGAAAGAAATGCTCTCATCTTCAGAAATCAGAAGGCCAATATTAGAAAGGTCAGTGCTGGTTTGATTTCCTCGATTAAAGAGAACTCCAAACTCATTAAGGTGAAGACTAAAAAGGTTGTTTCTAGTAGAGAAGAGGAAGTGCTCAAATAGTTCACCTTCATTCTACCTCAAGTTAGTTTCTCGTCCACTAAAATTAAGTGGTCCAAACCTAAAAGGGGAAAAGTCAAACTTAATTTTGATGGGGCTTCTAAAGGTAACCCTAGCCTGGCTGGTGGAGGAGGCATAATCAGGGATCATAATGGGGACTGGATCTTAGCCTATGCTGGTCCTTTGGGGACTCAGAGCAATAATGTGGCTGAAGCTCGTGCTCTTCTCTGGGGTGTTAGACTTGCAAAGGAGAAAGGAATTAAACATATTCTTATTGAGGGGGACTCTCTTCTCATTTTAAATGCAATCAGCAAGACTAGTCACAATAATTGGGTCTTGGGAAATATTATTAATGATATTAAAGAACACCTTAAGTACTTTGATTCCCATATCATTACTCATATCCCTCGCATCGACAATGCTTGTGTGGACAGATTGGTGAATGAGGGAGTTCAAAATAATGATTACAAAGTGTGGCAAAAAGGTGAGGTCATACCTGTGCATATTAATGATATTATTAATCATGAAAAGTTGTAAGCACTTCACCTTAAGCAGCGTGAGGGAGAATAATGGGTTCATTTTCCAATATTACAAAAGCGTGTCTGGCTTAAGCTATTCTTGGAAAGACAAGTCTAATTTCAAAAATTGTAGACCTCAAAGTGTTGTGCATTGTTTGGCTGCCATGGGTGGTGATAGAACCAAAGTCGAGCCATCCAGCCATGGGCGTATTGTGGAGGATAAGTCTATGTGGCACCTTTTTAGAATTGGGGGTTTCAGAACTTTATCACCAGACTCCAAGGGCATGATCCCTCACTTACTATGGAGTTCGACTGGCATGGAAGGAAGGGAAAGTGGTGATCCATGGCATGGAAATTGATACATCGAGGAAGCCATCGCCCATGCTACTGGCATGGACATGGAAGGTCTGAAAATCTTCAAGGATAGGAATCGAGAGAGTACAAAATCAATACTTTCTTTGTCGAGAAAGGAAACTGTCCATTACTTCACCGATGGTATCGCTCGTTCCTATATTCTTGGGGTGTGGAGAGAGGTCTTCCTGCACATCATGAAGTATCTGACTTTGGAGGGTAAATATCGCAAGATATATACCCACCACTTGTCATTTCTGAACATGTTTAGACATAAGAAATTTCTCAGTATCCCCTTCTATCTTTTTATGTCTCTGACCACCTCGGTGAGGGATTTCCAACGGAGTAAGGTGGAGTCTCCCATCCATGAGGGCCTCATTCTTCTCTTGTTCTCGCAATGGGAATCGCCCGGATAAACAAATGCCCCTAATTGAAGATGAGGAGGATATTACCCTAGTTGAGTGTCTGTCCAAGATGAGGGAAGGAAATATGGGTTTGAGGGGAAGAATGTGGAAGGGATGGAAAATCGGAAGCTAGTCCATCGAAGGGAAGGATAAAGTTACCCTGGAAGGAGAGCATGGTATTGATATGTGGAAGAACAAAGTCCAATACTTGGAGACGGTGGTCCAGGTCCTAGAAGAGACTAACTCGGTGGTGAGAAAGGGCATGATTGATAATATTGAAGCCACCAAGCAAATATGCTTGGCTTAGAAGAACATCCGAGGGGATATCAAGCAGTTGGATTCTTTGGTTTGAGATTTGGGCGCTCGTCTGGATGCTGTGGAAAAGAGAAGTGGAAAAGGAGGTGGATCAGTTCGAGGAAGAGGAAGAGGAAGAGGAGTCTGAGGAGGACGTCAAGGAACGCCCCCAAAGAAGCTAAATTCAGATTCTAGCACGAAAGAAGAGACCAGGAGGTTAAACCCTCCAAAAAAAGTAAAGCTAACTAATGGAACTTCTTTCAAACTATCTATGGACTTTCTGGGGAAATTTCTCTATTTTTTCTTGTTTAATGGCTTAGTTCTCTTTTGCTCGTTGTTTCTTGGACCCCCTTCTCTGTTTTGGAGTTAAGCTTAGGGTCCTATTCCTTTTTTATCCAGCTTTGTTTCTATCACGATGTAATCTTTTTGTACTCGGCCTCTGAGCCTATCCCTACTTTTTACCCTATCTAATTAAAAAATAGTGATATGTAATCGACATCCAGGCGCCAATTTCATTGGCGCACAAATTTAAGAGGGCATGTGTATGATTTTACATTGCTTTATATTAAATGGCTAATTAATGGTTGACAACATTTACATGCTTCAAAAGGAACACATATTTCGAATGACACATGTAATTTTAAATGGTGAATTTTACATAGCTCGTTTTAATGGCTAATTAATGTTGAGGCAAGCACAACATTAATTAGCATTTTGCCTTACAAAATGGTTATCATTAATACTGCATTTGGTATTGTAAAGAATTAATGTAAGAATTTAATATTATAATTTTTGTATTGTAAATAAAATCCCTTATATAATTCGGGTAAAATAAATCCCTTATTTCTTGTGCTTGCACTTTGACGTGTGACTCTTGACGCTCATTTAGACATTTTTGTTGATTGTAGCCGTAAAATACTTACAAAAATTGTAATAAACATCACACACGAATTGCATATTTAATATTTAACCGTCAATTATTAATATAGATTTATATATAAATTATAAAAATTTACATCAATATATATTAAAAATAATGAAATTTATATAGAATAATTGGTATAAATAAACAATGTTTTTTTAAGGGCAGTGTTGAAAAATTATCGTTACCCAAAAATTGTTTGACATGTGAGTTATCGCACTTAGTTGTGCGAATCAAGACTCACACTTAGATGTGCGAATCAAGACTCACACTTAGAAGTGTGAGTCAAGACTGGTACTTAGAAGTGCGAGTCAATACTCAAACTAAGAAGTGTGAGTTGAGACTTGCACTTAAACTGCAAGTACTCACACTTAAATTACGAGTCGAAATATGTACGTCTCAAGGATCACATTTAGATGTGTAACCAATCACACTTGTAAGTGCGATCACTCACACTTATACACTACTTACAAAATTTATAAATGAAAATTCCAGATTTTTTCAACTATGCTTAATATATACGAATAATTTTTTTAATATAAATCTATATAAATATTTACGATCACCTTTTAAACATGTGAGTCACACGTGTCAATTCTATAAAATATTTGAAAGTATGTTACGTCTAAAATCACGAAAAACGTCTAAACATCCATCAAATTTAACACCATCCAGGATATGATTTTCAACATCAACGTTTATTGATTTGAATAAAGTATGCATGAATAGTCGTATATGTATGATGATATTAAGATTGATATGTGGCATAAATGAAAACAATCACTTATGCACTATCTTGAAGTTAGCGGCCACTTGGCATATCTAAGTTAGCAATGTTGGGATTATGTAAGTTTATAACCTCTTGGCTTATGTAAGTTAGAAACCGTTTGGCTTATGTAAGTTAGCAACCGCTTGGCTTATGTAAGATAGAAATTGCTAGGCTTATGTAAGTGGGTGGCCATTAGGATTATGTGGGGGAATCAAATAATAACAAAATACAAATCCTAAAATAGAAAACTGAAATCCAAAAATTAGGATTTAGAAATTGGATTCTAATAGTGGTGAAAGTGGAATCCAATAATAGCGTTATTAGAATCCAATAATAGCGAAATTGGAGTCCAATAATAGGAAATTAGAATCCAATAATAGCGAAATTGGAATCCAATAATAGAGAAATTGGAACTTAAATAAGTCCAATAATGACAATATTAGAATCCAATATTGCTACTAATGGAATCCAATAATAGTAGTAATGGAATCCATTATATCCAAAAATGGAATCCAATATACGTAGAAATGGAGATGGATTTCTTATAATACTTGTAATAATCGGTGTCCAAATTCATTGGAATATGTCCATATTTAGTGAAATAAGCATTGTAAGAATGTAAGTGTTAAAAGGTTGAGATAATTGGATAGGCATACAACCGACATTAGTGGATGGAATAGAGATAGAGTTTCTATAAGGTGTCAGTGGGTGGAATAAGATCCACCAATTGACTAGATTGATAACATTGAAACATTTTGGAATATTTACGAAATAGGTAGTCATAAAGGGCGATAGAAGGAGGTCCAAGAGTCTCTAAAGGACTAGGAGATGGGGGTGTAGTTGGTTTAGAGGAAATGGACCGAGGTGAAGTTGGTCTAGAAGGGTTGAATGGAGTGCATTGATGTGTTGTCTAGACTTGAGAAAGGATGACAATAGGCATGAAGTAGGTGAAAAAAATTTTTATGTAATTTATTAACAAAAAAATCAAGCAACAAGTTTTTTTTATCATCATGATTAATTAGAAGATGTGAAAAAGAGAAAAGTGGATATCAAAGGTACTTAAGGAACGACAGTCTAAGGTTGGTTTCAAGTAGTTTTGGATGGCTAGTCATCGATATACCCAAAGGTACGTGAGGCTTAAGTATGTATAGGATTTATAACACGACCATAACACCATGGTGAATTTACTATTAGGTGGTCAAATTCCAATTAGGTCCACCTAGTATGGGATTGTTTTGATGTGTGAACTTGAATAGTGTGTTTGTATGTGCGTGAAGAAGTGTGAAATGTAACCATTTAAACCCCTACTTATACTTGATTTACAAGCAAGAATGAAAGAAGATCGTTTTAAACCCAAAACCAAATATGGAGATTCGATGAGAAAATCCACACAAGGAATGGAAAATGCGATGCAAAAATGAGAAACTAAGACAAAAGGGGAATACCTGGTTTTCACTTTTCCTTTTTATCTAATCTTCAAAATAAAGCAAGAAAAAAGTAATATACAAGCAATCCAAAAGCCCAACACGAAAAAGCAAAATAAAATCCTTTACCTGCAATGTTAGTGGAGATAGCATAAATATGGAAAATTCCGAATGAAGCAAAGAAGTGGAAGAGACTCACCTAAGAGGGTTGTCCCGTTAGGTTAGCCAAATTTTGGACTAAATTTCTCTCTTTCCTATTTAGATTAGTGAACTAGTACTAAAGAAAATCAAGCAACTCAAAACATGAAAGGGTATAAGCTAGCTTGGAATAAGATGATGACAACCGAACGGGTGCAAAGTAGATTCCTCACCGTAAGCTTGATGGATCTGTAAAAAAAAGATAACTAGAAGGAAAATGGATTAGATGGTAGATGAGGGGGTTTCCTGATGAAGTCGGTTCCAAGAAGTGTGAACTTCCTTATGTGGATGTCAACCCCATATTTGATAAAAGAGGATAAAATGAATGGTAAAGGACTGAATAACATGAAAAATCTAAAACTAAACATAATCTGAAAATTGCAAAATCGAATGAAAAGTGAAAATCTAATCTAGATCAACACAAAGTAAAATGTACTCCGACTAGGTCAATGGTGACCTAGGTTGAGAGAGATCCAATCAATGCCGACTGGATCAGATGGATCAAAACAATAACTAAAAATGTAGATCTGAACAACTTATGTATGCAGATCTAAAGATGTCAAGCCCCGTAGAAGCCGATAGAACTCCGCAGAAGAGACTTGAAACAAGGGAAACAAAAAGGATGTAAGAAAATAAGGATTTGGATGGGTAGGATGGAAATATGGTTCAGGGTTGACGGAGATCAACGAGTTGGTGGCTGCATCAAGACTGGCATAATGGATCTTTCTTGACAAAATGGTAGAATGATGGATTTGGAAACGTAGGGAACAAAAATAGAAAAATAGACTGTTATGGATCTAGATGGAAGACTGAGTAACACAACAGAGGCAGGGTCAACAATGACCTGACAAGGTCAACGACGACCTAAGTTGAACTAGGTGAAGCTGAAAGTGGATGGGTTGGATTGAAAACCTCCACACAAGATGGATAAAAGAGGAGATTGTATCTAGATCTCCGATGGCAACTCGATCTCCAAAATGTTAGTAGTTGATAATAACAACAATAATAATGCAAGAATAGAATAAATCACACAAGGAAGAGAATATTTCCCCAAAGTCTCCAAAAATGATGCAAGTGAGCTCAAAAGGACTCCAAGAAGATTAAAACAACTGCAAAGAAGCTCAAGCATGAAGATAAGATTGCAAGTTTGCTCAAAAATCTGATTTTTGTATCCTTTAGATGAAGGGAAATGTGACTTTATAGGGTCGACGGTGACCTGGGTGGGTCGCCGCCAACCGCAAGGATACATCATTTGAGTTGTGGGAGGATTCCTAACTCAAGGCATCACACCCTTTGAGAGCGGGATTAGGGTTTTGAAGGGTCTAGACGGGTTAGGGTTGCATAGGGAAGTGAAATGGGTAGGTGAGAGATGAAATGGAGTAAATAAAGGCTAAGGGGAGCCTATGGATGAGAAACTAGGTAGTTTAGGGATGATAAACAACCTAGAGAAGAGAAATTAGGAATGATTAAGACTAATTAGATAATGAGATGAGGATTAGAGGATAATTGATGAGAATTAGCAATAAATTAAAATGGATAGGATAATAGGTGGGAAAGATGGGAATATTAATAAGAATATGAATTAAAATAAAAAGGGGTTTAGAAGGCGACCATGATGAAAAGAAGTGAACACGGGCGATAAGGGTAGTGATACCAAATTTTGGTGTCTACAATAGAATATGCGAGCAACCCTTATCCCTTGAGTGGATGCTTTGAAGTGCTTTAGGTGCCTTTTGGATGCAAGCTTAGGTTATAGTAGTAACCTCTATATATACCATTCTAACCTATGGCCAATACTGAGGCTGACCTCCTAAGCATAATAAATCATAAATGAATGATATAATAAGATAAGGGGATGTGTGCCACATGGCATCTCCATCAATACATATACATCATAACATTATATCCCATGTGAACCCATACATATAACTAAGGGGATGTGTGCCACATGTCGGCATCTCCATCAACCCATATACATTATAATATTATATCCCAAGGTACATAGCATTGCCTCCCTCTTTGACATGTTTCGTCCCTAACATAAGAAGAAGCCATCTAACGAGTGTGCTTTAAATTATTGCACACTTTTCGCCAAGCTCGATCATCCAACCACCCATATGAAATCCTATCCTCAGTAGTAAATAGACTTCATCATCAACATCTTCTTCCGATGTTACTTATGCTTCGATTCTTCTTCTTCTTCTTCGTCTTTTTCTTCTTTTTCTTCGTCTTCTTTTTCTTTTTTTTCCCCATCTCGTCCATGAAAACTTGCTCCAGCCTTCCCGCAAAGACCAATTAGACTTTTCCTTTTCTAACTTAGAAAAACAAATCTGTGTAGGGCCACTAATCCACAACTTGAATAACCAAATATCTGATGGTTTAGAGAATTTATCCCTAAATTTGTTCCACCATTCTCTAGCATCAATCCTGCCATCTCCAAAAAAAACTACCATCCCCATGATCCACAAAACTAGGGTTTTAGGAAATTTGAAAATGTTTCGGCAGATGGATAAAAACACAAAGAACAAACCCTAACTAAAATTTCAAGAGATTTCTGAAAATATAAATTTTGCTAAAAAATACCACAATTTGCTTCCTAAAAAGTGAATTTATGAAAAAACCTAAAACACCAATAACATCCGCAAAATAGATCCAATGGAGCTGAATTTTTCAGATATTCTGACTTAGAGTGTTTCCAAATTATGATGCAAAAATTGGGAAAAAATTTGATACCCTCTTCAAGATATACTTGAAACAAAAAATTAGGGTTTTTACCCTAATTTTGGCCGAAATCGCTGCTCTGATACCACTTGTAAGGATATTACTTGTATAAATCAGAACATATACAGTAGAATAACATGAGAGAACACCAAAATATAGATAAATGATGACAATATGCTCATATAATAGCTTTGCCACTTCGAGGGGGCAACCTCCAATACCACTTCAAGGGGGTAACCTCCAAACCATACAATAACACTCCAATACTCAATATGATCATCAACTACAACCTTCTAACCCCTATATATACCATTCTAACCTATGGCCAATACTGAGGCCGACCTCCTAAGCATAATAAATCATAAATGAATCATATAATAAGATAAGGGGATGTGTGCCACATGTCGGCATCTCCATCAATACATATACATCATAACATTATATCCCATGTGAACCCATACATATAACTAAGGGGATGTGTGCCACATGTCGGCATCTCCATCAACCCATGTACATTATAATATTATATCCCAAGGTACATAGCAAATGTTTAGTGTTTGGTCCCTTATTTTGAAAACATAATTATGTATTTATATGATTCTCTTGTTTTAATTTTTTTTAATTAACAACTAGAGGCCCGACCATAAGTGAAAAAGATGCACAAAGGATAAAGAGACCTAAAAGGAACAAGTAAGGTGAAAAAGGGTTAGGGATGCCCAGAGGGGATAGGAGCGCCTAGGTGCTATTGTCTCGGGGCTGGGCATTGGTGTATGGAGCCATAAAAGATAAATAAGTAAAATCCCGATTGGGTTGTAGGGTGTGTAAGACCAAATAGAAAACAAGAAATAAAGAAAAGAGGTCAAAGATAGTCATCAATTACTAGTTTTCTTGCTTAGGAATCATATGAATGCTAGTATGCTTTTAGGACCTAAAAATGTACCCAAGTGCATGATTTTGTGTCTACATTTGCCCCCACTTTATGTTGTTGAGTGAATACTCGATAACATAAAGTAGATAAGAGATGCATACTTGATAAGCATTCAAAGATCACATGGGAGATATAAGCATTTGCAGATATGTAATAACAAAAGTTGAGTATGAGGAAAGAGGGAAGATTTCTTGATTTAAAAACTACCAATCACACGTGACAAATGCGGTGTGAATGCCGAAGGGGATGCGGCATATGAATGATCTGGAAATGAGAACAAAGTATGGTGCAAAAAGAAGAAAGGCAATAAAGAAATGATCTTTTTAGTTAAATATTAAGTAAGACATGTACAAGTAATGGAGAATACAATTGACACCCATAGGCAGTCGAAGAGGAGGGTAGACTGAGAAGCTAGAAAAGAAGAGAGGAATGGTAGTATAGAAGGGCGGGGAAGGGAAATGTAGAGGGGTTTATGAGTGGGAAAAGGTTTAGAGAATGTAGGCATGATTCCTCGTTATTGGGAGACTGCAATGTCATGTGAAATGTACAATGGAAATGCCAAAGGGGATGTTTAGACAAAAGCAAATTGTAGCGAGATAAACAATGGGAGAGGAAGAGGGGCATACAGTAAGGCCTTTGAGGGTGGAGAATTGTGGAATTATACCTCATTAGTGTAGAATCATAAAGCACCCCGAATGTCTACAACCAGATGGCTTGAGAATCTCAGTGTGATTGCACAACATGGAGCATCTCTCAAGGTGTGGGACCTTGTGAGTTGAGAGAGCTCTCTGGATTGAGGTCGGTTCATATTCCTCTATTCAGGTGCATACAAATAAATCAGCAAAGGATCTATTCTATCTACCAAGGAGACAGGGGTTAGAGGGATGCAAGAAAATAAACCTAAGATAATGAGGTGATGCACCAAAGGAATGTTAGACACTCGCTTTGTAGTTTAACACATACCACGAAATGCAATACAAGCTCTATGTACATATGACCAAATCGCAATAAGAGACTAGAGAAACATCCAAAGACATATATTATTGATCGTGAGTCGATACAAAGATATCATAAAGAGCTAGCGAGAGGAAAAACTTGCATTACAACCTAAAGGAGGTTAGAAAAGCTTAACAAATCCTTTTATGAACAAAAGAAGAAGGGATGCACAAAAAGAAACATCCAACCCTTTACAATGAGTCCCGACCCTACTTTTATAGATTCAACACACAGGGTAGAAGGAGAGAGAAGCAGGAAAAATAGTTTGAAGATCAACCACTGCCATCAATTCTTCCTGCAAAATCTGCCCCAAATCTGTCTTGACTACATCAATTACTTGTTCAGTGCCTCGAAGAAGGAGGAAATGGCGGATCAAATCAAATCTGATCTGATTGTTGGGGAAAATAGATCCTGTATTAATGGCCCGAAGATATTTCTTCATTTTCCCCACCTAACCTCTCCAAACTTAAAGTTTCATATCTCCATGGTGTAGATGAGGCCGAGATATTTCCAACGGTGCCAGATTTCCTAGATTTTGAGCCCCGAGTCGAAAGATATGCTCATTTAAAATTTGATTCAGGTCCGTACAAAATGGCGAGAACCAGCTATCAAAATGGGCCCCTTTTTTAAACTCGACACGTGGAGGGATGGCGCATGTCCGAGGGTAGCCTCTGTATTTTTCTTTTGGAGTGATGTGGGGCTGACACGTGGCTTTCTTCGCAACTTTCTCAATTCTTTCATGTTTTTGCTAAGTCTTCTTGCTCGGCGGGGTCATATATCTGACCGGGGACACGCGGAGGCCTGACGCTTGTTTGGAAACCTTCCCTTAATTTTTCTCTTGAATTAGTGCCGTGCTGACACTTGGCATCCTCCGTTGGTCTGTCTCAATGCTTTGACTATTCAACTCGACCCTGTCCCTTTACGAAACCGGACGCGTGGAGGTTCCACGCTCACTTAAAAACCCACTCAAGATTTTGCCACGTGGAAGCCTCCACAGGCTCTTGGACTTTTCAACGACTTCTCTTAATTTTTTAGACCACCACAGACAAGTTCAAGGCAGCCCACGCTCATTTGGGTCTCTCGCTGGATTAACTTTTGGGGATGTGCCGAAATGACTCGTGGCAGCTTCCACTAGCGCTTCTATACTTAGTCTTTTTTAGGCCCACCTTGTCCACCTTTTGACTTTTAGCCGCTGACTCTACCCCCACTTTGGGCTGTCATCACCAATCCGGCACTATATAATTCTTCACCGGAACTCCTCGCTATGATTATTTACTAATGCATGACCTTTAGTTTGGTGGATGTAATCTGAAACACAACAACAAACATAACACAAGAATACCATAGACTATGATAAAAAGGAATGATGATAAATCTGAAATATCAGAGTAAATTATAATATTAGCATGAAATTATTACAATCTCACCCATGAGGTACTTCAAGTGTTATTGACTTCACTTGCCTTCCACCAATACTATGGGAGAAACTTCACAATTACACCTCTTAATGGCTTCTTCAACACACCTTTAAACTGATGGCTTCCTTTACACACTTACTCATACAATATTTCTCACTACTTCCTTCTATGCTAAATGAGGGGGTGGCCTCTTTATTTATAGAACTTCCGTGCTTATCCATCTTATCTCGTAAGATAGGATAAGAAATCCACTCGACGAATCATATTCCATACCTTAACTCTTATCTCGTACATGTAAGCTTATCTTTTAAGATAAGATAAACCTTATCATTTCACATGGGTTCCACATTTTTAGAATTTTTACAAATAAAATACACAAAATATTTATGACCTCACTCCTTGTCCTTATTACCAATATAATATTTCTAATTCCTAATCATGTAGACCCTACTTCTCTACTTACCCCAACTTTGACATTTTAACATTACTGGACCACTTATGACAACTATTTACTTTTTACCACAACATTCCTATTGTACTTTTGACTATTTCCGTACTATACATTATTGGCGGCGTCGTAATGGAAGCGCCGTTATCTATCTGTCAATGACGCTACTACTAATTATACTTAACAACATCCTATTCCTAATACATACATTAATAAAATAGAAATTACGAAGGAAAATTTTAGTGTCGACATCTTCCCCCTTCTTAGCTTCTACTCCATCCTCGGAGTAGACTATTCTGGTGCTTGGAAAATCTTCAACTTGTCGTGGTTGACCCATTTCGTAATGGGAGTGCCATCTAATTCCTCCAGTCGGTACGTACCATTTTCATGCACAACTGCTATTTTGTAGGGCCCCATCCATTTTGGAAGAAATTTTCTCTGTCTTTTTTTTGTATCTGGAATCATATACTAGAACCAAGTCATTCACATGAAATGGAGACCACCGGATCTTTTGATCAAAGTATTCCTTCTGCTTCATTTTCTTCTTATAGCTTGTATCCTTAGCTATTTCCCTCATTTCCTCTAGCAAATGAAGATGTACCAACCTTTCTTTTACTGAATCACTTTCATCCATTCTTTCATTTTCCATTACTCTGACCATGGGAATATCAAACTCAATAGAAGAATGGATCAATGCCATAAGCCAACCGAAATGGGGAGTATCTTGTCATGCTGACTTTGATGTTGCCCTATATGCCCACAATGCCGCATGAATCCTCTTGTCCCATTTATGTACCTGCAAGGATGCATCTTTGTTAAAATTTGACATAACACAAAATTTGTTCGCTCCACCAAACTTTGATCCATTTGTGCTTGGCTTGTATGTTGTTGCCTTCCGTGCTTAATAGAAAACTTATTGACTAGGGCTTCTACCACCTCATTAATGAAGTGGCTTCCTTGATCTGCTTACAATTTCTAATGGACAACCAAATCTGGTGACAATGCGTTCATATATGAACCTTGCCACCTCATCCATGGAAGATGTTTTCAATGGCCTAGCTTCAACCCACTTGGTTAAATAATGCATGGTAACTACAATATACTTATTTTGGCGTGAGGTAGTTGGAAGTGGACTCTACAATGTTTATTCCCCACTTTTCAAAGGGACCAAGTGGAAGAATAGGGCATAATGGGGCTGATGAAGTCTTACGGTTACCATGTGTTTGACAAATATCACATGTCTTACAATAATTATAACAATCTTTAAAAAGAGTGGGCTAGTGATAACCTGCATCCAAGATCCTTCTTGTTGTAAGTTGTCAGAGAAGTGCCCTCCACATGTACCATTGTGGAATTCTTCTAGCAGCTTCCTTCCTTGATCACGTCCAATCGCCCTCTTATACTGGTCCCATCGTGTCCTATTCGAAATAATACTCCATGTAGAATAGACTATGGACGATCCCAGCTTGAGTAATCTTTCTCTTAGTCTTTGCATTGGCACCATCAGAAACTTGAATTCATTCGATAATTCCAAATATCTATGTATTCACTAGGGATTGTGTCAAGGATAACAATGCTGCATCGGGGAAATCATCATCATCACAAGATGATCCTAAACCATCATAGGCTCGAGAGAGTGCATCTGCATTGACATGCTTCTTTCCTGGCCTATCTATAATATCAAATTCAAATTCTTGTAGCAAAATTATCCATCTTGCTATCCTCCCTGATGGGTTAGGCTTATTGACAATATATTTTAGAGCCTGATGATCTGTTACAACTATAAATTTCTGCCCTAGCAAGTAATTTCTAAACTTCTTTACAAAAAAAATGATAGCTAGAGCCTCTTTTCGATACATATAATTTACATTAAGACTACTCATTTGTCTCGCTCCCAAAGTAAATTGGATGTTTATTCCCATTTTCATCCTTTTGGCTCAAAGTACTTCCTAGTCTTTGCATCCGAGGCATCGTGTACACAATGAATGGCTTGCTCCAACTGGATTCTTTAAAATAGGTGAAGACACTGTGGCTTCCTTTAGTTGTCCAAAAGCTTCATGCGCCTTATTTCCCGGTTCATAAGTAACATCCTTCTTCAAGAATCAAGGGTTAGTGGTCATGCAATCTTTGAGAAATTCTTGATGAACCTTCTATAGTAACCCACATGGCCTAAAAATGATCTCAACTTACTTCTATTCATAGGAAATGGTAAATCTTTGATTTTGAAACTTTATCGTGATCAAGTACCAATACCATCTCTGATACAATATGCCCTAAAAAACGCCTTTAGAACATCCAAAGACACACTTTGTAGGGTTTAGTGAGACTTGTGCTTCATCTAACCTTTGAAATGTTGTCTCCATCTCAAAAGTGGTCCATCTTGCTCCCATAGATGCAAAAAATCATCTAAAAATACTCGATGAAGTTCCCAATGTAGGGTTCGAACACCATATTCATCAAACGCTGGAATGTTGCTTTGAGCATTACACAACCCAAAAGGCATAACTCTATAAGCAAACGTTCCCCATGGAGTGGTGAACGTGGTCTTCAGCTGATGTTTCTCCGCTATACGGACTTGGTTGTATCCGTTATATCCATCAACAAAACTATAACACTCCTAGCCAGCTACTTCATCCAAGATCTGATCTGAGAATGGAAGAGGGTAATGATCCTTCTTTGTTGCCTTATTGAGCTTCCTGTAATCAACACAAATGCGTAGCTTCCCATTCTTTTTTATTGAGATCACAATGGGAGAAACCCATTCTGAATTCTCCACAAAAAATATGAATCCTGCATCAAGCAACTTATCTATTTCTTCTTTTACAGTCTTGGAAAAATTAGGATTCATTCTATATGGCATTTACTTTATAGGCTTAGCACCATCTACCAGCTCAATAAAATGTTCTACCCAACTTACTTGACGGAGTTCCTTGTAATCAAAAGTGAATATGTGTATGTACCTTCGAAAGAGCTGGAGGTAGGATTCCTTCTCACTCTCCATCACAGATCACCAATCTTTATTTGTTGGAGACGATCATTAACTCCTTCTTCGATAATTTTATGGGGTCATGAGTTGGTGTGACTGGAAGGATATCCATGACTCGAAACATCAACCTCACTTTCTTCATCTTCAGTGTCCACTTCACTAGTACTAGAGTAATCGAGGATGTCCAATCATCGCCATCACTTGAATCCACAGGTTCTACCTTATGATGTCGAGGGATCACGTTTATCTTCACCCTCTCTCTACCACATCCAAGTGTCATGAAACCTTCATTCTAGTAGTTTCTTGCATGAACTCTCCTTAGCCATGGTCTTCCCAGCAGCATTGGGTACGCAACAGTACCATTTTTCGTCACTTGAAAGTCTACCACACATACAACACCCATAACAGATATTGCCACATTTGAAACTACACCTTCTGGTTTAGTTTTTTCCTTATTTAATGACCTTAACATAAGTGTTAAAGGGCGATCAATTTTTAAACCCAACATATTCATTACAGACTCGGTCATTACATTAACTGCAGCACCTCCATCAACTAAGACATCATGAATTGAAATACCATTACATAATACCTCACTTGTGGAGCATAGGGATCCGCCTCGCCTCCAAAACAGGGACCTCAACCTCCTTCTTTCGCCGAGCATTGATTCCACTTCGCAGCTCCCGCCTCTTCTCGAAGACATAGCCAAGAGTTGACCATATGTAATATTTACGTGCCTTTTTGGGACAGATCTTCCAAGATGGAGTATGGTCCTTACCCCCGTGAAATCGAAAAATCCCGCACACCCAACTTTCTTCTCCTATGTTTCTTACTAGTTTCTCCTTTCATCTTCTTAGGATCATTTCCATCTTGATTATCTTTTTCTTTCTTTCTTTTTGTTACAAACGCATCTACTTCATTATTTCTGCTCTTATCTACTACATCAAAATAATTCACGTACTTTTCCTTTATCATTATCTCCTTTACCGGATGTAGAAGCTTTATCTGACAATTATACTTATAATGACCCTTTTATAACAACCATAACATAGAACTTTGAAACATTTCTTTTTGACCTCTATCTCCTCCCTGAGAACTAAATTCTTTTCCTTGAAGAAGATTAATAGTTAACTAGACCCATCTTTTTGAGCAGATCTTCATACTCAGTAGATGTACTAGGAGAAAGATTTGTGCTCACCGAGAGTGGTTGTGGATTCTAGACCAAAGGTGCTGGTGTAGGCTCTACTTTAGCAACAATTTCTTTGGGCTCCTCTTCCATGCTTTCTTCTTGCCTTCTTACAATCTCCTTTGCTTGTTCAATGGTAGTTGGGCGGTCATACTTCACTCGTTGTCTGATCTCTGGCTTCATCCCAAGAATGAAGTGCTTACATAGGAGATTATCCACGCCATTCATCAACCCATCCGCTAATCCTTCCTTCCGGATTTGGGCATCGAGCTTCCTCCTTAGCTCTAGAACACGAGCATGATAATCCCTTATCTTCTCTTTCTCTCCTTGGGATAGCTTTGTGATATCGATCATGAGATCTGCATATCTCTGTTGTTCACCAAATTCTTCAAGAAAACTTTCAGTTAATAAATCCCATGAGTTTTTCACATTATCACCTAGTGTTTCAAACCACCTAAGGCGAAACCATCCAAAAAGGTAGGAAAAAATTCAGTCCATTGTTCCCTTCTTATAAGGCCATTACAAATACAAGATCGTTTAAACTCTTGAATGAAAGAGGAAGCATCTTCATTAGATTGGGCTGAAAAAATAGGAATCTTCCCCATTTTCAAAAGTAACCACAGTGAAATACCAACCCACAAGTACAATCAACAAGACTTATGTGCACAAATAATTGAAATCACTATAATAGAAAATAGAAATGACCACGGTAAACTATGGTAAAACTTGATTTACTGCGGTAAAAACTGACTTTACTGTGGTAAACACTATTCACAGTAAAAAGTGAAGTTACTGCGGTAAATACTATTCACGGTAAAAAGTGACTTTACTGTGGTAAATACTATTCACAGCAAAAATGACTTTACCATGGTAACTACTATTCACGGCAAAAATGACTTTACCATGGTAACTACTATGCACAGTAAAAATAAGGTTACCCTCCAATTGATTTTTGACTAAGTGAGAATATCTCTCCGTAAAATCCACCAATGAGGAATGGTCCCAAGAACGGAACCAAAAATGTCATCACCAATCCAAAGACTATGATAATTCTTCACCGAACTCCTCATGCTATGATTATTTACTAATGCACAACCTTTAGTTTGGTGGATGTAATCTGAAACACAACAACAAACATAACACAAGAATACCATAGACTATGATAAAAAGGAATGATGATAAATCTGAAATATCAGAGTAAATTATAATATTAGCATGAAATTGTTACAATCTCACCCATGAGGTACTTCAAGTGTTATTGACTTCACTTGCCTTCCACCAATACTATGGGAGAAACTTCACAATTACACCTCTTAATGGCTTCTTCAACACACCTTTAAACTGATGGCTTCCTTTACACACTTACTCATACAATATTTCTCACTACTTCCTTCTATGCTAAATGAGGGGGGTGGCCTCTTTATTTATAGAACTTCCAGGCTTATCCATCTTATCTATAAGATAGGATAAGAAATCCACTCTGACGAATCATATTCCATACCTTAACTCTTATCTCGTACATGTAAGCTTATCTTTTAAGATAAGATAAACCTTATCATTTCACATGGGTTCCACATTTTTAGACTTTTTACAAATAAAATACACAAAATATTTATGACCTCACTCCTTGTCCTTATTACCAATATAATATTTCTAATTCCTAATCATGTAGACCCTACTTCTCTACTTACCCCAACTTTGACATTTTAATATTACTTTGGACCACTTACGACAACTATTTACTTTTTACCACAACATTCCTATTGTACTTTTGACTATCGGCATACTATACATTATTGGTGGCGCACAGATCGGCAAACGGCGTTATCTTCTATCTGATGCTACTACTAATTATACTTAACAACATCCTATTCCTAATACATACATTAATAAAATAGAAATTACGAAGGAAAATTTTAGTGTCGACAGGGCCTGGACACGTGGGGCCTCGGCGCTTGTTCAAGTCTCCCTTTTTAGATTCAACTTTGGAGATGCGTCATTTGGACACTTGGCGCATCCGCCGTCTCCTCCATACTTAGTCAATTTTTGACTTGTTTCTTAACTGCTTTGAGCCCAAAGACTTCGAACCTTCGTTGCTCCTTCTCTTTTGAGCATCTGGCTTCTTTGACACTGTCTTCTCCTTCCCCAACCTTGTTATTCCATTTCTGAGCCCGCATGTAGTCTCATTTGCTAGATTTGAGGCATAAATTCGCTTGACAGAGCCGCTTTCTTGAATTTCTTCGCACGGGGTCGCTTGATCTTTCGCAGCCCCATCACTCCATCAGAGAGTCCCTATAACCTGTTTGCAGGATTTGAACGTGATTTCTCTGGTTTCTTCCGCGGGGTCGTGGTTGATCCAAATTTGTGAGGGGACAAAATATGGATAATAATTTGGTGACTTGTAGGGGTATCTGCCTACTAGATGAAAGAACCAGTTGCCTTTTTATATCCATTGGGCATGAAGTCGAGAATGACGACCTGATACTAATCATGCCTCTAATTCATGAGCCCAACCATTTGCACTCTCAATTTTCATAAGAAATCCTGAAACAAGGCTTCTGAGAGTAGAAGATTGTTTTGACCAGTATTTCATCCGTCTCCCGAATGGACTATTTTGAGGATGACTTTTTAGTTGCTCTGCATTTGTTTTATTTTGAAGATAACAACTATTACATGAAACTATGAGTCTTCTACCATGAATAGTGAAGGGCCTAGCCTCAGTAGCTCTGGAGCAATACGAACAAAACTTATGTACAAAGACAAAATCATACATGCCTCAAATGAGACATGCAGAGTGTGCACAAGCACTTCTTCTGCTAAAAACAAAATCTACTCCTACTCCTACACTAATTAGAGAGAAAGAAAGCTTAAACAAATCCTATTATAGGTAGGGAGAAGTAGCTTCCCTTTCTCAAGAGGGGCAGCCATGAAAATGATTTGACACTAAATATAGTTTCCTGTATGAGTGAAAAAATAACTTTAAGCCGATCCTCCACCCATATCAACAAGGTATCAACATTAATGAAAAATACCTCCTCAAGCTGATTTGCATTGGACTCCTGGAGGTATTGATGGTGACCCTTGGTGCTTTGATACTCATCCTCATGCCTTGAAGTAGGCATGAATGGTTTTGGCTTCTCCCTTGGCTCCAATGAAGCCAAGTACCTGATTGGGCAAGGTCTGGTCCTTTGAATTTTCCCATGGTTCTAAACTTTAACTCCAAGAATGGAGCCTTCTTGCTGACCCTCATGGATGGATGGTGTGGAAGGAATGATAGCCTCATACTCTTTCTCTTCCTCTCATGCAAAGAATGTGACTTTTGGAAGATCAAAATCTTCCAACTTTGATTCAAGAGGCATGTTGCAAACTGCAGGTTGTGTTTGCACGTTCTCTTCCATGGCAACAGGTTCTTGTGATCAAGAATGAATGATGGGGGAGAAAAGATTGCAATTTCAACTGGCCCCTTCTTATCAAAACATTCTTTTGAGTCTGATAGGAAATCAAACCCTTTATTGTCCTGTTGTAACAAGGTCTCTCCCTTTTGCATGGTGATATTAAAATCTTCATTATTTTCACCGTATGAAGCTTCATCTTTAAATATGAAGCTAGTGAGTTCAGAGCTCTTCCAAAGAAAAATACTTTTGGAGAGGTTGAAAGGGAGAGGGGTCTGTACTTTCTTGTGCAACTGGCTTGTGATTCAGTGCTTATGAATCTACCTTGGTCACCTCTATATGCTCCTCTTTAACTGGATTTGAGTCGGCCGTTCTCTTCATTATTTTGTGAAGAACATGGAAGACTCATATCTTTCAACCTTAGTCTCGTAGAGTCTGTTATGAAGTGCAGGTCAGTTGTTCTTGAATTTCCTCCTTTATGGCAACAGGCTTATATGCTTGGAAGATGGATGGGAGAGGAGAAAATGATGTGATCTCCTCAGACTCCTCTTCACTAAAGCAAACTTTTGAGTATGACATATAGTCTACCTCCTTGTTGTCCTATCAGTAGGTGCTCTACCTCCTCCATGATGTCCTCTTGATCTAAAACTTGCTCACCATGGTTCCCCTCTTCCTCAAACATGAAGTTTGAAAGTTTGAACTCCTCTTCAACATTAGAGCTTGAAGGGGATGATGTGGGAGGAAGAACTAAATGTTCTTTTCAGAACCTGCTCTATGCTTGGAGCCTCTGAAACTGTATGGTCCTCCATCATCATGGGTTCATCAATCAAATCAGGCCCTCGAAATGAAAGCAAAGAATCTTCAATGATGCTTTCTTCATTAAGTGGCTTCAACACCGATTTCATCTCTCCCAGCTTGCTCCTCTTCAACGGGACTTGGAGCTGATTTTTCCTCCTCCTCAACTGGTTGTGCAACTTGGATCATATTAGCATCCTCTTCGCATAAAGTGCCATTAGGGACAATTTTCGACTAAAACATTTCATGTATTGAATATATGTATGTCCCACACCTATTCCACGACTTAGTAAAAAAGTGGGGATTAAATCATTTTGTGTCCCACAACAATTTCTTGGTTTAGATTATTCTTACCCAAATAATATATGATATGTGTTCTACCTTATACGGAAATGTGAAAAGGGTTCCATACATAATTGTGATTAGGGGTATCATAAGAAATAGGGATGAGGGTTTCTATGTAGCTATAAGGGAAAAGAATAGGGTTTGTCTTTATCCACGAGGCACATATTTTTACATGTGTGGACAATGTAGGAGAAGTACACCCTAGATTTAATTACTTGCATGTCCCACACCTATTTCCCAACCTAGATTATTCGTACCCAAATAATATCTACTATGTGCTCCACTTTATACACTATCATGTGACCAGATTTTTATACAAAAAGAGAAAGGGGTTTCATGCACAATTGTGAATATGGTTTTTTTATAGCTATCATGGAAAAGAAAAGGGATTGTCTCTAGTCGGGAGGCACGTAGTTTTTCTAGGTGTAAATGATGTAGGTGAAACCTTAGAAGTGTGAAAGATGACCCAATGTGATTTAGGTGAGTAAGATGTTTGGGAGGGAGGTATGTAGATACGACAACCCAACAACTGGAATTACTCCCAAGGGATCGGGTAGTTGACGCATAAAAGGAATGGTCAAGGAAGACAAAGACAAGGGTCAAAGGTCAAAAATTAAAAAGTGAGAATGTATGCTTAAGGAATGTATGCATAAAAGGAATGTTCAAGGAAGACAAAGACATGAATGTAAGGTCATGAATAAAAATGTGAGAAATAAATACATGCATGCCCATGCTTGTTCAAGGAGGTATATTGTTCCCACCCAAATTAAATGTGCCTCACGCTCCAGTTTTTGTTGTCTCGATCTCACTTACGCTGACACACAATTTAAAGTCATGTTTGAAGGGACCATAAATTTAAAAAGAAAAAACCAATAAATGTCTATTTTTAGTTTCAAGTTTACTTCGTACAGAACATGCGAGGCATGAAAAAGCATCAACAACTAAGCCACACAAGCAATTGGACAAAAGACCGAAAGGTGGATTTCAACAACCATTGGAAAAATATATTTCTGAATAAAAAGCGGGAATTAAATACTTGCATGTCCCACCCATATTCCATGACTTAGTAGAAACGTGGGAATTAAATACCTGCATGCCCCACACCTATTCCACAAGTTAGTTTTTTCTCACCTAAATAATATATGCTATGCGTTTCATTTTTCTTCTCTAATCTCGTTTGCAATATTCACATCAATGCAATTTGATCTTGCATGATATCTTTCATATTTCATCTTTCATCTTGTATGATTGGATTATGATAATCATAATCCATTTTAAAAAAGTTTGTAGCTAGACACACATAAATTCCATAAACTATAGCAAGTTAACATCAAAACCAAAATATCAATAACATAAACAAGGACCTAGAAAACTGAATCTTCACAAATTTTTCATGTTTAACGAGTTTGATTCTATTTGAATATGCATGTTGCATCCAAAATAGTGTGGGTGAGCCCTCGAAGATACTTGACAGTCGGTAGAAGTTGCCAAGGAAGGTAAACATTCTTCTTAATGAAAAATGAAAAGAAAGGATAAATTATTTCATAACAACTAAGACTGAAGTAGTAACTCAAACGAGATAGTTTGTGTTGTCAAGAGTTCTCCACTTCAATGAAAATGCAATATTGGTAAGACATTTGAAATAAACATTTTACCATGATATAAAAAAGGCCATAAAAGTAAAGTAATGACTACTTGGCCTAGTGGACCATTTGGAACAAATAGCTCAACCTAATCTTGTTAAACAATGCCTCATATGTGCGTATGTGCAAAGAGAGTTGATTGTGGGGGCACCCGAAACTAAAAGTGTATCTTCCAAACTCAACAAATGATTGTCTAGAGTATGGTATACTACTTCTCTGCAGGTTGCAAACCAAAAAAAGAATGATAATTTTATAGAGGGCTTCACCATATCATCCGCAATCACACAACACTGTATGCAAATCAAGGGTCGAAGGTGGAGCCGAGGAGGATGTCAAGAACCTTAAATTGTGGGCCGCAAATCTACATGCACCTTAAAGTTGGAAAGTTCACTATGAAGTTGTAGATAAAAGACTCTCAGGAAGGTATGTTTTGTCTATTGCATCGTTCAAGACACACACCCCTTTATTAAGAGGACCAATTAAAAGGAAACACTTTTATGTAGCAAACAAGTGAAAGCAATGTCAGTTTCCTCTACTATAACATTTGAGTTCCACATCTTACAAATTTTTCGAACCTAAAATTTGAAGCATTTGTATTTTAATAGATCTCATATCGTACCCATCGGTCTTGCATACGTCGATATCCGTTCTCAAAGAAAGTGACTGTAACTCCTTAAAACTCTCTATCTTACTTGTCGTGTTCACTTTCTTTCTCTCTCTAGATCCAAAGCATGGAAAACCATCCATTTAAGTAAAACACTCTTAGGAAAACCTAGATCCCCTCACATTCTATTTGTCGTTAATTCCTCGGTTCTAAATCAACGCTAGCATTTCGTCACACTCTCTAAACACCCCACAGATCATAGAACAAATAAAGGGCCCTTCAAACATTTTGCATGACAAGTTCAACCTACGATAAACCTTTACTCTCCGCAAAATTTCATGGAGGTCTTCACAAATCACCACCACACAAGTGTAATCCCCGACAAATGTGACAAAAATTTGAATCTCTTTAGTCTGTATCGAAGAAATAGACTATCGCCAAACCAAAACTAAACTTTTCCAGAAGAAATTACGCAAATGGCTCTCTACAAAAATAATACTTCCACAATACGTTTTTTGTGATTTTCAACGTAAATTACTTTCAAATATTTGCAATAACCTTCACATGTAACCTGCATATTTAAAATTTGACCGTCATTTTCTATATATATTTATACATAAATTATAAAAATATATACAAATATGTCTTTAAAATAATTAAATAAATATATAATAAATACAATAAATAACATTGTTTTGTGTTCGAGAATGGCGCTTTTAAAAATTACCGACACCGAAATAATGTTTGTGAGTAAATCGTGGCATTCAAATTTAACATGTGCTTGTAACAAATGAAGGGTACATGACACTTAAATGCGTCTCGAAATTGGATGACAGTTTGATCTTGGTCGTGCATGCGTTGATAAATCTTGTGGACCCATATGATGGAGCCAAGAAACACAAGTGACATGTAAATCATGCCCAACTTTCTTAGGGTATGCCCTACTCATACAGTTAGTTTCTACATGGCCCCATAAAACTCGCCGCCCGCACCAAATAAAATGTTAAAGTAAATTCCACTTCAAACGAAAAGCAAAAGCATAAACGTTACCCATATGAATTAAAATTGTATAAAATATATCTTTTTACACATAATAAAAACATGAATTCTGTCATCCCTACAGGGAATAAAAGGCATAGCCAAATCTCATTTTGTTTGTGAAGGGTATAGAGGGATGGGTGGAGGCCCCGTGGCGTGATCAACGGTCGGCGGGACAATTTATGTAGTTTACATATAAGCTATATAAAAAATGACAATCGACTTAAATTATGCAAGTCGCGTGATGCTTATTTCAAATATTTGTAAGTATTTTACAATTAAAATCATGAGAAAACGTCTAAACGGTCATCAAATGTAACCCCTAAAAACATCTCATGCGGTGCAACCACAATAAAAATTGTACGCGCTCCCATTTCAAACCATGATTAACATATATATACAGCCCAACACATCTAAACCCTTCTAAAATCGATCCAGTAAAGGTAAATACAATACATAAAAGTAAAAAGTAATAAGACCACTAACTCCGCGAAAACCAAGTCCCGAGACCCTACTTCCTCGCCAGTAATTCCAACTCAAAATGTGCAGCTCTTTTTGCCACCCTCGATCAATCGTACATACCATCTCCTTTACTGGACTCTAAATCCTTATTAACTCTAGCTAATTCTATCACCGAATATATTTTTTCCGTTCCGTAGAATCTTTAATGTGTGCGCTAAAACAAAATCTTTAATGCCATAATTTTTTCTCTCCATTTTATTAAATAATTTATGTATAGAGTTTATGCTTACTTAGAATTTCAAGCAATCAAGATGAGTTTTGTTAAGGCTTTAAGATCTTTTACTTTTGTACTTTGCGCATAAGTAACGGGTAGTTGTCGACTCCGAGCCCAATCTATCATGGGAGGAGATGAATTGTCTAATGACATAAAACTAGCAATCGCACATGATGGGTGCGATGAAAACGCCGAAAGACGAGAAGCGGTAGACGTAGAAGGTATTGAAACGGAAAGAAAAATTGAGGAGAGTTATGTTTGTGAACGTAAAATAGAAAAGAATAACAGGGAGTTAACTGAAAAGGCTTTGGTCTAGTAGATTCATTATTAGCGAAATGTCTGTTTTTTTTTTGGAAGATTGAAGATAGGTGGCGAACCTCTAATAGAGCGCTGAAAGTAGTTGGACATATATATAACATTCGCAAAAAAGTGAAAAGGATACAAAATGTGTTTGCTATGTACATGCGAAGACGGTATAAAGAAGTTGTTGCAGCAATGGAAGACTGAGGACCGAGAAAGCTGGAAGAGGAGAAGGAATTAAGGCAAGTGTTGGGGGAGGGGTGGGAGAGACGATGGAAGGGAGCGTAGGCGCGATTCCTCGATGAGCCTGGATTGAAGAAGCGGGGTGGAGGACATGCGAGAGTACCGGGAGAAGGAGAATGCTGGAGAAATACGGAGTGAAGAAAGAGACGGAACCCTCGATACAGCGGTGAACGTCAGGCCTTGTCTCTCAGTTCCGCCAATGTCAATTGTAGCACGCGGTAATGTAAGCCCTTGAGACTTGTGGATAGAAAAAGCCCATGCCATTTTGAGCGGTAGTTGCCTGCGACCCCCTCTTGAAATCGGAGGAATAGGAACGTGGAAGGGGTTGTTCGAATCCCATGGAGGTCCTGTGTAACGATCAAACTTGATGACGACAAAAAGAGGCAAAGCAGGAGGTCCGGAGGAAGCCCCATAGACTATGTCGATGATAGAACCAGTAGCACCATTGACAAGACCTTTGTCAACCCATAAGTTTGCGGAAAGCATTACTTTCTGGTTGATGCAGAGAAGAACCTTGGGGTTCAATTGATCATCTTCGGTGTCGCCCGATGCCGAGCGTCTGGTATGTTCCGCAATTGACCTGGCAATAGGAGAGTTAAGGGATTTCAACATAACAAGGTTGTGCGAGTCCACAAGGTTATTTTGAGCAAAAAGATGAGGCGCATCTTTAAAATCAATGTTTTCTTGTTCGGAAAGGGAGGAAACGGATCTTGACATGAGAGTTTCCCAGTCCTGCACCAGAGGCATCGCATTGCGAATGTTAAGCAGCAAGTTACGGAATGATGTCTGAGCTGGATCTGTGCCTTGTTGTCGGAAAATTGAATGAAGGCAGACAGATATGTTGAATTCTTGCCAAAGGTTAGCTCCGTAAGACTTGTTGGCATAAAGAGGAATGTCCATAACTGGAGGCAGCTGACCGAGGTCTCCTATAAGTATCATAGATCTCCCTCCAAATGTAGAATTCTTGAAGTGCGGGAAAGCCTCTCTAAGACGGTAATCGATTCTGGAAAGCAACTTTGGCCCGACGAAACTCATCTCATCAATCAGTATGTACTCGATGTGTTTGAGGGAGTCTTGAAGAGACGACAAAGCTTGTCCCTCTAAGGGTTTGAGTTCTTTAATGGGAATTCGGAGGCTTGCGTGTATTGTTGAGCCCGAAATGTTGAAAGCAGCAACCCCGGTTGGGGCAAGTAGAAGGAGAGACGAAAGGCCTTCACTGGATGAAGAAGCAAATGAAGACTTTAAAATGTTAATGAGAAAAGATTTTCCCGTACTCAAAGAGTCCCTCAGTATAATAAGCCTCAAATGAGGCAAAGCTATTTTTTTCGAGCGAAGTGTTGAGTAACTATGTTGAAAGCTTCATTGTTGTTCGGAGATAAACCCGTCGGGAGGGTGCAATCAGTCCATGAGGGAAGAAGAAACATAGTCTGCCTTTTTGTCGTCGATAAAAGTGGCACCAAGAGATTGTAGAGCAACAGGAACTCGGTGTGCACTCCAATTGTGAAGGGTGTCAAATTCACGAAGGCCCAACAATTGCAAGCTGTCAAGGAATGAAGCGTTCCCCGGGCGGCTTCGAGCCAAAACTTGCCAATCATGCAGCTGTTGAACCGGCAGGGGAGGCTCGATGTCTGAGTCGATGTCACTGCTGGAGGGGGGTGATGGATTTGACTCATGCCGTCTAATATGCCAGGGCTGATAATTGTATTTGAACAAGGTCCATCTAGAAATGGTTTCTTGAGGTGTCGAACCAATATCAATAGAAATGTTGCGGAAAGGTTTGTATAGAAGGAGTTCTGACCAACAGAAAAGTTCAAAAGAGGGGGAATCCTTAGATGGAATGCATTGAAACCTAGGGAACACTCGAACAACAGCTGGTACGGGACGACGCTTCCATTTATCGTGTCTGCGGTGTTTGTTGTAACTCCAATCGCGCGCAGCTTCAATGAGTGGAAGGCTTTCCAAGTTTGAAGGTCGGACCTTGTATGCATCTAAAAGGAGGGATGTCTCTGCATCCTCACATTCTGCTTCAACCAATTTTCTTAAGATTTTTCTGCCTACATTGAGCGATACAAAAGTGCGGCTACACATTACAAGTGGCAATTTGAGGAGCATGTGGCATGTTTCTTGTGCGCTAATGTCATGTTCAACCACACTCTCAGTTAACATCTTCTTTATGGCTAAATGCGCTGGCTGATCAGGATCTAAATTTGACGAAAATCTAGAAAGCATTTGGTGGTATGTTTCTGACCTTTGCTCTGCTTTGGAAGCATACTTGGCAATGTATTTGAGGACAGCATGGCGAGATAGCACAGGTTGACAATCGATATTGGCTCTCCATATGGATAACATTGCTGGATTGTGTGTGTTCAATCTATTATCATTCCTGGCAGGTAGGTATTTAACAGAAGCAGTCTCATCAACAAACAAAAGAGAAGCGGGTCTACTCTCCCAAGGTGCATTGTATCGGCATTGGAGGCGGTTATTTTTTTTTCGGAGGCAAGTATTTTCGGAGCACTTGGTATGGCGTTGCACTCGATTTATCAACTCCTGCAAATCCTGTAGCGGCGAAATTGCAAGGATCTGAGACGAAACTAAGAGGCAAGGGTCATCCTGGATATTCCTGTGAACAAATTCCGAGTGGATGGAAGGAGGGCGCATATTCCATGCAGATATATAGGTATCAAAGAATTGTCTTGCTTTGTCCACAGATTCATTATTTGACCAGTCGATGCGATCAACGTCGGGAGCATCTCCAAGCCACAAGAAACCATGAACATGTGCGGAACCTCTATGTTGCCATTCATACCTATGGTAAAGGAATGTTAAGCGTTATGTATTTAAGCAGAGAAAAAGTAGAGACCAATGAAGAAATTTACCTGTACCAGTAGTCCTTGGCTTGAAGATGTTTTTCTAACACTTCTTCACGGAATATTGTGAATCTCTGATGTAAGTAAGCAGCGACACGATGCGGGTGGCTAACAATGTTCTGGGTCCTCCATTGTTGTGCGGCACGGGCCTCAGCAGGAGGAAAACCTGGCATGGTGCTATGCAGGTCAGGCCATTTTGTGTCCGCTGCACTAAGAGTGAAGAAGAGTGTGGGTGCCCCTAATTGTTCAATCATGTCCGAGACCTCCCCTCTGCTCTTTGACCAAAATGTTCGGGTCCCTCGCAGGTTGGCTCCAAATCTCATTAAACTCTGTGGAAGGCAATCATCAGGGAAATCATGTAGGCGTTGTCGTAGTTGGCCTATAGTAGGGGGGACACCATGTTCGAGGTTCAACCTCATGAAAACTGCAGCTGTAGATTGGCTCCTATGTCTCATAATAAGGTTAAGTAAAAAATACCGGAACCTAGGGTGCGACCCGAAACGATCATCATGGTAGCGCATAAGGTGGAGGGCATATTCATGCATCTGAACATCCTTCATGCGAGGTTGTTTAAACAATGCTGCACCAGTTGGAAACAAAGTTGGAAAAGCCATTGAGAAAAGGCCTTCAGTGGTGTATTCATTTATTGGCAAATTTCCGACTTCAGGCCAAGCCAAGGTGCAAGGTGCAGCCGACCATTCGGCAGTAATCGCTCAATCAACTCTTCTTCGGTGCCAGTGTTAGGGTGTGAAGGAACAAAAGAGGACGACTCCTCTGGATACTCGTAGGGGTTGGAAGGAGGGTTGTCATTATCTTGTGCTTCAGAGAAGTGAGAGGCTGGAAGGTCTATAGGAATAGAATTAAGGGAGGAGGATATGTTTGTTGGTTCCGACGGGAGAGAAGAAAGAGCCTCAGTGTCAATAAGAACATCCTTATAGTAGGGGTCATGGATAATTTTATATTGAAGTGCTTTCCAAACACGGGACCTACTAACATAGAAGTCGTATTTTGTTTGTTGACTTCCATTTTTTTGAATCAACAAGAGATCCAAATCTCCTAGCCGATGAGGAAGGTATTTGGCAATGGAAGAAATGTTTTGTGGGAAACTTATTGTGTGACCTGAATATTTATATTGTCCTCCGCGCATTTGTGTGACTTGCAAAATAGGGTTAATGCGAGCAATCAACATTTCTTCAACTTGGGTTAAAGATTTTAGGAAAGCAGGTTGAATGCCAGGATCCATATTGTTCCAAGAGGAGAAGCGGTGTCCATTTTTTTCGGACTTGCATCTAATGCATGCGTGCTTTCCTTCATGGAAAGTAGTATGTATGCCTGGGTAGTTTTCAAGACAAATGGAGCAGGTTTGGATTTGCGACAAAAGATCCAGTCTTCGGCGGAATCTGCGTTGGGCATCCGCCCAAGATGGCACTGAAGTGTTTGTTTTGTGGAGCGGCACAGGGAAGGTGGAATCCTGGGTGTGGTCACCGCGAAGAGGTTGGGTGGAAGGGGATGCACGCTCAGAAGAATGCGAAAATGGAGGACTGTGCAGCGATGGAGAGGGTTGTAGTTCGACACAGGCACCGTGGTTAATGCAAAGGGGAAAAGGAGAATTGTGCGATGTGGAGGGGAAAGTAGTAGGGGAAGTCATGAAAGGGGGGTGGCGACTAGTTTGGAAGGGATTAGAAGTTGAAGGCATTTGTTGGAGTTGGCGATAGCGCTCACGTCGGGAAGCATTGATTTCCTCTTTGTGCAAGGCATAAATATCTCTCCTTCTTTGTCTTTGCTCCGGGGTAGGCATATCAGGCAAAAACAATCTGCGAAAATCACAAAATAAAGGTGGCATAAGAGAAGATTAAAAGAGTGCTACATTTTGTATCTGCATAAAGGGAAATGAATGCAAAAACCATTTGTAAATGCTAGCTCGTTGTAAATGTTTTATATTTTGGTAGGTAAAGGCAATAAAACAAAGGCAAAACGATTTGTTGTTGCATATATTTTTAAGGAAGCAAAGGAAGAATTAGAAGGGTGTGTATCGAGATTTTGATTAGGAAAAAACATATAGATATGGTTTCATTTTTTTTATATAGGGACCAAGAAGGAACAAGCTAGAAAGAATAAAAAAATCCATGCGAAATATAGACAAAAAGTAAAGAAATGAATAAAGCGTTCCATAATGTTAGCAAAAAGTCTATATATATATAGACATTGGATCATACATTTTTTTCAAGTACAAAAAGGTTTCTTTGCGATATAGATGCGCATGTAAACCAATACTAACAACCATTAAATGGAAAACTTTGAGAGTTATAGTCCATTATAACATGCGGACAAAAGCATATTACAAATGTATCTGCGGACAAAAACATATTACAGAGGAGATATGAGCAAACAATGAAGAAACTAAAATATAGGAAAGTGTTATGGTGCCCAGGAAAGGCAAAGTCAAGCAATGACTTTCGATTCGTCCAATTTAAGGGAATCAAGTATGACACATTTCAGTTGTGTATTTCCACGGAAAGTTTATTTTTTCACAGATAGAGTGAATTTGTATTCACGGCCAATTATCTCGATTTACAATTTCCGTTGTTGCTTCGCTGCCTATGCATAACAATGAGGTCCACCGCCGTGACACCCATGATTTCTTCAAAGAAATGTGTCAAATGCAAGAACCGATTGCAGCTCTCCTGAGTCATCTTGCAAGTTTATACGAAGATCATATCTCGTAATCACACCGACGCACATGAGACTTACAACTTGCACAAAACCACGAGCCATTATTTGTTGGTTTCACTTTCTTTCGACCTTTGTCACCGATTGCAAGGGGCAAGCCATGTAGAAGAAGTTATCCATCATGATGTCTGCAATTATAGCTTTAAGCGTAGCCCATTCATTGCTCTCTCGTATTGCCCATTTGAAGTATTTCAGCAATTGTTGCCACAGGTTTTAAGCTTTGAGGAGGACCTAGAAATTTCTTCACATGTAAGAGTTTCAACAAAGTAATTTTCGAGGCAACCCAGTCGTGCAATGTTTTAGTTTCAGGAATTTGAGGATCAACAAACCATTTTGTCCGGAGATGTTGTCATGGAAGCGCCGTTGAAACTTGAAAGATGCGCGCGCCTTCAAAGCCAATACTGGGAGTTGCGGAATAGAAAGTAACTCCTCAAGTTCTTGAGCAAGATCGTGTAAATGCAGCCCCATAAAGTTACAGTAACACTAAATCCGGACATGTCCTTCAGTTGCAAGCTTCTTTGTTTAGTTTCACTGTTATCTCATCTACGGATAGTCAAGCAAGGAGAGATTGCCAAAACAATGCCAATAACGTCAATGAAGGAACCAACAGGTTTTGTAGGTATATCTTTGATTCCAGTGAAGTGAAAGTTATGCAAAGGAATTGTGGTATTATCGACAAGCAACGAAGAGATAGTGGAAGAAGCTTGCACGAATATCTCAAATTCGTTGTTAAGGTGGTCAGAACTTTGCTTTTGCATTCCCTATCCTTCCATTCGTGATGGTGTATAAATTTCCAGCCTCAATTTGTCCAAAAAACTTTGTTGTAATTTCGTTGAAGCATGTAATGCATATTTCCCCACCTTCACAATCCACAAAATCAAAGCCAAAATAAGAGCCGGAGCCATTTGCATTAGCATACTCCTTTAGTGTTGTTTTCCCAAGGGCACGACCTTCAATAGACCATGTACGCATGGTCGTATTCAGTGCACTTATTTTTAGAGGCATTCTTGAATTGTTAGGCAGGCCTATTTTCTTCTGGGGAGGTGTTTGCGGGACCAGACTTCCGACGGCTCCATGTTGTGCATCGTCGGTCGATTGCTTTCCGCGAACGACACTGGTAGGAAGAGGAGTAGGAGCACCAATTTGTGGATGTGTTTGTAGCACAACTTCCAGGTCGGAAACAAGAACAGTCCTGGAAAGGATGAAAGTAAAAAGGGACAAAAATTTCAGTGTATATAAAAGAAACGAAAGTGGAGCATACAGGCACAAAGGAAAATGGGTGCTTACAATTCATGCTTTATCATTCTGCAAAGGGTTCTGCACAAGCGAACAATGGTTCCGTGTTGCAATCGAGCATTTGAAATTTGACTTGCAAATTTTGAGGGCAAAAGAGCTGTTTGAAAGTGCACACCATCGGAGAGATGCACGCGATGTTGGAGCTCGGTGTTCAACGCAGATTGAAGGGGACAAATGTTGAGAAGTTGGACTATTGGTTCTGCATTTGCGCTCCCCTCAATCAACATGGAGATGCCACCATTTGTCAAAGGTGTAGACATGACGAAGATTGTTGTCCAACACAATATGCGCGCCTGCACACGAACAAACCCGCACGACAATACTTATAAATTTGGCGGAAAAAAAAAAGTACAAACCTTAACGGTTACATTTATCCCAATGAAACAATTATTTGCTTCAACAGTGTGTGCACGACAAAAGAAAGTGCAAGAAAGATAAAAAGGTCTATGTAGATGAATAAATTTCTAAATGATATAGCGTGATAAGGTTTTTTTATTTTAAACTACAATTTGCGGGACATAATGCATTAAGACTGTTGACTTAAACGAAGCTAATGAGATTTCTTGAACAGCACAAAATTATAGCGAAACCACAAAATTCTCAGGGTCTGTAAAATTAACGCAGAATGGTATGAAACGAAGAGTGAACTCCGAAAAAAGAATTTGGAAAGCGGGCAATCCTCTTGTAATTTTTTTTTTTTTTTTTTTGCAGGAAAGTAAAAAGCAGGCAAAGGAATTTGTGTTTGAACTCGCTGAGTGTAAAATTGAACGCTAATAGAAATGCAAACACATGATTAAATCCGGCTAATTGTCAAACGCTTTGCGAGCGTCCAACAAACTATAATAATTATAATATATGGTTTAAAGGGTTGATGTTTTTGTAAGTGTTTTTGAATTAAAACATCAGATTGCTGGTATATGTCTGTATAAGGGTTTCCGTGAATAACCACCTTCCATCTTCCTACTCCACCATTTTCGACAGGAAACCGAAATAAACTACCACTTAAAATTGCTTGGGCATTTTCAATACACAAATCTGAAGGGTGTACTCTGCAGTGAGCCACTACAGACATAGGAGGAACGGAAAGACAAGGCCCAACCTTCATGGATATATCAAGAGTTCCCCATTGTCGTTCGTTCATATTTATCCCCCATTTTCATTCATTCGTTACTCCGAAATGTCCTCTCGCACCTTTATTCGCTTTCTTTCATTTCTCGCATCTTGAGCCGCATCACGCGGTTCCCTCTCCATCCGTTGCTCCTCCGCTCGTCTCTTATTGTGTTACTCCATATTCGTTTCAACTTGTTCCTCCTTTTATTGTCTACCCACATGCATTTATCATACTCCTTTTTATATATTCCAGCTTTCCTTTGTCTCACTTCCGTCTCCAACTTTCGATGTTATCCTCGCACACCCAAGCGTGCGACCGGTAGTTATATATATACACTATTATATCTTCCATATAATGAAAATATCCTATGTACTAACTTATATTAATATAACTTAAAACTAAACCTTTCTACGTTATGTGGCTCAAGGTTTATATACTATAATAATATACATGACCAAGTATTTTATAACGTTCTAAACCTAAACTACCCGAACTATGTTATATGTGAAAATCCTTAATTGCTAACAAGTGCGCTTTATAAATACTTTATTACTTCAAAGTCTAACAAGCGTAAAACACAAAGTAAAAATATTGTGCAAGGAAATGACACGGCCGAAAATCCGTGTAGGATGGGCTGCCCTCCATGTTCTCGCTCGGGTTTGAAAAGGCGTTCAACCCGATTGGTGGGTTGTTTGACAGGGTCTATTTTTCCCGCTTAATTCTTATTTCGCCTTCAATACATGCAGAGACAAACAACAATACATTAGGAAGACATCTACAATGACATCGAAGTTGTAGTCCCGTAAAGATTCATGTTTCACTCGATTTTAGCCAAATCAAAGGTTCCACCAAATTTCTCTATAGGATTTTTAAATCGGCAATAATTGTATTCATCATGTCATGCAACTTTAGCATATAATAATAAATATTTAGTGTTGAAGCGATGAGTAAAATTGAATTTTAAGCTGCTATTTTGGTCCTAGTTTTTTGAGATGCATTTTAAACTCTTGATGTTTACTTGCTTTCTTCAAACTCAAGAACCAAATCTGATGGAACTTGTATGGATGAATCCTTAATAGTATCTCTGCAACCAAGTTCCAACACGACTATACTCTTGAGATGATACCATCCAAGAGGGCATTATTGTAGTACCAAAGAAGCATGTGCTTTACCTAATTAGTAATCTTCTTTGCAAAATAAAAACATCTCTATTTCGAATGTTTGTTTACACAGAGGAGCCTATATGTATGGGCCAAGCATCTTACCTAAACATTCAATATTTCCAACTCTTAACTACCAACCGTCCATCTCCTTCGTAATTTATTTCCATCTCCTAATCGCATATCATATCACCGATTAAATAGCTGTTATTAACAATCCGGGTATTATGTATGTCCTCATCAAAAACTCAAAAATTCAATGAATTTCAAAGGGTGGTCAGGCAATTACTTTGATTGACAACATATTATCTTAGACCAGTAGTGAAATTGTAGATTGTTTCAAAGAAATAGAAATATTGGATTCACCTCCTCAAAAATATAATCTAGAATAAAATTATACATTCAAACAAGTAAACCTTCTAATTATGGAGCATTGATTAGGGTAATAGTCCCACAAGTAAGCTAGATGTAACCAGTCTTGTCAAGTTTGTCTGATTTTGTTAAGACCATATAAAAATTTAGGATGGGTAGAGTCTTCACTAAATAGAAACTCACAACACTTTCGAGGAATGGGTCTGCTAATCTTTTCCTCGACAATCCCTTGAAGGTGAGGCTAAGACTTGAGCAATATGCCGAAAGGTCACTTACAAGTGAGGGAAGTAGATACCAAAAATCCTTTTAGGATGACCAATGAAAAAAAAGAGAGAGAAGCAATGAGAAATTGCATTGAATAAATCAGATATGAAAAGTCCCTTATGATGATGCTTTGGTAAAAGCTTAGATGGAGTAGATAATGTAGGAACACAAGTGGTGGTAGGTTACTCCAGCTTAAGGAAATTGGTTTAAAACCTATTTAGTGTACAGTGTCTTACGCCGATTAAAAGATTCCAGATCTCCTTAGGATCAAGTAATGCATTCTTGAGAATACATATTCATAAACGGGACAGATGCGAGTCTCAGAATAAATCTAGATGATCATAAAGAATTATTTGAAATGGAAAATTTTCAAAATTCGTAACCAAAGTAATGATACAATAACAATAATTAAACTTGTGCAAATCAGATCAACCATTAAACTTTACCAAATAAAGATCAAATTTTCCATCTCAATTGGTGTCCAAATACGAGTCAAACGCCGATTAAAAGATTCCAGGATCTCCTTAGGATCTGCTAACAGCAGTAACACATATTCATAGTAGAGGATGCAGAGTCTGTAACAGTCTAGATGATCATAAAGAATTATTTGAAATGGAAAATTTTCAAAATTCAGAACCAAAGTAATAGACAATAACAATAATTAAACTTGTGCAAATCAGATCAACCATTAAACTTTACCAAATACAGATCAAATTTTCCATGTCAATTGGTGTCCAAATACGAGTCAAACAAATGCAGCTGTCCAAATTTTAAAAGAGAATGAAACTTATTATAGCCTTAACATGGAAGTTACGGCATCTTGAAGACAAATAAGTACCATCTATCTATGCCACAGTTACTTTGTGCCTGATGGTAGTAACTTTCTTCAGATTGGAACACACTTAATAAAGACTGCCTCTCGATCAATTTACAAATCTCTCATATGAAGTCCAACCCAAAGCATACAAATATGCAGACAAAAAATACAAATGTAATGGATCATGATAGTGGAAGAGCTATAAACAACACATTGAAAAAGAAAATAAAAGCACAAATCGATGAAATCTCATACCACCAAGTCAATCTAAAGCAATAAAATTTTAATGCTTTGCAGGCATTTAAAACTACAAATAAGATTGCAAATATTAAATAAAAAAGCACGATGTAACAAAATTCATTAACACGGTGCTAAAAACAAAACAAAGTTCAAATCATTGAGCAGGCCTTAACGCGACTTTGCAAAATTTATGGTATAGACAATGTTACTTTTATTTATATGTTTGTTTGCCTGACCCTTAAATAGATGTAGAAAGAGATAAATCACCATTCTAAAGATAATTTTATCAGAGTAAAATGAAAAGCTACTGGCAACCACTTGCAGGTACATCTGTATCTGATTTTCCTAATCTGGCTGAGACCTTGTATCCATATAGGTAATTCATGCATAGACAAAGCTGATTGGATACAAGCAAAACACAGCCAAGATAAATATCACAAATAAACATAACCACAATTCATCATTGCTTCGAATCTTTGTATACATATCTGATACTCCTATCACCACTATAGATAGGCCTATATCCATAAATCTAATTCACGCATAAGACAAAACGCTTGTTTGATAAACACTAAACATTCTATGTATTTTGAGTTTGACGAACAATACAAAAGGCAGATTCATATTCTGATTTCTCCAAAACATAGATTCGAAGTGTATGGAAGTCCAGGAACATAGATTTACAATAAAAACCCTTTATCGATTTTCGTGACCGACGAGCAAGGGCTATCAAAAACATAACATAGTGTTATTTCGAACGACGAACAAAAAGAGAACATAGTAGATGTTTGTAATATATAGCTGCTAAAGCACACTTATGTACATAAGTTTAATAGAGTACGTCCCGAAAGTATTTCATTTTTTCTTGGCTCGCTAGTTTTTTTCCCTTGTTGCCATTAGCAGCAATTTTTTTTGCAAAGATGAGATTTTTTCCTCCAAAGATGTATTTTGTTTGCAGCTATGCCCATCTTTTTCAAAGAACTGTGTTCGTATTTCACAAAGATCTTCTGGGACGATCATATACAAGCCCAAACCCCTTGAGTTGAACCCCGCCGCATTTAAACTTGGAAAGATATAGAGGGCAGGAAGGATGCAAGCTGAGACGGTCTCTAACCAGCCGGGCGACCACAGTTTTGCAGCTTTGGTTGCTGCGCAGTGGAGCACATTAACAACAAACTTTGTCCGGTTGAAAGAATCTTCCCGCTCCAAGTGCGGAGTGGTGATTGTCACACCGCAAGCGGAGGAACAACAATCCGTATCGCGAGTCTTCATTGCTGCAAACCCACAAGCAACAAACAACAATAAAATCGCAAAAAACAAAATGCATAGATGTTATTCGAACCGCATTAAGTACAATGCTGGAAATGGAAATAAAACACATAGTTTATGGTTGCAGAGCACAAACAAGGATTCCAAGACAAATATTTGGGCGATGTCTGTTTTGGCAGGAAGCTTTAAAAACCTTTCCAAAGAGCAGTCAAACACCCAACAAAGGGCGTTTCGATGAGGCTTCCCAGGGGCTAAAACCCCTCAGCACACACCGAATCCTGCCAATGGCGAAGGCACTTGCCCCTCTATGCCGTGGTTGAATACCGAAAGCAGGAAATAGTTTTCTTTATGCAGCACATACAACAATAACATATTTGTAGACAGACAACTTCAACCACACAAGCAAGAATCTATGAAAATGTAAACGGGAAATAATGGAAAAAAAAACATATTCAATAACCAATTCTCTACACGAACTATTATGGAATTCTCCATGCCACAAAGGAAAATAGCGTACGGATAGCCTTTAAAAAAGCATTTGCATAATAACTGAAATTCAATACTCATACATTACACACTTATTGAAATTTAATACCCACACAACCTGAAATCTTTCACAGAACATGAAAATAAATTTCCAATACTTTGAGAAACGAGACTCGACTTTGTATTGATTCATACACTATGGAAGTAAGCTATAGATGATCTACCAAGGACCCCTGTATGAAGAGTGAAGGATACACACAAAACTGATATAAAAAACATTTACAAGCAAAGTTCAAATAGACCCAAGAAACATAAACAATAGATATTTGCAGCGCACAAAGTCCCAATGATGAAAATGGAAAACAATTTTCTTGTTTCTAATGTATTTTTGCATGTTTCTAAAATGACAAACAAACAAATTTGGCATTTCTTTTTACCACCCAAAAAAATTTATGCTATCGAGAATGTTAGCCAATGCAGAGCGTAATGCATAGACCAGTATCCACACAAGCTTAAGCAATGGAATGAGAATTGCAGAGAAACATAATGATTGAAAACGGAGTAGTCGGGGCTTTTGAGGACAAAGTTGAGGCTTTTGGAAACAAAGATGATGGAGAGTGAAAGAGGAAGAGCTGATCAGTGTTGTTCTCTGGAGCTTCTAGAAAGAAATCGCAGCTTCTCAAGTAAGGAAAATTTGAAGGAAACATGTGTTTTTTACAAGTTTTTGTGAAGGTTTTGCAATATGGAATCTCAATTTGTTAAATTTGGTGATAATCTAAAAGTATCTGTCTAATTCTCTTAAGAATCTATACGTAGAATCATAAATTTGTTGTGTTTTGAAATAGTATGATTTTTAAGAAATTGAGAGAGAACTTCATTTTTAAATGGTAAATGTTATTGAAAAATTGTGAATTGGAAATTTCAGCCACTAAAATTCTCCCTATCCTCAGGTTGACGGGCAAAGCCCTAGTTATATATCAAGCGAACTCCATCGGTTTAAGAGGGATATTGACGAAGCTGAAAGGAAAAAGGAGCTCCAGGATGTCAAGTATATGCAGCAGTCATGGCTCTTCTTTCTCAAGCAGATGCCGATATGGCATTGGAAACCTCCCGCAAGCAGTACATGGAATCGAGGAGAGCAATTAGCAGGTCTCGCGAGTATTTCACGACTCACAAGCCATACTCACATTTTAAGTGTCCTCTCACAGGGAAAGTGATGAGTGATCCAGTTTTGATTTCAGGTGGTTATACTTATGGGAGGGAAGCAATTGAGCATGAAATCGCAAGAGGTGGGTTGAGGGATCCTATTATCGCCGTGTTCTCCAGGATTATTTACTGACACCAAACCATGCCTTGTATTGTACTATAAATCTGTGGAGGCAGCAGAACTATGTAGTAAGGATTTTGAAGTCAAAGATTAAGTTGGAGACAAGACTAGATTCTGAGCAACTACGAGCACTTGCTGATCTGCCAGAACTCTACAAAGAGAGTGTTAATGATAAAAAATGGATAATCTTTGAATCTTTACTTCCATTAATATTGGAAGCTTTGAAGCCCGAGGACATTGAAAGGAGGGCTCTTTGTTTTTCAGTTTTATTGGCAGTTGTGAAAGACAGTAACTAAGACAGTAACTTCTAATGTGCACTTTTTCTTATAAATATAATCTGGGTTCAATTGTACAGGCTTTCACCAATGCAGGTATGGATATAAAAACATTTCAGATCTTAAATCAGTTGTAGCTGGATATGCAGAAGCAAAAATACCTCTTGAAGTAATGTGGACAGACATTGATTATATGGATTATTACAAGGATTTCACTCTGGATCCAGTGAATTTCCCTCAGAAAGAAATGAAAGAATTTATTGAAGGAATCCATGCTAACGGGCAGAAATATGTTCTCATAATCGATCTAGGTAATGCTAAATATCAATTTTCAACATGAATTATTAACCTATCTTTGCATCTTTTTGTTGTGCAAGCATAACTATATGATAAAGTCAGAACTTAGGGGCAACCAAGTTATATAAGAATAACACACAAACCATATACTTAATCATTACAGGAATAAGTGTAAATGAAACGTACAAAACATTTCAGAGAGGGATACAAGAAGATATTTTTGTGAAAAAAGGAGGTGCTCCTCACCTTGCACAAGTATGGCCAGGTCCAGTGTATTTTCCAGATCAAGTTGTCTCCACCTTAAACCGAGTCGGTGCACACAGGGATCCGCCACCCTCTTCCAACCGGTTCACAACAAGCAGCAAACAACCTCACACGCCATAAAAATATGCTTTGAGAGCCTCGATTTAAGGCAAGCTAACACAAAAGCCCTAAAATGTATCTATTTTGCAGGGCTCGCAAAGATTTTATTTTCCCTTTTTCCAGCCTCATACCTACTCGCAGTAAATGGAGCCACCATTCTCCCCTGTCCTCAGTAATGGAAGACGTGCGTCCACCTTCTCACAGGACACTGTATCCTGTCCTCCATTTCGACCGCGGGAATGGATCTCCCTCCTTTGCGCAGGTTTTTCTTCCTTCTCGAAGTTCCAAGTGACAGGATCCTTATCCTTTCCACCCCATTGCCAACTGTAAGGCCTAAGAACTGTCGTGCTTCGTCGACCTCTTCATCACCACCGTCCGTGTCTCCATCGATGTCAGTCGAGAGGAGGTTTCCTCACAGAGTTCACGCCTTTCGGCGTAATTATAATATGTCGACGATGCACGAATTCTATGCCACCATTAATGCCCTGTCCGATGTTAGAGCAGAGAGGCCTTGACCCAATCAGTAAGAAATAAAAACCTCAAATCAAGTTTTTAGAATGTTTAGGGGTCTCAAGAGACTCGGAAGCTCAATGAAGTTTCGAGATAAGGGTTGTTATAAAATGATACATAAGGTGGGTATGCATGACTATTAAGAATTTATCAATAATGGTTATAAATATGAATCGAGGGCTACCGATTTTTTACATATAACAATTAATAAGGTCATTAATAGTTTGCAAGGATACATTTTTAATAAAATGATGTTAAATTTTTTTAACAAATATTTAGTAAAGTTGTCACATTTCACATAAAGGCTAACACATGTCAATTTTAGTATTTATAGTCAAATAATTACAAAAATGTACTAAAATAAGGCCAATAGATAGAGATGAGAGTCCCTCTATCTACGACCTATATATCTATCTCTTTTCAACATCGATCAAGCTTCCAATCGCCTTATATATTTTATGGGGTTGGTGCCCCGTAGATATAACGTCGACCCCTATTGGAATCAATAGGCAGTTTCCCCTTATTCCCGTTTCTATACCATATCTAGTATATGGTATGCATAGGGTGATCGATCGATACTCTTTCTTCTCTCTCGGATCTTTGCAAGTTAAGATATAATATAATAGGGAGGCTAGGAGCGGATAGGATGAGATAGAGCCCGACACTAGGATATGAACCCTCCGTCTCCTTCTACATGCTCCTCCCCTACCCTCTACTATAGGTTAGGGGAGGGCATTGTCTATTGGGTTATATTTATATAGTTCAAGCCTTAACTTTTGCCCCCATGGAATATATAGGGCTTCATCAATATCAAGAAGGGTAGCCTACTATATCTCTATATGGGAAGAGAATTCTCAATGATCAAATCATAACATCGCCACCACAATTTATTTATTTTTAATTTAAATATTTCAAATTTGTTACATAATATCATTACATCAAAATAAGTAAATTTTTTTAAAAGGTTGATTTGAAAATACTAAATTAATTAAGTAATTGAAACTTATAATATGTAATGGAGCTTATCTAATGTCACAAACTTGTGCGACATGGCAATCCTTACGTAAAGACCTACAAAATAGTAGAGCCCATGTCTATCCACCATGGGTATTAATTTTTTGATTGGAAGACAGCGTGGACCCTACCATATTTGTGAGTAGGTCATTTTAACGCACATCAAAGCAATAACAATTTTAATAATATTTAACATTAATTTTGTGATTGGTGGACCCCACTAAATTTATTAGTCATGGGTACTAAGCTAAACACTATGTACCCTGCAGTAAAGCATGGAGTGTCCAAAGGCAGCAGCGTGGTGAGTCATGTAAATATAGAAAGCCAAAAGATTGAACCAGAGCTTATTTCCTGGTCACAAATCAGAGTACCCAAGGAGTGGACCCTCAGTAAAAATTTATACAGTCTACGCAACCCAAGTTGCAGAATGCTACAACAATAGAAGAATGTAAAGATAATGTAAAATTATCCTTTAGATCTAATTCTAGAATGAGTTTGCCTAGGTCAAATTCAGTTCAGTCTAACAGTAGTTACTTTTCAGTAGGTGAGTCTTCTAACAGTCAGCCTCCTGCCAAGGAGAAGTCATTTTGTGCAGTCATAGCTCCTGGTCCATGACCCTAATACATGATTTTTGTGGTGCGATGATTGTCAAAAGTTAGTCAACCAGAAGTATGTCCCTTCAAATGGCCCGACCATTAATATGGCGTCAGGCAGTTATAATTCATTTCCTCCTGCAGAAAGTCATGAGCTGATCTCTCCAGATGAAAAGCAGAAAGCGTATATTTTGGTATCAAAGGACTGTTGATAAGCAAATCGAGCCTTCAGAAAGTTCCAAGATGCTTAATTGGACCAATAAAGCAGTCAAAGCAGTTTATGAGAAGATAAGTTCCCATGAAGAAAAGCTAGAGCAAATGCAGAGGACGCTGAGAGCAATTGAGCTCAGGAAAAAAGGTGACACAGCTGGTGCCCTTAAGCTTTTAAATTCTAGAGTAGATAAGCTTGAGGATTCTGTTAAAAGAGTTGAAACTTTGGTGCAAAATAGTAATAAGGTTACAGTAGAAGAAGTGCCCAAAGTTATTACACAGAATGTTGTTGATGTGATTCAGCCTTTATTGGATCACAGTATTTCACAAGAGTAGTGTTAGTAGTCAGCTAACCCATACTCATGAGCTTGTAGAAAGCAGTTTGGCTCATGTTCATGACAGTTTAGAGAAAGCAGATCAGAAGATAGAACAAATATTAGATGCAAATGATGATATTCCAGAATAGTCCCCAAGATAGATAAGATCTTGGAGAATACAAACAAGAAAGATGAAGAAGAAAGAGAAGGAGATCGGTCTAATATCTTGCTTCGTGGAAACAGTAATCGATTTGGCTAACCCATCTAGAAGCAAGCGACCTCATAAAGAAATTTTGTCTCAGTATAAGCCAAACACGCTCCGATACCACTTTAAACAAACAAGCTCGATACCACTTTTAAACAAGCTCTTACTTTTAAACAAACAAGCTCGATAACTCGATACGAAAAACTCTTCCAAACACAAAGACTTTTAAACTCACAAAGCTCTGATACAAAACTCAAAGACACAACATACAAAGGATAGAAACTTCTTGATCAAATACCTTGGACATCACAGATATAACAATCTCATATATATTATCTGTCTCAAAATATTCTTCAAAAAGAGATATACAACTGATTATCACAAGATAATGAAACTCTTGAACTTGAACAAATACATGACATGATCAACCATAACTTACGATGCATGCACTATGAAGAACACTAGACTTCCGGATATCTCCGACTCTTCGCAAAAGCTAGATATACATCAGTTGTTGCTTCCACGGTGTAGTGAATGAGATGAGAAGATCCTTATTTATAGGATTTCTCAAGGCTTTTCACCGGGTAACAGGCAACGGGAAAACCTACAACCGGGAACCCTGGTAACCACAAAGATTCCTACTTTATAAAAAGTAAAGAACCGACACACGCAACATGAGTACATGCCACTCATGATAACACCTTTTTTATAGTGGAGCGGTCCACCATGCTTTCAGATAAGACATAAAGAGCATCTTATCTTACTTTATTATGACACAATCGGCAACAGGCCTGCCGACATAGCCGAAAGCAAACATGATAGTGACAAGCCCACTATCTTAGCTTTAATCACTATCAAACAAGACAGAGGGACCAGGAGTGTCATCATCTGATGAGGAAGAAGTCTCATCAGTCCTTAAAGGTGCTGGCTCGAGATTTCTCGTGATTCTTTCCAGCCATGGTCTTGAAACTGACGCTGTATCGTCTCGTGATCTCGGTCGTAGATGTGGCCTGGATGGATACATGTAATGGTCTGGGATACGAAGAGCGTATCCTGGAGCTGGAGGATGAATAGCCATTGTATGATGCAGTATGATCCTCTTCCACAGTTGTCCATTAGGATTGGAATGATGCCCCTGAAAAGTATTAGCTTTCACATAATATTGAACTTTAACAAACCAAGGAATTTTACATTGAATTAGAACATTCCTGGCAGTATCAGGAGAGACATCAAGAAGAGGAGAGTCAGAGAGCTTGGTAGGAAGATACTTAGCCAAGAAATATTTGAAATGTTGGCTAATATATTTACGATCTCCCTGTGTGCTTGGTCTATTCCAGAGGTCAAAATTCAGAGGATGTTCCTCTGTCCATAACTTAGCAAAACTGAATTTCCATAGAGTATTGGGCCTGTGAACAAGCTGTCTTAGCCGATGTCCTTGAATGGGCAAAGGATCAGGTTGTTCAACATCTCTGGTATGGCGCCATGGCCATTTTAAAGTACAGAGAACCATTGGTTCTTGTAAAGAATGAAATTCAGAGTGAGGTATTTCAGGATCAACAAACCTCACAGCAACCTCTGTCATATTATATTCAGAGACATATATATAATCTCTATATATCAGATGACCTTGAGCTTCTCTTGACATTCTATCATCATTTCTTTTATATGCATCTATCTGCCTTTACAGTTTCTGAACATCCCATACAGGACTATGAAACTCATGAAAAATTTGAGTAACATTTACATGCTTGACCAGATTTAATTCTCTACTGGCAAAATCAGCAAGAGAATTGTCTTTACCTTTTATGTGTTCGACTTCAAAATCAAAGTTGTCGAACCAGAGACCCCATCTCTGAAGACGATTGAATGCAGTCTTATGTGCTGGGTCTCCATTGCTTAATATGGCTTTAAAATCTTTTAAATCACTTCTGATGATGAAGTGATCATTTTGAACAAAGAACAAAAAAGCTTTGATAGCCTTTTTTGCTGCATTTCTTTGTGTGTGGAATGATATCTTACCTCTTGAACCTTGAAATGATCCAGATGCATATCTGCACACTTTTTCTTTACCATTCTCTAATTTTTCTTTTAATATTGCTCCCCGAAATTTTCACTAGCATCACATTCAATAATCTTTAAACCAGGTCCAGGAAGGGACATAGGAGGAAGATTCATACACCGGAGCTTGATGCGTTTTCGCTCTTCATCATTTCAATTCCATGAGTGGGCATTTTTCTTCAATCTTCTGTTCAAAAGAATTCTATCTCATCTTAATATTCTTGTAGAAGCCTGCAACATAGTTTACGCAGCCAAGGAACCTTTGAAGTTGTTCCTTTTCTTTGAGTTCATCAGGGAACTCCTGTATTTTGGATACAACATGCTTTTGCATCTCTATGCATCCATCTCTTATTCTGATTCCCAGAAAATCAATCCCATCTTTGAAAACATCTATCTTACTAGAAGATAGACAAAGACCATTAGCATATACAGTATCATAGAATTTTTGCAAATGTTCTATGTGTTCTTTAGGAGATTTGCTGAATATTAAAATATCATCAATGTATACAATTAGAAATTCAGCTAAATCTTTGAATATGCTATCCATCTTTTTCTGGAATATGGATGGAGCAGTTTTGAGGCCAAAGGGTAATACCTTCCATTCATACTTGACCTCCAGGAACTACAAAAGCTGTTTTGTAGTAGTCTTCAGGCTGCAAATGTATCTGCCAGAAACCACTCTTTAAATCAAACTTGGAATATACTTTTGAACCTTTGATTCTGGCTAGCAGGTCATCCCTAGCAGGGATTGGATGTTGTCAGACAAAGAGCTATATATTTGTTCAATGGCTTGTAATCTACCACAAGCCTCTTCTTCTGACGCAGCTGTTCACTTCTCTTGTTTACATAGAAGGCTGCACAGGACCATGGAGAATTGGATTCTTGAATGAATCCTCCTTTTATCAACTTCTGTATTTCTTCATGGCATTCCTTCCTTTCAGAAGGAATCATTCCTCTGTGATGAGCTCTGAATTTGGGAATGAGCTCCTTTCCTTCTTTATCCTTGATGATCTGTAAATCAAGTGAACAGAAATGTTTCTTCCTATCCACATAAGCATGTGGATTATCATTACAAAGATCTTTTTGATCTTTTCTACAATATCATCTATATTGGTTTTACAGGTGGCTATGGACTTATGGATCCACTCATGTTTAGGCTCTTTGACAGGCTTGAGTGGGACAATTGTCTGATATGAATATCTCCTAGGGATCTGTACTTGAGGATTGAACAGGGAGATATGATCTTTGGTTATACTAAAAGTTCCACAATCTTGAAGGAACTCTACTCCTAACAGACAATCATATGAATCCATATCATGTTTATAAAACTTTACAGTTCTTGTAAAACCTTCTATAGATATAGGTATATAAGCTACTGAGCTGGAGATGACTTCTCTTTTATCAAACCTAATTTTGAGATGAGTATTTTCCCAACAATCAGGTGGAATGGCTAAGGATCTAGATCATACTAATATCAGCACCAGTATCTATCATTGCATCAAGGCTATAAGGCTTTATATGAGGAATAGAAACTGTGATGGCAATGAAAGGGTTCTGTGTACAAGAAATTGTACATACCTCTGCGGGCTGATCAGATGATCCTTCTTGAGGATTTTGGGCCATTACCTCTTGATATGCTTGTTCCATATCTTCTTCTTCTTTGTCATCTTGCTCTTCTTCAGATATAAGTCTGGAGTATTCTTCAGTGGCCTTATCAATGACCTTTTCAAGAAACTGGATTCTATTTCTTCTCCAAACTTTATAAATATTGGGATCAGGATGTTTCTGATCCGTCTGTTCTGCAATATTCTCCTCTGGTAGGAGATATGGAACCTGACTAGGAGGATTATTAAATCCTCTACCTCTCCACGGGCCACCTCTTCCTCTAAGGGGTGTTTGTCTTTGACGGATTCTGCCTTGGAATGGAGGCCTGATTGGTGCCGGTGAATATTGTAATTCTGGACAATCTTCTTCTTGAGATTCTTGTGCCCTTCTTAATCGGCTTGCTCCAGTTATTCTCACTGATATATTTATCCTGAGCTTCACGTACTTTCTTCTGAAGATAAGACTTCTTTGTTGTATCCCATGGGGGACACGACTCATATTCACTCTGATATAATTCCATTTGTCTTCTGAGAATATCAGCATTTGGAGGCACCATTGGATGAATGAAGTCAGCATTCATATTTACTCTTGCCATATGAACAAAACTTGGCAAGGAATCATAACCACTATCAGAACTACTGCTATCAGAAGCATTAACTATATTACACTGAAATATGTCATCAGACTGATATGAGATATCAGAAGAGAAACTTTCATCATCACTTATCAACACATGAGTTTCTTCTGTAATACCTTTTGAGGCTAAAGCATTTACTTTAGCTTTTCCTTTCTCTGAATCTCTCTGAGGACATCTGTTAGCATAGTGAGGACCTTTACAAATAAAACATGTAGGTTTATCTCTTTTTCCTTTTCCTACATATTTCTTTTTTCTGAAAACAAAAGGTCTTCTGAAAGAATTGTTAAACTCAGATTTATGACTTTTCTTATACTGCTTTTTATATTTCTTATACTTCTTATACTTCCCCTTCCCCTTTTTGAAAGATGTACAGTCAGTACATTTGGACTTGACTGGACCATCTAAATTTTCACAACCAAAGGGATCTATTGCATACATGTCACAAAATTGTGTTCCTAGAGACTTGGCATTTCTTATAGCTTGTTTCTTTTCCCATTTTTCTTTACACAGCTTAGCATGTGTTTGATCTATAATTTGATTTATTGCTCCAAAACTTAGTTCTGAAGTATTTATACCATGCATTGCTTTCTTATATTCTGTAGCAAAATAAGGAGGAAAAGATTCAATGTACCTTAGACGCATAGTCTCATCATTGATGTTGCCGGAGTTGTAGTATAGCTTCTGCATGAAGCACTGGTACTCCTTGATTCTTGACATGTCGCAGAGTCTTGCTCTGAGGAAGATAGCAGTATTCTTCATTTTGTCATCATCAATATTTCCTATAAATTCTTTAATAATAGCAGCAGTTAGTCCCATATAGCCACTGTCTAAAATAGCATTTTTACCAGGAGGACATCCCACCATTCTTTTATTATTCCTACAAACCATTGGCAATTGCAGATGCAATAGTGCGTGGATCTTTTCTGTACATTTCAAGTTGAGAATTTCCCCAACCTATCATTCCATGTACCATTTCTTTGATTTCATCAATAGAACAACACCAACAGGCAGAAAGTATGATTATGGGAGAATCATCTGGTTCCCACAGTCAGCCTGAACCTCTTCAAGGTATGGCTAGAGTTCGAGACACTAATAAGCACCTTCCTTAAAATAACTCTGTCGGTGGAAGCATTATGGGAATTGAAGTGAAATGTCACTTCAAGAGTAATGTTGTGTCGCTTTCGCTTTCCCCATACATTGAATTCGTGTTACGACTAGTGACTCGCCGGCTTTGCCATTAATTTAACGTAGGCGGAGTTCTTGCTGAAGCGGCGGCACCGCGAGGGAGTGCGGTGGCGTTGGTGGAAGCCAACCGGACATGAAATTACGTGCGGTGAGTTGAGAAAGAGTACGGCGGCCGTGGCGGCGGGTTGCGCGTCTCAGGCGTTGCGAAAGGAGATGTGGTGTTGGTGGTGTCCACGAATTTTGTCCATTTTCCTGCGCGACTTGTACTCGCCGTAATTTCCACCTGCACTTCTCGGCATGACAAATCCTCTCTATAATTCTTTGGAGATACGAAACAGATGGACGACTCCAACCCCGTGCTGGTTTTCACTACGACCGACCTGCTACACAAGTTTAAGGTAATGTCACATTTACGGTTTGCTATTTTGTAATATGATATGCGAGAAATCTAACCCTAGATATTGATATTTTTAGATTAATGTATTTAACACCTACATATTGCAATTTCACACATTAACCTTACATGTAATTACGCTGAAGGCGTTCCCCCTATGGTAAAGGACCTCCGGACGTTTCTCTGACTAAGTTAAATTTGACGGCCGTTTCGACGTTTTTTAAGGCAATTACATTTGACGGTTACGACGGCTTGTTTGACGTTTTCATTTTTTGCGGCTATTTTTACCAGTTTTGATTTTTCGTCGACATCCCCATCATCTCTACAACGTGTTGCATTTTTAGTGGGCCAAATATCTTCAATTCAGTCTTTATTGGTTTCAGTGATATTCAGATTAATGGTGCAATTCGGCAAAATAAATGTAATTCTAAATTTTACTTGCATGGTATTCGTCTCTGACGAGCTGCAAGCTTGTGAAAGCCAAACCCATAGTTTGCATGTTACACTTCATTGCTTTGAATGGCATACTATCTGCTCAATCGTGTTCAGGAAATGGTTTCAATATGCACAACCAAGATTCTACTACAGGCGATTCACTGGCTCCAATACTGCCAAGTGAGAGTGACACCAATTTTGATGATAACTGTCCGTGATTTTGTCAGCTCTGTTTACTCTCAGGTAATATTTTACATTTGAGCAAATTTACTTATTAAAGTTTTTTTGACAGTGCTTGAAAAGAAATAGATTCAATCGCTATCCTGAACATATGCTATTGATAAGATTTAATTCACTATTGAAATCAACCCTGCCATGCAGATTTTGCATTTTAATTAGTTGAAACAACTAACTACAATTTCAGTTTTCAATATAATTTTAATCGCTGGATTCATTAAGTAGCATCATTCTATGAAGTTACATTCTACAATTAAAATAGCAAGACTATTACTAAACAATGTAATTTTGAACAATGTTTTTATTGATGGGATATTTTTATTACTAATCCACCCAAAACGACGTTTAAAATTTAAAAATATAATAGATTGTAGAGATGAGAAAGTCTCAAAATAGCTATAGAGATAAGATATTGATTAGAATTTGAACAAAGAAATTTAAAACGATGGACCGCTCCCCGAATTGTACCCTAACCCTACTGGCTATGGCAAGAGGACTTCTGGCTTGAGCGATGGCCGAGTGAGCGGCGGCGGGTCTCGTGGCCGTGGAGCAGCCGAGATTTTCCTCAACCCTACCTTGCGTTTTGTAGAGGAGTCTCTTGCTCTGGACAATACGGTGAAAGGCGGTGAGTGTGGCACCTTCACGAGCTCGTGAGTGGTCTAGTGGAATCATGGTTCTGTGATGGGCGACGATCTGCTGGAGTGTGGGGGTGATTGGGGGTGATGGGGGAGGGGGGCAAATCAATTTCCATGTAAACGGAAATCCACACCAAATAGTCAAATTCCAAAAATAAATTGTATTGAAAAAACGTCCAAACGGATGTCAAATTTAAGATACTCCAATATGGCTGCTGAATATACTGCCGCGGTTGCCCCTACCCTCCCATTTGTTGACACCCAAGACTTCAGAAGCGGAAGCGCAATTTTAATAATGGTCGCTGCTTTCTTTGTCTGGTCCAAACTTCGAAGCGCAATTTTTCGAATAAATGGCACAAGAGAGCTTGGCCAGGTGATTTTCAGTTCAATTTTTTCATTAGTTTGAAATTTATTTTAATAAATTCTTTGCTAACAAAACCCTCTGCAAGCGGGGAATTTGATAAATGCATTGAATTAGATGGGTCGACTGAACTCCAGTCGCATGTGCTACTCTTTTATTTTTGTAAAACCTACATGTGGAAGTGGAGGTGGATACATTGGGGCTCATCCAGCACACCAACATCTTGAAGCTTCTGTGTTGCATTTTAAGCGAAGACACCGATTTCAAGTTGTTGGTGTATGAATACATGTCCAACGGGAGCTTGTCGGAGCGGCTGCATCATCATGATTTGCGAACACCAGATGAAAGGGCGTTGTCATGGCCGATTTGTTATAATATTGCACTGGGCCGTTTTTAGGAGTGTCCATTCTTTGAAATCAATGTGTTTTTTTGGAATCCCTGCCGGTTAGGGTCTATATGACGGTTGGGATTTGAAAACGCATTTATCAAAACATAAGTCATATCACAACATGAGCACTTCCCAATTATCTAAAAGGAACTGTATTTATGCTCAACTTCAATCAAATTTTCTTAGACTTAGACTTTATTTGAAGCATGAAATTAGAAATAATTAACATTTTATTAGTAATAAAAATATCCCATCAATAAAAACATGGTTCAAAATTACATTGTTTATTTCTTTCCTTACAAATTCTACTACAAGTGATACACTGGCTCCAATACTGCCAAGTGAGAGTGATACCAATTTTGATGATAATTGTCTATGATTTTGTCAGCTCTGTTTACTCTCAGGTAATATTTTACATCTCGATCAAATTTGCTTATTAAATTTTTTTTTGACAGTGCTTGAAAAGAAATAGATTCAATCTCTATTATGAACATATGTTATTGATAAGATTTAATTCACTATTGAAATCAACCCTGCCATGCGGATTTTGCATTTTAATTAGTTGAAACAACTAACTACAGTTTCAGTTTTCAATATAATTTTAATAATTGGATTCATTAAGTAGCATCATTCTATGAAGTTACATTCTACAATTAAAATAGAAAGACTATTATGTCTCTGGAGATCATGTCACTCAAAACACACAGATCAATGACAACAAAATTGCTTTGGTTTTTGCATGCTTCTTAGCAAATCACGTGAAAGTAACAAGTACTGTGAACTTGATTATTATTTGATTTTCTGATGTATGGTGAGTAGTGCAAGTTTTAGATGTTATGAAGGACCCTAACACGGAAGGAGATTTACCTATTCTATGAGATATATAATACCATTCCCCCAACAATAATCATGTCATTATAAAAGGACTGAACTTCTATAATCAGCAGATACATTGATGCACCATTAAAGACTTGGGTCAGTTTCATTGTTGCCATAAGAGTGTCTCGCATGCCATCTAGCATTATTCTATGTTGCATGGTACTCGATGATTTAACAGATCTGTAGAGATTGAGCCAAATTAAAATAGATTTTTGCGAAAGACACTCTTCAAATATACATGAACATGAGGAGATGACTTTAAAACACAGGATAAATATATATACATGTTGGATTATGATTAAGGAGAGGGAGGAAAGCATAACATAATGTACTCTGTCCAAGAATATGCTATATACATTTTTATTCACATACATTATTGTAAACCAACACTTCTTACAAATTGAGAGGTCTTGGTTCCAAGACCATACAACTCACCAAACCACAAACATCATTCTCATGCACTACAACTAAAGTCAAGGACCATTGCCGAGTGTTGTTGGCCTTATTAGGGTCTTGTCAAAAACCTATTTTTGCAAATTCGCACACATCCAATGGGGGTGAGAAATGCATAGGCCTAAGGCCCTTTCATGGTAGTGCTATGTGGGAAACACTCAACAATGGGGGTTGTTGAGGTCAGTCCGGCCAAATCGGACTAACCCTTTTTCCAAATCACAAGACAAGGAGCTAGTGTTTCCATAAAGGAGAAACCATTTGCAAGTATTGAAATGTGATCAAGGAACACAACGCCTTATGCAACCCACTTCCACAGCTCCATATCTCTGACACACTTCCAAACTTCATAAAATAGTGTTACCTCTCTAACCCTTACCCTAATTTCATTTTTCTAGCTTTCAAGAGTTGTGTTTATCTATATCTTTATCAGCACATGGTTTAGAAGTTAGGTATTTATTGTATTCCCTATATTTATATTCTAAACCATGGCATTTACACATAGTAATTACTCTTGATTAGATTAACTCCTAATTTAGAAATTACAAAAAGTTGTATTGCTTCTATCCGTTCAATAAAAGGGGAAACAAATCGCCACTTAGCATCAAGGACTTGATGGGAAATGAGACTCGATGCATGGCAATATATATGAATCAAATGCAGAGTACCAAGAAACATAATACAATAAATTCAAGTTGCCACGCATTACAAAACAGATCATATATGTCGAAGATTCCCAAAATAAAAAATTACAAAATGTCAAAAGACCAGCCTATGCAAAAGAATAACATACATCCATGATTGTGATTTATGGGTCTGGTAGTAGCAATCGACTAATAGAAGCAGAACTTGTCTTCAAAATCAAACGTGATGCCAATTCATTCCTCTCAAGGGTCTCAAGCTGCAGAAACAACTCCCACACTCAGACCAATATGTATGATAAAATAACACAACAAAAAAACCAAGGTGAAACAATCCCCCCATTACACCATCCAAAAATGGCTCAAGCCTCAAGGATCAAAAGAAGCAAATGCATCTAAAATACACGGTTTCACAACTCATATTCAAGGCTAATGCTTGATAAGCTATTCCACGAGGCCATGAGATGCACAAACACCCTTGTTAAATCAACTCGATATATGTTATATATACAAACAACTAAGCAATGCAAAATGGGCAATAATTTTTATCCTCGATGCCAAACCAAGAGCCAATAAATAAGAACTTTTACCAAGTGAAAATTTTAATTTCAAGCATACACAAGACCTACAAATTCAGCTAGAAACAAAAACATTTTGACTTCCATAACAAGTTACTAAAATTAGATTTTCAAAATCATCAACTTTTTTCATCCCCACAATTTTACTAGTGGGAGAGTTTAACAATGATTTTTATAATGGCACTATCTTTGTATCACATCTGCCATGAATAATGGATAAGTTGATAACTGATTACAGTGTGGTTATATGTTAAGTTCTTGCTCTCTAGAAAACTCAAACTTCAAAAGATAAACTCTTATAGAGATGTGTAGCATAAAATTACTCACTCATTAATTGGGTCATGGGGTTGGCCACTCACTTTTTATTACGCCGAAGGCGCTCCCCTATGGGAAAGGCCTTTGCGGAAATTCATGTCACTGGCCTAATTTTGACAGGCATTTAAATGTTTTTTTGCTTTTTTGTGTTTTAGGCAAAATCCCCAAATTAGCCACTGAACTAACAGTTGCATGTTTTGAATGGGGAGTTGTAATTTATCCTTTGCTGGTAAAGATTTGGCGTGGTGGCGTTGCATGTAGTCAGTCTCAGATGTTCTTTCATAGATCTACAATGTCATGATCTATTGCAATCCAAGAGTTGGAAATCCTTCGTTTTCATTTTGCCTTGACAAATCCCTGTTGTTTTGAAGAAGTGACTTGGAGCGAACCATTGAAGGTAAGAAATTGTAGAGATAGACAAGTAGATGGCATTCATGTCAATGACATGATGAACTCAACATCAATCACTACAAAATCAATAAAATCAATGTAATGCTTCATCTAGATATCTGCACTTACAAAATCAATCACACCCATTATCAATATCAACTACAAAAATAATGACTATCCCTCTAAAACAAATAACATATACAATTCGGCGTTCACATTGCATTGTACACATGCGATTGCTAGTTGTAGACTTTCAATCTTATTTATTATTAAAACAATTTGTTAATAAAATGGCAGAGCCCCAAAAAAACTTTGCATAAACTTTAAAGAGTAAATATTATAATAATATCATAATATAATTAATTTAATATATTAAAAAAGAATTTCATAGTTATTTTAATTTTAAGGTCTTAAACGTATTTTCTAATTATATTTTATATTATAGATCATATTTGTAAGTTTTAAGTTTTGTATTTGAATTAAAGGATTAGGATTAGGTAAACAACTTAATTTGGGAAGTGTGTATTATCAATTCAAATTTTATATTATTTTATATTGAAGTTTCTATTAACAAATATAATTTTAAATCCAATTTCATATAAATAAATATGTTTTACAGATTAAAATAATCATCTAAATTTTGATGTTCATTTAATTTAAGAACATTTTTTATTTTATAAAAATTAGACTTTTATAAAAATTTGTTGTAATTTAAAAATGTTTTTATTTTGAAAAATTGAACTTTTATAAGATTTATTGTAATTTAAGAATTTTTTTATTTTGAAAAAAATTGGGCTTTAATAAAATTTATTGTAATTTATATATTTAAATTAATATCCATATAAATATTAATTAATAAACTTTATGAATAAGTCTGAAAATTGTCAAAGTTGTGAATAATTTTTGTGATTTTAACCTTTTAATATTGATGACAAATTTAAGTAATAATAAATAATAACAGATTGAAAATTTATAAAACCATATAAATTTTTAATAATCCTCAATAAATATACGAAAATATACAACTTATTTGATAAATATATAATATATGAAAATATACAATTTATTTGTATATGTAAAAAAATCATAAAAATAAAATTAACAACCAAATAAAAGAGTTGGGCCTCAATAAATTTTGACATGAGAGGCACATATAATTTGAAATTATAAGCCTGAAATTTATGAGACTTTGTGAATTGTAATTGGCATTCCGGTTTATGACATATATTGAAATTCCACACCTTTATGACATTAAAAAAACCTAGTACCTGGTTCCATTAATACATTGAATGGAAAAGTCTAACATCAACTGGAGATTCTCGGTTCTATTTTTTGAATGTTGTGTCTGTGCAGGACACAGGTACGAGGATAGTCATAATCGGACCGGTGGGCGAAGAATATTCCGGCCATATTTCGCTGGCGGAGCTGTTAACCCATGAGAATCCAGGCGAGAAGATGGACGTGAGTATCTCGGCGACGGACCCGGCGATTGTGATGTACTCCTCCGGCACCACCGGAAAAAGCAAAGGGGTCGTCTGCACTCACAGAAATCTTGCAGCTATGACTGCCAGCTTGAGCACTGTAATAGAATCAAGCGAGGACGTCTATCTCTGCTTCCTTCCGCTCTTCCATATATATGGCTTCGCTACTTTATGCGGTGTTCTGGCGGTGGGAGGCACAGTCGTTATATCCTCTAATTTTACGGTGGAGAGAATGGTTATGGCGGTGGAAAAGTACAGGGTTTCACACATTCCTACGGTGCCCACTGTTATAACCCGGCTCTGCAAGTCCCCAGGAGTTGCACGTCGATACGATTTGAGCTGCCTGAAACAAGTTCTGGTCGGAGGAGCCGCCATGGGCAAACAGCAGATGGACACTTTCAAGACTCTATTCCCCACAATTGAAATTTTACAAGTAAGTCTTGGAAGTTCTTTATCAATATAACATATTAAGTGGTTACCTATACAATAATTCGTGGTGCTCTCTCGCATAACGTGAATTTGTACAAAAGATTAATTATCTTGGTTAATCTTTGCACCCAGTCTTGAATCCTGATATCCGCATCCCAATTCTCAAGTCCCATCATCCTACTGCACTCTCACGTTTGAACCAATATGATGCTTGTTCTTTTTTGAAAATTGCAAAAGGCAATGTGACAGAATAGGTAACAACGTAATGCGTGTTACCTAAATAGGTAACAACGTAATGAGTTTTTATGTTTTCCGTCAAAATTAACGGTGATGTAATAGAATTTTTTTTTGCCTATTGTGAGAACGTGTGTGAGAGATAGGGTCTTCTAGAATAAGCTATTTTTATTGAGGGTGTGCCTACCACCTTAAACTTTTCTTTTCTTAACTAAACAAGTAATAAAAATTTCGCCAAAGGAAAAGAGGTTTAAGTGTGAAAAACCTTGAGTACTAACTTACAAACTCTTTTAATTTATTTTACGAGTTTATGGATTGACAAACAATTGGTGCAACCATCCGGAGCCACGAAGATGATGATAGACATTATGGTTCCGCCGGCACCCTATTACCCAACCTCGAAGCCAAGATAGTTGATGTTCACAATGGCAACCCACTACCTCCTAACACAAAAGGGGAGTTGTACCTCCGTGGCCTTGTTGTCATGCAAGGTGTTATATTTCGATATACAAATTTTATATTTTTAAAATAAATTCTTTATTTTTTTAAGAAAAAATATTCCCATGAAAAACAAATTTAAATTTGATATATATTTACACGTTTTTCATATTTTAAAGTAAAATATTTGAATTGTTTTTAAATATAACTATTTCTTTTAATATACAAAATTGAAATATTACAAATTATTTTTATATAAATTATATTAATATATATACTTATGTATTTACAAATGTTAAAATAAATGAAAAACTTCTTTTTATAAATATTTAAGAGTTGACATCACTAAAAATTTGTTTGAAGCACGTCATCTTGTGACCGAGGTATTACAACAATAATAAAGCTACATCATCGCCTATTGATTCACAAGGTTGGTTCCACACTGGAGATATATGCTACATTAACCATAAAGGTTGTGTATATGTTGTGGATAGAATAAAAGAGCTCATCAAATGCAAAGGACTACAAGTAACCTTTGATTGTTAATCTATTTTTTTCAAAATATACAAAAATCTTTTTGTGATTATAAATTGTGTATAGACCTGAAAATTCATAACATTTAGGTTATATATATATATATATATATTTAGGCTATATATATATATATATATATATATAACATCTTCTATGTTAAGTAGATTTGAAATTTTCTTTATAAATACCTTATTAAACAAAGATTTTCAAATTTAAATATCTGAGTTAAGGCGTAAGAATTCTTGTTTGATTGAATCATTAAATCGAGAAGATTGGAGTTTTTAAGATAATTTTTTTCTTCTAAATTTTAAGAATGACAATAGAATGGCTATTAAAATAATATATAAAATTAAATATTTTAATATTTTAATTTTAATAAATGAATTTTAAGGATTTAAATTGTATTTAATGTGTTTTATGTATTTTTGAGATTAGAATTCAATGTTTTTGTAAAAATATTGAGATATTCGAAAAGCCACCAAAATTTAGGAGGTGTGTCTATCTCAAAATTTATCATTCATAAAATTTAAATATCTCAAACCCATGAACATAAATACCAATATCTATATAAAACCATTAATTTTCCATTAAAAAAATCAATTATCTTAACTATGTTTTATATCAGGTGGCCCCAGCTGAGCTGGAAGAGCTTCTACTATGCAATTCAGACATAGAAGACGCTACAGTAATACCGTAAGTACATGCAGATTTGAGGTTAGTTTACTTTCTAATATCGCCATAGAACTGTTAATGTTTTGGGTGATAATATTGTTGGCAGATATCCAGATGAAGATTCAGGTGAAATTCCCATGGCTGTCATAGTTACGAAGCATGGAAGCAATATTACAGCACAGGACGCGATTGACTTTGTTTCCAAAAAGGTTGTGGGTGGGGAAATCTCTGTTTTTATCTAAAATTTCTAGAATCCCAAAAAAATATTTAAATTTTGATTAAATATGAATTTGGGTTGATACTATATTTGAATCAATGAATCAGGTGGCTCCATACAAGAAGATAAGACGGGTGGCATTTGTGGAGTCTATAGCCAGGTCTCCTTCCGGAAAAATACTGAGAAAGCACCTGAAAACTCAAATCCTGCAGCAAAATGTGATTTCAAGACTCTGATTTTGATTTTTAGTATGAATCCATGTACGTTGTGTTAGAGTTGGTTTTTCATAACAATTAATGCAATATTTTTTAATTTCTTATTATGTTTATTGGCATCTTACAGCAATAGCAGGTGGGGATGAGAGTAGTGGGCTATAATGCTAGTTATTTGTTAACCATTAATGTTTGATTTAAATTTGATGTTCTACAAAGGTAATGGGGAGTAGTGGTGGAGTGTGATGTTTATAATTAATTGTTAATATTTACCTTTTGGATCTTAAATTTGATATCCATTTCATAATTATTGATAAATTTCAATTTTAAGTTTGAAGTCTCTTTGATTATGAAGTTTGGAAGTTTTTTCTTTTTCTTTAGAGAATTCAATCCCAAAATCATAATTTCTTGGCCATATGACGGAGTTTGGAAACCAAATTCTTCTCAAGAAAGATCTTTTCAAGCCCAACATAGTGGTGCAACTAGACTGCAACAATTTATCACCAATCCATGGACAATTTCTCGAGAAGGTAATGGAGTTATTAATAAATCTCTAGTATGTGAAAAACCCAAGATAAGGGCGTTGAGATTAACATCTCTTGGCTTTTTTGATGATTCTAACAATGGACAACTAGTCATAGAAGCTTTCATAGATTCATAATCAAAGTTAATAAAGAGCATTATGGTAGACAATGGATCAAGTTAAAACATTTATACAATTTGTTTCCTTACTAATCATGGAGAAACTTGAGAAAATCTACATGGAACATTGTCACTCATGTTTAATTATGCCAATTTTACTCAAGGACCTCTTGGGGACATCACATTACTTATCACCGTAAGTTCAAAAAAAATTCTTGTGTTGTTTCATGTCTTATTGGATGTTAGAAGGTCATATAGTGAAATTTTGAGGTTGAGATGCCATTTACAAATTTTGGTTTTACATTTAGATCATGTGATAAGTTGTGTTAGCTTGCAAAAGAGTCATTTGATCAAAGAATGTAATAAGTACTTAGTTTTTATCTAATGGTGGATTTTTGCTAGTAGCGTTAAAAGGGTTGTTGTTGTTGATGCTATTAGTAAGAGATGCACTATTCTATGTTGTTTCTATGAAAGTATTATTTTAAAAGAATCGAACTAGTGTAGTCTTTTTACTGCCCAACAATAGCTATGCGCCCCAACACTTCATCTAGACAGGTATGGATGCTCACCCGAAGCGCGCAACAACTAGGTCCCTCCTTTGTTATGCCTAGCAAGATGTTAGCATGCATATTCATCATATTCATAACCAAAACAACCATTTATGCAGAGAGATACATCATACCATGACAATTCAACAACACATATAATAAGGAAGATTAATCAACATAAAGAATGATCGACACTATTTGAATTGCCATAATCTCATACTCATATCTAGTCACTTTGGCAACCCATATACAATTATCTAGTGCAAACCATAATCAATTACATAACATAGAAGTTAATTACATCAATACACAATACATCCATGCATTGGACCATTCACGCACTCCTACAAACTCCAAAACATACTTACAACAAGATCATTCAAAAGCTGTAGATCTTGTACTCTCTCCGAACTAGAATTAGTCAAAACAAGGATGCATTTTATATATATATATATATATATATATATATATCGGTGGGGACTTGCCCTTCACCGACTACATGCACTTTCCTAATAAAATGTGTGCTTACAATAGCTTGCATGATTTTTACATCCTATGCTAATAATATATTAAACTAAATATACAAAGATATAACATGCTTTAATCCTATTATTAGCTCGATCCATGTGTGGTCTTTATCTTTTTCTACATGTGCTTTTCCCAATTATATCTCCTTTATGTGCATCCCAAGCCATCCTGCTTTTGTCTATTTTTGTACCTTGCTCGGATGCCACTCCAACCTTGTTCTGCTATTTTTAGCCACGTTTTGGAAAATCAACTAAGTCCCAACTGATGCATCTATGCATGCAATCCTGCACGTTGATATGTTTCTTCCTGGTGTGTGCACCTCCACACATTTTCCTGTTCCTGTTTTCTTCCCTTACGCGCATGCACTTCCATGCAACTCCTAGCTTCCACGCATGGCTTTAATACCTAGCCATTTCTTTAGGCTAACATTACCCCACAGTAGGGATATTTTATGTCCTTGGTAATACTTGTACCAAAAAATGCTCTCAAAGAATCAATGAAGAATGATGGAATACATAATTGAAAGATCAACAAATGGTGGGGTATGGACCCAATGAATCAAATAATATCAAACTCCTTGGTGCGTAAATTTAAATTATTCCTTGCATGGTTGGATTAGTTCTGGGAACTTCATCTTCATGATATTCTCCAACTCTTCCCACCTGCCGCAAGTTCCTTTTTCAGTTGCATCTAGCACCAATCCTGCAATATTCGAGACTTGCTCATGGGTCATTTCTTCTCCCTTCTCCTTTAATTATCTCGATAACTCCAATAATGCCTGATGCCATCCCTTCCACAACATCCATCTTGTCTGCAACCAATGAGCCAAGTTCCTTAAGCCTTGTATCAAAGGTATCTCTTACGGTTTTCAATAAATCCCTCTTCCACGCTATTTTTGCTAATTCTTCCTCGCGCCCAACCTTGTTATCTTTCTTGACATTCTTAATTTCATCTTCTTCTTGAGTAGTATGTACTTTTAGGATGGGATCTAGGTCTTGGTAGTTATCAAACACGCATTCTACCTTCTTCAAAGCTTCTTTGATCATGGTGCTCAACAGCTCATACTCTTCCTCTAACTACCCTCGCACATACTTTTTCTCATACAATAACATACGTACAAAGTCTTCTAAGTAGTGCAATTCAAATGGATACTCATCTTGGGATTCATCCACCAAGTCGGGGCTCGCAATTGTGTTCACATTTATTACCTATTCTGCCTTATTATAGGCATACTTTATATGTTTCTTTTCTTCCTCCAGTTATTTAGTGATTCATTGGACTTCTTCCTCCTTATCCTTCTTATCTTCCGAAAAAACTCTTATTGTGGGCCCCTTGTCTAGATTAGGGTGTGCAACTTTGGCCGCCATTTTGTTCAGCACATTGTTGGCCTTCTCATCTTTCAGCTCCATGGGATTGATTATATTGAGGACCATGTCTAGTTCATTCTTCATTTTTCACCTAGCATACACCTCATTGTTAATTTCAAACTCGGGTTCCTCCATGTGATTTTTCATGCTCCACAAAAGCATTTTTTTGTGCACATCTTCACGCCCTCAGGGTCAATCATCTCCCAACCATATAGTTCCTTGTATGACATTGTGCTTTGAAATCATTCCCATGCCCCTTCGACTGATCGTCAATATAGTTCATCCATGGTGTCTACAAGATATCCTCCTTTTTCTTTCTTCCACCACTGTGCCTTCCCTTGGGAACCTGTGTCTCAACCTTTATTTGTGTGTTGTTTCCAACTCCACCTGCAACTCTTAGGCCTTCTTAAGTATACTTCTCCTCATCATTCCCTTATTCCTCTTCTCCATCTCCTTTGGGGATTTCCTTATGCACCTCGTGCATTTATTCCTCATGCTTTAGAGGGTCTCATCCCCTAGCTCTTTTTCATCTGTGTTTAGATTCTGGAAGATTGGGGCTCTTCATTGTGTGCGATCTCCTCCTCGGACTTCTTTTCCTCATTTTTTTTAACATGGACAAATTTTTAGCTCTTTTTCTTTTTCTTCTATGGGATTGGCTTAATCGGGGTGACTTTAGGTGACTTCTTTATCGCCTCTGAAGTCCCTGCGCCCTGAATTGGTCTTGTGCATTGCACTGTGTAATTTTATTCTATGGCTATGATTTAGCATGACATATTCCTCTTCTTATGATGTAGAAAATAATATAAATACACCAATAATTCAAGAAATGAAATAAATTTCACCTCGACTTAGCTCAACACTTTCGGGATCCTTTATAATCTTATAATGGCCAAAACTACTCTACTTGCTCAAATATTTCCTTACCTAAAAAGTCCACCTTCAATTGCATACAAGGTCCTCTCCCTGATTCTTAAGAATCATACAAATTTCAAGGCCAATATGCTCACAAGTTTGCAAATCAAGAGGTGTTCACCTTCCCCTTGGTTACTCAACTTGGTCCTTTTGCACTTTCACTAGCTCCGTGGAGATTCAAACAAGTATCTTATGGTTTTAGGTATTTATGAAAATTCTTAGGGATTATCCCCTACTTATCCATCCATAATAAGGTTAGATTCACCATTGATATGCATTTCAAGCAATAAAAATCTCACTTTATTCTCTTTACCAATATTGTCCTTAAAGATCCTTAAGAAAGGTAGGTTGATAAAGGCATGGCTAGGAAACACCAAAAATGCCCACGAGAATCTTCTAAACTTCCTCAATTTCCTTTAACCATTATTAAGGTGAAACCCAAAATTTAAGACCCAACTCTTCCTTCTTCTCTTTGTACCTTACTTTCTCTTCACTAGCTTGTCAAACCCTCAACTAGGTCCTAGAAAGAGGACTATCATACACGAAATATTTTCTAGGGATCTTCAAGTATGAAAGGAATATAAATTCAGGTACCCATTAAATTTTTTCACATGTGTATAAAATTTTAAGATCCAACTCTTAGTTTATCTAGTACTTCCTTTGTAAAAGGGTTCTTTCATTTAGCTTTCTCATTGTAGCTTCCAATTTTCAAGTCTCTTGTCATAAAAATCTAAAGATATGCCTAGTGAAATTCATTAATTCTTCTTGAATCATCTTATTCACCTCTCTATCATTGATAGTTCCAAATTTCAGGAAAAATATTCTAATTAGGGAGGTCATTCTTCATACCCTAGCCTCTACTTGACTGTAACCGACAGGGTAGCACGAGAGGGGTAAATTGTTTATAATTTTACTTGTATATCGATTCAAAGATAAATATTCTAGGTCAAGTACTATCTCAGGGTTCTCTTATAATGACCTTATCAGTCGCCCATGAAATAATTAAAAATTCTTCAACCAAGCCAACCACTAGATGTTGCACATTGGGTGAAACAGGGGATCTTTATAATGACGAGAAAATGACTTATCAGAAAAGAGACACCCTTTGTGTGTTTGACTCCCGCATCCCTTTTTCATCACAATGATATCAAATTACTTGCTTGTGGTATATAATTCCAAAAAGAGATTCAACTTATTCAACTTCCAAAGTCTCGGTTTAGTTTCGGGGTTTCAAGACATACTTGCATGTAAGAAAGATAACAATGATCTTGCCTCCACCCTTACACTTGCTTATTCATACACCTTCACTTACTCACCCAGCCATTAAGAACTTCTATACACAATATAGAGAACAATTCACTTCCAAGTTGGTTACAACTCACTGTTTGTTTGCAATTACAATCCACTCATGACTCATTCATGCAAGGAATGTAACAACAAAAGGATACCTTCTAATCTTGAACAAGATGCCAACTTACCCACACAACAAGCTTATCATAGTTATAAAGTATGCACTCAAAACCATATAGAGGTGCTCAACTTGTCTCAGAATTAGTAATGTGTAATAACTATCCAAAAATCAATGTATTCACTCTCACAGGCTCATAACTCAGATTGCATTCATTCTAAGAATAAAGAATCCATTCAAAGAACAAGGAAATCATACATTGCATATTAACAACCATTGAAAAATCATGAACAAACCATCAAAACATGACTTTTCCTTCAATATCGTACTCGAATCTTTACAAATGGTTCAATATCTGAATAAGAATGGTAGATACATTTATATTTTGGTCTTTTATACTCCTCCACTCACCCTATAACTAAATATAGCTTCTTAGGATCATGGTCATATGAGTAATTCCTAACTTACCTCTAGGTTTCTCAACTTAAAGGCTCAATTCCTCAACTTTAACTCATATCATGACTTTATAAACCTCTAAGAAAACCTAAGACACTTATTTGGAATCATTTCCATCCTTTTATAAGTTTACAAGCCCATGAATTCATGAAATAACAATTACAAACCCAAAAATGGCCTCCACATTCAAGTTTTACATTTTGGAGGGAAAGCGTTTTATTTGAATTTTGAATATCCTAGACTCCCATTAGCACATCTAATTAACATCTAATTACCTCAAAGACCTATGACCATACTTGAAAAACTAGAATTCGATGCCTTCATGGCTTATTCATATACATGGAGTGATGCTCATGCATCGTCTTTTGTCTCCTCATCCTCCTCATTTTGCATCTTCTCTTCTTCTTCCGAGGAGGGGTTTCCTCGCGTGTTCTTTTTGTGCCCACGGTTTGTTTTCACTTTGTTGGCTTCCGGGAGGATAAGGTCCACTGCATCGATGTACTTATCATTTTTCATTCTAGGCCTTAGATATGCATATACTCTTGTTGCATCCTTTTCCACTACAAGAGTTACAGGAGTGATGTCCATATTATCATATTCCATTACTTCTACATAAGATGATTAGGATGGGTATATAAACTTGTGCGCAAAGTGTGATAGTCAACATCTGCATTGTCAGCATAAAAATTTAGCTTTCGCACATCCTTAGTCCTATTCACCGACGCCTGGAAGTACTTGGCAGTGAAGGCAAAGGGAAATTTACACCATGGGCCCTTCTCCCCATTTCTCATGAAAAATATCCCCAAACAAAAGTGTTGATGTACTTGAAAATTATACCTTACCATCCAATATCAATGGCAGGTTCCCTCAACACGTGTCACTTGTTCTCGAATGCTTCACACATTTGTTTGTACCACTTATCCACCTAAAGCTTATATGCATTTTTTATAGATCTATCACAAGAATAGTCTACAAACCTTTGCATGGGGGATTTGTTTTCTATCGGATACATCCAAACCTTGTCCTTAAGCCCATCTGTAACCCCTATCTCCCAAAATACAATCAAGAGTAGTATGGCACCCTAAGTTATTTTCTCACCTTTTCTCACTTGGATGCGTACGTCTATAACTATGCCCTCAAAAATGAATTTGGCGATATTATACATGGCCTTCTACACCATATTTTGTGTTATGTGCAACCATTTCTTGTTCATTTGGGATCATCTCTCCAATGCACCTAACTTACGGCTTAAACGGGCATCCCGCAACTCGTGCTTGAGTCATTGATGGATGCGACATTCATTGTGTGAATCGTATGTTGATAATTGAATTTCTTAGTTGTGGCTTCTACCCCATCATCATCATCCAAGTCCTACTCAATTTCAAGGCCCGAGCTACGTGGCGTGTTACCCTTCCGATCAATTGCGTAATACACGGTCTTCTTCCATCCAACTAGAAGAATTCCTCATGGACGTGTGACACAAGCCATTGATATAGTCACTCTGGTTTGCTGAAGAAGGGTAATTCATATAATTGGAAAACTCCCATACTCTCCAAGTCCTTATTTACCGTATCATCATACACTAACTTCCCCTCTTCACTCATCTGGTCCATTTTTCTCATCACATCTTTATTGATTTCTCCTTCATGCGCCTCTGAGCGATGATTATAGTCGTTTATCTTGCACTTTGTCAATTATGACTCCTATGACTGCCCTATAATCACTTCACTTGGGTATCGCATCTCCGAAAACCATTCCTCCAAAGTGCATCCTCCACTTCGGGGTTCTTGTTATTTCCTTTTGTTTCCCATGGGTGGTGCTTCACTAGAACTACCTTCTTTTGTGTCATTTCTCAACTGTGTAAATTTTAAACCTTGTACATCGGAACAGTTCCACCTTTATCACTTCAACTCTCAAAACTTGCAAAGAAATTGTGTCTTGCATGTTGGATGAAAAGGCCAAAATATGCCTCATTAATGTGCAATGAATGATCTCATTTTACTCTCCTTTTAATCAAGTTTGATTGCATTTTATAGCTTTTTTTTTTATCTAGTACAAGTTAGGATGTAATTTTCCATCTTTTGTTTGATTTAGTTCTAACGTCTTAAAACTTTGTAGTTCCTAACAAAATGTGTGGAAATTCAGTTTTTGGAATAAAACAAGTCACATTCAATCAAATAAGCAAAGTATGAAGCAACCAACACCTTTTTTAGGACATTGGCTTCAATGCGGCTTAGCTTCAGAACCTTCAGGCTTAGTTTAGAACTCCATCACTCAACTAAGGAACTCTATCACTTAGCTCTAGAAACTTCAGACTTAGTTCGGAACTCTAACACTTAGCTTCGGAACTCCTACGCTTAGCTCCAGAACTTTCGCAGTTAGTTCTGGAATGTTTCCCTTTGGTTCCGAAACTTCTCCATGTTTCCCTTTGGTTCAAACTTCTCCAAAGTTCCGGAATCAATGGGAATCTATTTATTTTGACAAAATCCAGTGATAGAGAAATTAATGGGCCCTCCAATCAGGAACAAATCAACAAATTTCTGATTCTTCACACTCTAGAAATACTTATGTAAGACCAACAAATTTGTATGTCTAGCTAGGTTTCTAAATTTCACATCTACTTTGAGCACTATTTTGTTTCACTAGAACCTATAGGTGGATAGACAACTATTGAACACTTATGATTGTAAATGCATCTTCGGATGATGAAATATATATAAAGACATGCAGATAGATCAAAAAGGATAGATATGATATAGATATACAAACATATACAAGTTTTGTAAGACATAACAATTCAGTAATAAGATAGCCATTTCATTTTGAGAGTATCATACTTTGTCAACTCCTGATTCAAGGTGGAGTTCTATTCCCACCAGGGAAGCGAATGAAAACCAATAAAAAATGTTCTCTTCCCCAAAAAAAGGCAAACAAAAAGGAAGCGAATGAAAACCTATAAATGGTGTTCTCTTCCCCCAAAAAAATTATCTCAAAAGGCCAATTGAAAACTAGAAATGGCGATTAGTCTCATCAATAAGTGGCTAATTCAAATAAAAGGAACTTCTTTGGAATTCCAGCTATCTTTTCTAACTATTTTTTTTTTCACTTCTTCTTAGGAATGTGAGTCATCAAGGCAGATGGATTACATCGGCAAGGACGGTAATTATGTCTTAATCTTATTAAAGGTTAAATTAAAATTTTGCATGTGTGATTAGACTTGATTTAAGTAAGTGGTATAATGATTCATTTATTGTACATTATGATTAAAAGTAAGTAATCATGAAGGTGATGCCGACTAAATAAGTAAAAGTGGCGGCGTATTAATAATGAACTATCATTTAGGTAGAATAAACGAAAAATTGAGAGCAGTTGCTAGAGAAATTCAAGGAAGAAATAGTAGAATCATATTTGAAATTCCGTAGCTAAATCCAACAGTTCCACAACCAAATCTAATAGTTCCAAGCACCAAATCCAAAGAGTTCCATAGCTATCGCTTTGTGCGAATAAGGATTTGAAAGAAGAAATAATTTGAATCGTCCTCTTTGCCATGGGTATCAAAAATAAGTCAGAGCCAGAAGATGATACACAACTTCTTATAGATGGAGAAGTAGCATCCATTTTTCAACATGCATGTTGGCTAGAGTTCCTATAAAAATTCTCAAAGTACAATGACAAACTAGTAAGAGAATTTTTTGTAAATTTAGAGCAGTCCAGAACTAAGGTTAAAATCATTGTAATTCCCTTTACTGATTAATACAATGAGCAATGTATCTGGGGTACCAATTGTACATGTTCCAAACCTTGTAAAGGGAACCCTAAAAGAACTAGTGGAAACCTTAAGGCAAGAGGGTGAATCTAAACCCCAGTATATTTATAATACTAAGAATATCATCAAGGGGTTAGAAGAGCTAGCCTTGTCCAAACCCTTCGACAGAGTAGCATTTTGGGTAGTTAAGTACCTAACTTGCGATGGCCAATATGGGACTGATTGGAAGGGAGGTCCTTAAAATGTTGATATATCTTAGGTATGGGGCAACAAAATAGGAGTATATAGTAAACCTTCCTAGTTTCCTCTTTGACTCCATCCAGACAATGGCTCAAAGATATTCTTGGGGTGTAGGGATGATTAGGCACCATGGATTAGTCCATCTGGTCTGTCAGCATCATTTTCTCTCAAAGAAAAATGGAGAAGAAGCATGGGAAAAATTCCTCAATAAGTTCAAACAAAGCCCTGATATTATCAGAAGGGGAATACCAACCCCTTTCTCTCCTAAAAGTAACTTGGAAATTGATCCCCCTGATGAGAAAAAGAAGGAAATAAGTGGGGTTAAAGTACCAAAGAGGAGGATATCTGAAAGGATGATCAAAGATGCAAAATCTATTGTTTCTTTAAAAGAAACTCCTTCCTCTATAACAATACCAGAAGAACTAATACATCTCGATAGTGACAGTTCACCCAAGCTGGACCGTGAAGTAAAAATCAGAAGAAGTTCAAGGAGAAATCCCACTTCAGGAAATTTTGAAGCTCCTCAAAGGAAAAGAATTCATAATAAGTCTAGGGAAACTCCAGTGGATATTGAAGTATAGGAGGGTTTAGAGAAAGAATTTGCTGATATTTTGGGCAAAGCATGGCAATGTCTCCTCCTCTACCAAGTCAAACTGAGGAGTTGGAGAAAGAAGATGAAAGATTAGAAGAGCAAGATTTTCAAGAGATGGGTGACTTAGCAATATTGTCACATGAGGAAGAGGAATTGGAATCTTGGAAACAAAAAGGGAAATCCCCTTTGGTGGAAGAGCAATGCTCGTTCCCTAAGGAACTTCTAGAGAAAGAAGAAAAATAGTAAGTTAGGCAGGCTCTATTCTTGTCTAGAGAAGAACTTATCATTAGGGAGAAGGATGAGGAATTAAACTTCCTCAAAAACAAATTGGAGCATAGGAAATGCTCATTAAACAACTGAAAACTCATCTCAAAAATAAAAATGAAGAATTGACATTAGTAAAATAGCAAATGGTGGAAAAAGAAAAAGAATGTCAATTGGCTAGTGAACAGAGTGCTATGAAAAAAATATCTTCAATGGATCAAATTGTGCAAATTGAGCTAACTTATTAGCCACTTAAGCAGTTATGGGATGATACCTACAAAAATATTAATGAGTTCAAAATATCAAATCAAGAACTAAGAAGCAAGATGGAAGAGGAGAAGAAGGCAAGGAAAGAGTGGGAAGAAAAATTCTACAAAATGGAGGAAGAAAAATTTAAATGTCTGGAAAAGATACAGATGGTTTGTATAATGAGTGAAAGATTACTCACATGTAGGAGACCTTCTCCTACATACAATGTCTTTCTAGAAGAGCAATTTATCTGTTGGCAACTATCAAGGATTTCATGTGGTCTTCCACATGAAGTGAAGGATGAATCAGAATTCATGATAGCATATTCCTCACCAGTCTAGAGCAGAAAAATCTTCTTTACGAATTTTATCTCTTCAACTTTATGTTAGAAAAGAATACAGACTTCATGATTAATCTGTATGTAGTAGAAATCCAACTGAATGCATTTGTTTCTATACTCTAGAATCATATAGCTTAGAAGGAGAGGGATACTGAACACTTATTAAAGGCTAGTTCATCTAACATTTGCATGAGATATCACTATGGAAAATCATTTGCCTTTGCTATCCATTTCAGATCCCATGCCTTTGCAGCCGATTCAAGGAACATTATATTACCAGCCTGTAGAAAAGTATTGATTCCTTCACCACTTATGAAGAGAAAAAATTTGAGGACATTTATGATGGATTCCTGAAGAGATGGGAATTCCTCACTATAGCGTTAGGAAGAAGAGAAGTGATATCTCCCACAAATTTAATATGGAGTCTGGAAAGGGCCAGAGCTCTGTGTACACTCATCCCTCAAGTTGGTGAAAAACACAGAGGCATGTGGATGGGTATAAGAAAAAGGCATCCTTTCCTTCTCACACCCATATCTCTATGGAAAATAGAGAACTTCAGGATCCCACTCAGTTTGAGGAGTGGTAGAAAAAGATAGAGGAGGGATCATGATACAACACTTCTGGACAGAAGCACGGGGACATTCAGTTTCAACCATTTGACCTTAGTAGTCAATTGGAATGCAAAATTCACAATCCCATTTTTGAAGAATAGAGTTTGTAAGAGGAATTACAAACAAGTAAGTGTGGGGAGATGATAAGGCTAAAATATGCCTCATCAATGTGTAATGAATGATCTCATTTTACTCTCCTTTTAATCAAGTTTGATTGCATTTTGTGGCTTTTGTTTGATCTAGTATAAGTTAGGATGTAATTGTCCATATTTTGTTTGATTTAGTTCTAATGTCTAAAAACTCGTAATTCCTAACAAAATGTGTGGAAATTCAGTTTTTGGAATAAAATAGGTCACATTCAGTCAAATAAGCAAAGTATGAAGCAACCAACACCTTTTTTAGGACATCAACTTCAATGTGACTTAACTATGGAACCTTCAAGATTAGTTCTAGAACTCCATCACTCAGCTAAGGAAATCAACCACTTAGCTATGAAACCATCGACTTAGTTTTGAAACTCTAGCACTTAGCTCTGGAACTTTCGCAATTAGTTCCGCATGTTTCCATTTGGTTTGAACTTCTTGAAAGTTCCTAATCAATGGAATTTGTTTATTTTGACAAAATCCGGTAATAGAGTAATTAATGGGCCCTCCAATCGGAACAAATCAACAAATTGTTGATGCTTCACACTCCATAAATACCTATGTAATACCAACAGTTTATGTCCAACTAAGTTTCTACATTTCACATCTACTTTGAGCACTATTTTGTTTCACTAGAACCTATATGTGGATAGAAAGCTATTGAACACTTATGATTGTAAATGCATCTTCGGATGATGAAATATATATAAAGACATGCATATAGATCAAAAAGGATATATATGATATATATAAACATACGTATATAAGTTTTGTAAGACAAAAAAATTCAAGTAATAAGATAGCCATTTCATTTTGAGAGTATCATACTTTGTTAACTATTGATTCAAGGTGGAGCAAGGGCCCACTCCTCCAAGAAACAAGATCCTTTATTTTATTGGTATTTATATCTTTAAGAAATTTGTATAAATCTATTCTCTAGCAGTTCTATAAGTACTTTTGGTTCTTTAATTAAAATATGTTATATAAGTTATTTATCGTTCCTGCAGGTGTTTTAATGTACGTTTCTATTTCCTCAAAATCATTTTAAGAAATATTTCTAAAGTGTGTTTATTTCCAGCAGCATGTTTTATTCTGCAAAGTATATTTATTTCTAGCAATTTGTTTAATTCTGCAATGTGTGTTTATTTCCAAGCAGTGTGTTTAATTCTGCAACGTATATTTATTTCCAGCAGTGTGTTCAGTTTTGTAAGGATTTATTTATTTCAGCAATGTGTGTTTATTTCAGAAAGTTTCTTATAGTTTAGCTTTAATAAGGCTTTGGCCAAGAAATCTTAAAGACACTTTAAAACCCCCCAGAAAATAAAAATAATAAATATCTACAATCAATTACTAGTTCACTAAGATTCTTCTTGTTGTATATAGCTTCAGACACACCCTTGGTTTGAATATGACATCAACCATGAGTTGATTAAATTAAGGGAATAACGACACCCATCACTGAATGATACTTCAAATTCCTACACTAAGCGTTCAACTCTTCAAACCTCCTTCATACTTGCTCCAAACCTATCGATTTTGTGCCCTAACTTTGTTTTTTTCGACACCGTGCCCTAATTTGAACTTTGTAAAATTATGCACTAAAACCCTAGTTTGAGCCCTTGTTTCTAAATATTCTTATTAAAGACATTTTCCCTACGCATCTATGACCACCAATGGAATTCTCTACACCCAAACCGCTCTTTACTCGTCTCGAACTCTCTGGTTCGATCATATCTCTTCACACTTTAACACAAACTCATAATTTTTCAATCGTCTATAGCTCAAACTCTCAATAAGGTAGGGTAAGAATGAAGTCACCCGCACTCCTAGTATAGATTTCTAAAATTTTATCACATTAATTGCTCGACATACCACCTCTCCAAGCATTAAATGCACTTTTTGCTTTTTTCGCACTTTTTCAACGCTTTTTCCTGCTTTCTTCTACACGCAAAGTTGTAACCTTCGGGCACATCACTACTTTCTAGGTTACAATAATCCTTACACACACTTCCCTATGCTACAACTCATCTTCCTTTACACCACACATCAAGTAGCCTATCATGTTGTTGCCTCCCCCTTTCGTTACACTTTGCACAAAATATTTCTCGTGTGGTTTCCCAATCTGAGCAATTCCCATAAAGCACCTTCATTCTTATGCACTGTAACACTTCCCTTTGCTTTCGTGCATTCCCAATTCATATCCACCGTGCACCTTTCTTTCATAGTGTCATGCACATCTCCGAACCAACTTCAATCCAAGTACTAGCATCACATAGTCTCTTTTTCTCACGCACTCACACCTCTTTCACCCCACACTAAAAGTATGTGTGGTCCTTTGTGCATCAACTCAATAAGTAGTAGTATAAATTCCATAAGTAATACATCCTCCACACCAAACACCAAGTAAAATGGTGTATCCTTTTCAATAATTTATAGGTTATTCTATATGCCCAAAGGATGACTGATACCTTGTCATCCCAATCCTTTCTTCCAACATCACATATCTTTGTTAGTGTATGTCCCAAGATCTTGTTGAAAGCTTCATCAGGGCCATTACATTGAGGGTGATAAGGAGTAGTTTTATGGTGTGCCACCATAAATGTTTCCAATAAAATTCTAATGGTATCATTCAAAAATGAGTTCCTCTATCACTCGTTAAACTTAATGGGCATCCATACATGTTGATGATGTTTTCCCAAAGGAACCTCTCTATTGTTGTCGTGTAATATTTTGTATACATGGCCTCTATCTACCTTGTAAAGTACTCAGTGCATGTGATGATGTAGCGCACACATGTCCTATGTGTGGGTGGTGCAATAAGTCCTACAAAATCAATGGCCTATTTCTCAAAAGTCTCCACACTTGCAATGGGTAGTAATGACATCTCGTCTCTATTACCAAGGTTTTTAATTCTCGTGACAGTGATCACATGCTTTGACAAAAGCTTTGGTATCTATATACAATGTCTCCCACCAGAGAGTTGTTAAAAGGATTTTGCATGTAGTGGCATCCCCTACATGGCCTCTGACTATTCCTCTATGAGCCTCTTCCATGATATCTTCACACTCATTCTCCAGAATACATATGTGCAAGACCTCATATCTCCCCATTTTATATAGGTCTCCTCCAATTAGTTGATATGGTGCAGCATGAACTCTAAGTTGTTTCCTTTCCAAGGTCTTCATCCCTTCTAGCAGACCAAATCCATTGCACATAAATATTGTTATGTATTCCAAATCAGTTAGCACACGATTCAATTTGAACAATTTTACATCTAGCAGAGTGTCCTCAATGCTCTACGCATCGTCTCCAAATTTGATCCTTGATAAGTGGTCGTGTCCCATTGCTCTTGTCTAGATTTACTACAATCAGTAAAGACAAATTCCTAGAAAACAAATATCCATCGGGATATGGGCCCTTGCAAAAAGGTTTGTTGACCAAGTAATTCAATTCCATATGATCTCTATAAAATATAAATTGTATGGCCAGTAGGTATTGTTTGAACTTGTAAAGCATGTTGATCATGGATAACACCTCACACTCTTAGTTATGTAGTTCCGCTCAACTAGTGTCAACATCATACTTGTAAAGTATATAGGGTGATCAAACTTTACTTCACCTATTTGTGCCAATATTTATGCCTCAGGAATCAACATGTAGATGGAAAAGTTTGTTCCATGAAAGGAATCACAAGATTGGTGTGGTGGTAAGATTCTCCTTCAACGTCTCAAAAGTATGTTGATGCACGTCACCCCAATAAAATTTTCCCTTGGCCTTGTGAAATTCCTCTAAGGGCGTGGCAATATTTGCATAGCCATTAATAAATTTTCTATAGTAACCAGTGTGCCCCAAGAAACTGCTCATTTTACTATGATTGATGTGTTCTTCCAACACCAATATAGTTACAATCTTAGTAGGGTCTACCAATAATTCTTCCTTATAAATGATGTGCCTAAGTAAATTACTAAAGAGGGTGGCAAAAATACACTTCTTGATGTTCAAGGAGATGCTTAACAACTCCGTATCTTTCAAACATGAGTCTCAAATTATCACAATGATACTTTACAAACCCATAAATGGTATAATCATCCAAATAAACATGTAAAAAATTATGAATGAAGTCATGAAATGCCTATACGACTATGCACGAGAACATTGATGGGGCATTCTTCAACCCAAAGGGAATCACAGTATATGAAAAATTCCCCATTCTATTGCGGAGATGGTCTTCTCCTAATCCTCGCACGCAATTCCTACCTGATGGTATCCTAAGAAACTATACGTGAATGAATAAATTTGGTGCCCTGCAACTCCCTCAAGAATTTATTTAGTGAATGGAGTAGGAAAAGGATCTATGACACATGAATCATTGAGTACCTTGTAGTCCACACAGATCCTAATATGAACATCCTTCTTTATATTGATCGCCATGGGGTTGGATTCCTCAATAGGTTCTATGATCCCTAACTTAAGCATCTTGTCAATCTCTTCTTTTACCTTCTCACACAAGTTTGGGTTCATCCTATAAGGCCTATTATGAACTAGATGTGCACCTTCTTTTAGCTTAATCTTCATCTCTCCTAATGAGGGATTGATGCCCTTCACCTCATGGTAACCCATTGGGGAAAAATCTTAGAAGTTGTACAACATCTTGATGATCTTGAAATCTCTAGTTCTAACCAATAATCTCTAATAATATCCTCTTTAGGCACATCCTCAATGTCAATATTCACCTTCTTAGTCTTCATAGGTACATGATATGTGTGTGCCTACTCATCTGTAGAATCCATGAATTTTTGCGTACCCTCTATGTTCTTAGTATCCAAAAATTTAACTTCCTCATCATCAATGAGGTAGACCATTTTCCCATTTTATTTTTCTCTCCACGCGCACCTGAGTTGGATCTCTTTTATTTCCATTATATCCTTGCATGCTTCAGTCTTAGGTTCTCCCAAGAACTGAACCATGAGTTCCTCTACCTTTGCGCTATCTCCCAACATAATGCACTTCTTGATCTGTAAGGCCTCATGTACTAGTGGTTTATTAGAAAAATAATCAAAAGTGTGAGCCATACCTTTTGTCATGTTGTGCCAACTTATATTATCTTTTTTCAACTCTGCATGCACATACCATGCATGCGTGCATCCTATTCCTCGTAGGGTAGAGTAAAACTTATGTACCCAAAGGGACGGTGGTATAGCCTCTTAGCCTTGTATTCATTTTCTCTCATAATTGGTGATGTGTACCAAATTAGGAGTCTTCCCATCATACTCATGTACCAAAGAAGGAATATTTCTCTTAGTAAACATGATCAAAAATGTGACCACGACCCTATGCCATCCCAAAATATTATCTTTGTGTGTTGACCACTAGCGTGTTAATGTCCCGCGTAATGTATATACCATCATATTCCATTTATCTTCCTCATTTACCACTAATCTTCCATCGTGCACTGTAAAAATGAGTCGGTTTCCTTCTCCAAGGTATACCTTGGTAATCGAATCCTTCCCAAGCACCTAACCATGTGCAATATAATCATCTTAGTGACTCTACCTTTTCCCTTACAACCTACCATCTCATAGGTGTGATGGGATGAATTGTCACAAGAAACACTGGTAATGTCATTGATAGATTGTGTATCCTCGTAATGAAGTACGTCCTTCTTAGATGGCTCTACATTCTCTAGATCATGCACTATATGTGCATAGATTCGATTGAGCTCTTCCTTGTTGAAGGATAAATATAATGAATAGCCTTTGTCTCATCTAGTGGTATTACCACATGCTCATCCTTGTTCTCAAAACTGATATATCTTTTGTTAAAACACAAGTCATCATTATTTGCATAGATCCATAGATGACCTAAAAGTGTTGGGAAGTTATCTACCTCTGCAGTTCCAATGATTTCAAAATTACATGTAAATTTTGAACCCTAAATAGTGATGGAAGCATCCTTGAGTACACCAATGGGCATGGCCCTCATCTTATTTTCCATATATAACACATTAGAAGATGGATGTAGTAGTGTCCTTACAATTTGGTTCCAAGCATCTAATGTTAACACATTGACCTCTACACCCATGTTAGTCAGAATGTTACTTACCAACCAACCATCTATCATTACATTCAGTGTAATATCCTTATCATATTCATGATTTTACGGTTGTACATTCACATGAAGGATAGGTCAATCTCGTTAAACTCCTACGCGTTGTAATTTCTCTCGCAACCAATCACCGAGAAAAGGAATGATGTTCTCATGGCGTATCATCCTTCATACTTCCTTCAAATCATCAACATATTTCTACGGGAGATCAGGTCCCTTCGCGTGCTCCCTCTCACATGTTTGCTCCTTCAACATTTTAGATCTCACCTTGTAATTCCCTTTCAACACCCATAGTTTCTTGGTATACCTCCTTTTGATGAGCAACATCTGGATATTTGACATGTATGACCTCTTCCTTCCTGATCAGAGGTTTTTCCTTTATATGCTCACGTGCGTGCGTAAATTTGGCACATGTTATAACTAGAACATGTTAGAGCTTTGGATCATCTATCTTCATAGGTGCCCACCATTCAAGCTTTGCAAGCTCCACCTTGATCATCTCAGCACTTTTATCCTTCTTTTTATTTTTACACATGTGTTCATAGAGTCCTGACAATCTTCAACCTTATACGCCTTTCCACAATACATGCATACCTGATTCTTAGGACACTCACACTGATAATGATCTAGTTATCCACAAGTATAACATGTCCCACCCATGAATCTTCCTCCACCACCATGGCCTCTAGACCGATATCCACCTCGAAATCCACCATTCCTATTAGTGTGTGTCTCATTAGTCTGTCCTTCTTGCTCCCGAAAACTACTTGCCACGGTTGTCAAGCATAACCTGATCTCACATGCCTCGTGGATATGATCAATCAAGTGGAAATTAGCTATATCATGGGTGTGTGTGTCACAATTATTTAAATACATAGAGATGTTCTTATGTGTTGTGCACTGCAAGAGTGGAAAATTCCATACATCATGATTCTTATGGAAAATATCACAATATTGTAACAAAGCATGCACACTCCTTTGCGGATAACTATCCTTCGTATGTCCTTCCACCTCACAATCTATATACCTTAAACCAAAAGGTGTCTCATGTGCCAAATCAGCATCAAACTTCTCCAATTTTATAGTCATGGTTGTTATCTGTGCTTTGAGGAAAGGACTAACACCTGTTTCTATGCTCCCAACTGCTTCTGTGTGCAGTGTTTCCTCCAACATCTTGCGCAAATCAGTAAATGTCTTATGAGACAATGTTCTCCTAAATGGTATAAAAAATCTACCTACAAACCATTTCTCATTTTTGAATTTGATGAATATCATAAGATAAATTAGACAACAATGTTTTAAATCACTCATCATACTCCCTGATGCTCTCATACAAGCCCTGCTTGATGTCCTTAAGTGCGCTAATTCTTTGTTGCTCAAACTTTGGGATGTGGAATTCAACTAAAAATTAAGTGCGCATAGCATCATAATACACCGCATGATCATTGCTTGCATCATACTTTATGTACCAATTGTGTGTGTGTCATTGAAGTTTAGTGGCAAACTGACTTACCTTCTATTAGAAGTTCTTATTCTCTTTTCTTTCCATACTAATGCACACTTATGCACATGCTCAACTATCTCTCCCACACCCCAATACTATGGCAAGTGAAGTGACATCTCAAATAAAAAATGAGATGTTTTTTGTGCTAATTGTTAAGGTTACAATGGTTATTAGGGTGGTGTAGTGTGGTGGCGAGACCTGTCCTAGAGTGGGACCAGATCCCGAGCCCGGTCCTCCACTAGGATTTCCTCTACTTAGTGGTTTTCACAACCTTCATGAGCCTCCCATGGTAACCTATGGTCATGTAGATGAACTCCCTTATGTGCCGCTCTTTATGTTGAATTGGACACCAACCATTTTTGCTACAACATAACCTTTAGGATTGTTTCCAATGAATTGTGTGTTAATACTTTGTCCCGATGATGTGCCTATGAAAATACCTCAAAAATAACTTGTTCCAAACACTCGGCGCTATTGCACTACCATGTGCTCTTCTTTAATCTGATGTGCTTCCTAAGAAAAGACTACAATGTGACTACCTATATCTCCCATAACGTGGAGATCCTCCTTTCTTGCCTTTCACTATGATGCTCTTCTATAACTATCTTTATATTTCGAACACCTTGTGCAAGGGCTAGGTAGTTAGGTTGGTTCAGATGTGAACCTATGGATCTCATTATCTCCTTAGATGGGCTCTAACTAGATGTCAATGGTTCCTCTAAAGTGTGCTTTCCTAATGTCGGGGGACAAATTATTGTGGTCCCTCACCTTCCGGGTGGCTATCATCACTACCACCGGTCTTCATTTTTCTCGACCTCGCGCCTCATCAACCACCTTCTATCACACATCACTATACTTGAGTTATATTTCCTCTATCTTTCTTTCTTTTTCCGTGGTTGCTGCCATACTTCCCAAACCTACTCTTTTCCCTACATTCGGTGGGGTTTTAGCCTACCATAGGTAACTTCTCCATTCCTAATTCTACCATCAAGAACTTGTTAGCTAAGGGCGTTGCACATAAATAAGATCCTCTTGGATCACACAAGAACCATAACTCTACTTCTTCTAGGAAATACTATGTATAAATTGCATACTTCAAAGTATAGTTACATAGTACACCTTCCCACCAACGATTTACAACTCGGTCCATGACTCATCCAAATCAGAGAGTGTTTGGTAATCTTCATGCATCCAATTTTTTTCCTAGCCGACACCTTTGTTCACCGCATAAGCTTCCAACAAAGAGTACAACTCTACTAGGAAGAAGTTGAATAACGTCTCATACAAGTAGTCATAAATATTGTCTTCTACCCACTTTCACACGTTAAAGTTAGGTCTAGTGTTATATCTTTGAGCAAATATGTCTTTGGTCATCTACTATCTAGCTCTCAATATTCTCCAAGGACAACCGAAATGCCATCTATATGAAGCATCTGGTAGATAGATCAAGAATAGGTCCCAAGAATGGAACCAAAATGTATTCTTTTATTTCCAAATAATAGCTATGCATTTTTGCACTTCATCCACACAAGTTTGGATGTTCACCCGAAGCACGCACAACGACCAGGTCCCTCCTTTGTTTTTCTTAACAAGATGTTAGGATGTATTTTCATCATATTCATAACCAAAACAACCATTTATGCAGAGGGATACATCATACCACGACAATTCAACAACACATATAATAAGGAATATTAATCAACATAAAGAATGATCAACACTATTTGAATTCCCATAATCCCATACTCATATCTATTCACTTTGTGCAATGCATATACAATTCTCCATTGCAAACCATAATGAATTACATAACATAGAAGTTGATTATATTAATACCTAGTAAATCCATTTGTTGGACCATGCACGCACTCCTACATACTCCAAAACATACTTACTGCAAGATCATTCAAGAATTATAGATCTCGTACTCTCTCTCGAACTAGAACCACCAAAACAAGGATGCACTACATATATATATATATATATATATATATATATATATATATATATATATATAAACACACTCGGTGGGGCTTTCCCTTCACCATTTACATGCACTTTCCTAATAATAGGTGTGCTTACAATAGCTTTCATGATTTTTACATCCTATGCTAATAATAGATTAAACTAAATATACAATGTATATTACATGCTTTAATCATATTATTAGCTCAATACATGTGTGGTATTTATCTTTTTCGCATGTGCTTTTCCAAATTATAACTCCTTTATGTCCATTCCAAGCCATCCTTATTTTTTCTATTTTTGTACCTTTCTTGGATGCAACTCTAACCATGTTATGTGATTTTTAGCCATCTTCTATAAAATTGGCTAAGTCCCAACTTATGCCCGAATGCACGCAATCATGCACGTTGACCTATTTGTTCTTGGTGTGCACACCTCAGTGCACTTTCTTTTTCATGGTTTCTTCCCTTATGCGCATGCACTTGCTTACAACTCCTAGCTTTCGTGTATGGATAATACTTAGACATTTGTTCAGACCAATAACTAGTGATACATTGTCGTTAGAGCCTTGAAATTTTCATAAGTTGCAAACATGGAAATTGTTAAACCGGTCTAGTAGGCATGAAGATGAGTATAAAGTAATAAAATAATAAAGGGTTATAGGTCAGGTCTAAATAGCGTATAGTGAAGGACTAAATTAGGTATAGAAACCTACAAATATGTCATATGGGGAATAGATGAGAGATGAAGTCGGTATAATATGCATTGAAAATGGATCATATATTGTGACATTGAGAATATCAATCATAACTAAGAGAGAACCGAGATAGAGAATAACAACACTCAAGAGAAATAATCTAAAGATCTACTGATGCCAATGATACTTGAAAGTAGGGATGGTTTAAGGGAGCATCCTTAAGCCCCAATGATTATCATAATGCTAATATGTTAGAGAAGATATGGAGAAAAGGATGCAAACAACACATGTAAGACTTAGAAACTAGTCTTTTCGAAAAAGGGAGATAGTGGAAAGGTAGGGACAAATGGGTGCCAACAAGGAAAAAATGATTTCGTTACAAGAATCAAGACACTCTAGTTACACCAATAGAAATACTATAATTTATCGACATCAAGGCATGAAGGAACCCAATAGTGCATGTTTCAAATTGAACTAACTAGTGAAAGTTTGAATATTTCCCCATGTTACTTAAGAGGTGTAAGAAAAGTAAAAGAGTCGTTAAATTCAATATTTTCCCCTCTATCTCTCTAATTGTTTACACCCTACTTAAATTATGATATGGAAAGAACAAAATAATATGTATGATGCAAGAGTTTGTTACAGGAGGCTATTCTGGTCTATTTAATTAATAATGAGCCACATGCATGAATAGAACAATGCATTAATGCTTGCAACAATGATTAAAAAAATAGATTGGTAGCTTAAATACAAAATATGAGGTGAATAATTAGTCGTAAAGGTTAGAAAATATGATATATAGATGTACGGACATGTGGAACATAGTGATGAAAGATTGTAAATGTTATATTATTAATATTGGAACTAGAAACTAAGTTGGTGCAATACTATACTACTTTTCTCGAAATGGATGTATATTCTTGACCATTTTTATGGTCTTGGACCCTTTCTTAGTGCACTTATGTAACTTTATGTGTATCTCACCTACCTAGAAATGTGCCTTTTTATATGTCACTCTTGCTCACACAACCTATAATTACCTATATCAAATTGGAAACCCTAGATTCTGTAATACCTTCATGAAATAATTAGATAATAAAAGGATAAATCCATGTGAGGTGAGGGTAGACTACCCTTGGTAGTCAACCCATGCCAAACCAATCCAATTGTTGCACTACATGCCCTTGTGTAGGATCAAGACTCATAAAGTTATCTTAGGTGTTTGTGCAAGTGTGAATGTGATCTAATCCAACCCCTATGAGTACTCTTATGTATTTTGACATAAAAATAGTGGGCTAACTATATAATATATAATGTACCTAATGCGGTAGTAGTGTGATGTTTTGTGTTTCAACTATTAGACTAAGCCTTTTGTCCCTTGAAGCCCTTTGAAAATGTTTGGAGCGAATTTTGAAGATGTGTAGTGCCCACTCCTCTTATTACTTTATGTTGCCAATAGATGATTATACAAGATTCACTTGGTTTGCATGTTCGAGGACAAATCAAAAGCACTTGATAGATTCAAGACATTCAAGGAACTTGTTGAGAATGAGAAGAATGGAAGGATCAAATTCCTTAGATCAGATAGAGGAGGTGAGTTTTGGTTTGAACTATTTGATGATTTTTTTGAGACTCATGGTATTAGGAGGCAATTCTCAATTGCTAGGACACCTCAACAAAATGGTGTGGTGGAAAGGAAGAATAAGAATGTCCAGGAGATGGCTAGGACTATGCTTAATGAATCCAAATTGCCTGATAGATATTGGAAAGAGGAAATTAGTACATCTGTCTATATGCTCAATAGATGTCAGATAAGGATAAATAGTGACAAGACCCCCTATGATTTATGGAAAGGTAGACCTGCAAATATAGAACATTTTAGAGTTTTTTGGACATATGCTTCATCAAGAGAACTGAAGAAAACCTAGGAAAATTTGACTCAATATCTGATGAGGGCATATTCTTAGGGTATTCCTCAATAATTTTAGCTTACAAATGTTACAAAAAAAGGATGCAAATTGTGGTTGAAAGTAAAAATGTAAATTTTGATGAATCTTATACTATTAGGTCTGAATCCAAGTCAAAAGATACATCACAATAGTTAGAATCTAAGGAAGATGAAGATGTTGTAGAGATAGCTAAAGAAGAATATGATGAAGAAGAAGAGAGGTAATATACCAAAGCACCCTTAAGAAAAATTATAAGAGATCGTCCGAATCTCAAATCCTAGGCAAGAAGGATGTTGGCATAACAACAATGAGAAAAGCTGGTAAGTCTTCATAATCAAGCAAATATTACTCTCATGTCTAAATTTGAGCCAAAAATGTTGTAGAGCAAAGTAGGAGTCATTTTTGGGTTAATTTTATGAATGTAGAGTTGGATCGAGATAGAGAAGAACAAAACTTGGGAACTAGTACCTAAACATAAGAACACAAATTTTATTGGAACCAAATAGGTATACAAGAACAAACTAAACGAGGATGGTGAAGTCACAAAGAACAAAGATAGGATTGTATACAAAGGATATGCATAGGTTGAGGGTATATATTTTGATGATACGTTTGCTCCAATGGCTAGGATGGGGGCCATTAGACTTTTTCTAGCATATGCAGGTTATAAAGGTTTTAAGGTATACCAAATGGATGTTAAATTTGCCTTCTTGAATGGAAACCTAGAAGAAGAGGTATATATTGAGCAACCTTGATGGATTCTCATTGACATGTGGGACATAGTATGTGTGCAAGCTAAAAAAGACACTCTATGGCCTTAAGCAATCCCTCGGGATTTGTATGGGAGATTAGACAAGTATTTAACTGAAATGGGCTTTAAGAAGGGTGTAGATGATAACAATTTGTACATAAATAATGAAGGAAGACACATACTGATTGTGTTGGTTTATGTAGATGATAGCATCTTTGGAGGGAACAATGAGTATATGACACATGAATTTGTAGAAGTTATGAAGAATTAATTTGAGATGACCATGCTTGGAGAACTGTCATTCTTTCTAGGAGTGCAAATCAATCAATCAAAGGTATATTCATATCATAAGAAAAATATATAAAGGAGATGCTAAATAAGTTTCAAAAAGAGGGTTAATATTTTTGGGACACCTATGGTCACAGGATGCAAATTGAGCAAAGAATACAAGTCACCTAAAGTAAACCAAATAGTATACGGTCCATGATTATCATCTTATTGTATGTCACTACTTCTAGGCCTAACGTTTTACAAGCTATAGGTATTATAAGGATATTTCTATAGGATTCAAAAGAGACAAATTTGCAAGTAGTAAAGAGGATATTCAGGTATCTTAAGGGGATTGTAGAGTATGGATTATGGTACCCAAGAAGTGAGAAGTTTGAATTGAAATTCTTTACTAATGTTGATTGGTCAAGAAGATTTGATGATAGGAGAAGCACTAGTGGAGAATCCTTCTTTGTTGGTAAGTGTCTTGTATCTTGGCCAAGAAATAAGCAATCATTAGTATCCCTATCAGCTTATGAAGCTGAGTACATAGCAGCAACATTATGTTGTACACAAGTTCTATGGATGAGACTTACCCTAGAAGACTACAAGGTAGAATTTGATGGACCCACTCCACTCTATTATAACAATACAAAAGTTATAAGTGTGTCTAAGAATCATTTGTTGCATTCTAAAACCAATCATATTCTAATTATATATCACTTCTTAAGGTATCAGGTAAGTGATAAAAATATTAATTTAGAACATGTGTCCACCAAGGAGGAGGTAGCATACATCTTGACCAAACCACACCCAAAGGGAGAATTTGAGCACCTAAGGAAAAATTTGGGTGTGATTCCTACCCATGGCAATCCTTGAAAGGGTCAAGGCATCAAAAGGAGCAAGTCAAATGAGCAATTTGGTCCAACAAGTTGTGAAAAGTGTCAAGTAAGGGGAACCTAGTGTACTAACTTCATGTACAGATAAGATGACTAAAAAGGATGTATGCAACAGGTGAAAAGTCAAAATAAGGTATGTATTTCCTCAGGGGGAGTCTTGTGGATTTTTGAAGACCATGTGCAAGGATATGTGGAACTTTTTGAAGTCAAGAAGGTGAACATAATATCAGGGGGAGCAAGTAAGTTTGTGTGCATTTATGTAATTTTTTTGTCAAGTTATTAGAGGATCATTTTTTATAGATTTCAAAGGGGGAGAGTGAACTCAGAAACAAGAAAAAATATCCCTAAAGGTGTTTGCAACGTTGGTTGTCATCAATGTTTCTAAAGATGGTTGTCATCAATGAAAAAGGGGGAGATTGTTGGACATAGTGTCATTAGTGTTGTCATTAATGTCAAGTATCATTGATGTTAAAGGGTGTTTATGTGGCATAAGAGTCATCATGAGGTTTCAATCATCAAGAAGCATGAAGGTTGATTGGTAGTGTCTTGTTTTGGTGTCATGAAGTGTTACATTGGTGTAATGGCATGGTGTCTTGATGCATATGCATGGTTTAGTGCATGGTTCATCTTGTGTGGTCTAGTGAGTGAGCTCCAGAGGTGGTCAAAAGATGTTATGGTGTCTAACATGTTCATAGATTTGTGTTATAGGTGTATTAGTGTTTGCAAGATAGAGAACAAGTAATTTTACATGAGACATGTGGTGATACTAGCCATTCTAGGCCTCCTCCTAGATCTAGCGCAAGCGTATGGTATGGTAGTATGAGGCATGAAGCAAAGAAGGCTTGTATGAGAATTTGAGGAGTGTTTTTGACATTTCATAACATTTGTGGAAGGTGTACAATATCATGGTTCATATGTATAATGCATGTTCAAGGTCCTTAGAAGCAAGATATAGAAGATAAGGCAAGTAAGGCATTGGAAAACCAAATAGCATGGTGAGTTTTAGAGGTGAGCAATATTGAATGAGCATTGGAAATCATGGCGGAGGTCACCCCAAAGGTGTATGCAAAGTTTTAGGTCAGAGGTGAAAGGAGAAACCATGAAAAAAAAATTGAGCTCTACCTATCTTTCCCAGCTCAATGGTCAACTTCAAGTAATCATCCAAATGTGTGTACTCAATTGAGCTAAGAATATTTTCCAAGTGGAATGGGTTCATTTGGTCATCAAACTTTTATGAACCATTGTTAAGAAGCCAAGTGGGTTTAAACCCTTGTAAAACCCTAGTTTCATAGTGATGGACAAAATATGAAGGGTTTGGTCTCCAAATGGCATGGGAAGGCTAGTATGATGGTTCATGCATGTAGATAATTATTCGAGCTCATTTTGGTGGTAGTGGCATGCTCTAGGTGTGATGGTAAGCTACAAAAAAACCTATGTTTTGTGAAGATTTACATGTATAGGTATGTGTTGCAAGGTTCATGAAGTGAAACCAATTGATTCCTCAAGCTTGGGATGTGTTATAAATTTCCATGACAAGATTTGGATAGGTTTTGTGTAAGAAATTGGTGAACACTTTATCCCAAAGTTATTTATCATTAATTGCCTAAAGGGTGCAAAACCAGTCATGGAGGTCTAAAAGGGTTTTGGTAGAAATGCATAGTGTAGCAGTGAAATATGAGCCTAGATAGCTTATATAGGTCTGGTGTGATGTGTTTCAGCTCATGGTTTGATCAGAAGTGGTGTATGTTGGCTTAAGCTCTAATGGCCTAATCAGCCCAATTAGGCTTGTGGAACATGTATGCAAGTATGAATTTCTTCATGTGACATATGCATATGAGTGTTTGAGGAGGAGTGTCAGGATTCCATCGAAGTGTTCTAAGTGACGGAATTTTTTTAAGTATCTCTAGAGGTGTTAGAGTTTGATGAGTAGTAGATTGGTTCTTGAGACCTAGAACGAAGTTTTTTCAATCTTTGAGATGCAAGAATTTTGGATCATTATGCCTTGAACTAATGATTGACATGAGTCTTTGAGTTGCTTAAGGTCAAGAAATTTATTTTTATATGCCACATGTTTCTTGGAGAAGAGTTTTAGTGTGCAAATGTGTTCACTTTTGAGGACTGATAAATTAGGTACTTAGACCTAACAGGTGGTGTTTTCCAAATGGAGTGGTGTATACTAAATATGGATAGAGAAAAGGGTTTAATGTATGTAAATGGTTGTGAGAAAATGTTGTTGAAGTGTTCAGAGCTTGTGGATTCATGATGGAGTTGTTGAGTGCCCTTGCAGTTCAAATTTTGACCGTTAGAAGTGAAAACCTAATTTTTAGGCCTAGTTGAACATGTTTTTTTATAAGGTTTGTGTCGACCTAAAGGTTCATGTAATATCACTTGTTAATGTTTTTAACGAGTCTTTATATGTTTTAGATGACCTACCTTGCATGGTCTAATGGTATTTTCCGACCTAGAGTGGCTTGTGGCATGAGTCATGTATAAAAGTAAGTTGTATTTTCTCATTTTAGATATTTGAGGGTAATGGATGTTTGAGCGAGCAAGAGGAAGTGTTTGAAGAGGTTAGAGGGCTCTAGAGCATATAAAATAACAAGCATTATAAGGTGAGAAGTGAAGAGTAATAAAGATTCAAGGTCATATGATCTAATTAACACACTTTGGTGCATACATGAGCTAATAAGAAGAAAGAGCAGTTTGAGATTTTTTGAGTGAAGAGGACTAAATGAGTGATCACGATCCATTGGTTGAGAAACAAGGTCATCAAGTGATCTTCATATTCAGGTGGTTAAGTGGGTGATTGGTCATCTTGAGGGGTATTAGCCTCCTTGTATAGTGGGTACTCTATTAAATAGGGTTTGGTGCCTCACTAAAGTTGTAAAGGGGTAAGTGATCCTTGTGAAGTGGTTGCTTCATGAAATAAATCCTTTTTGTTGAGTAATATCTACGAGAGGTTCAATGAGTTTTCTCCCCCTTGAGGTTTTCCCACATATATCTTGGGTTTATGTGTTAATTTCTCATATGGTTGATGGTGTATGCATTATTTCTTGATCTTAATGCTTAAAGGTTTATAATTGTGTATGGTTGTTTGAATGAAAGTTATAGAAGACCGATTCACCCCCTCTTATTCATTGTGCTTCCAACACAAATAAGGTATTAGAAATGATTTTAAAATTGTAATATGTAAAGAGAGGACTGAGAAGATAAAATACCATTAGTATTATGGGACTACCGGAAGAACTATAAATGTAGCACAAGGTGTACCCAATTTTAGATAGTATATAGAATAGAATCAATTATGTCAATGGAATACAATGTAAGTATGTGCATTGCTATAATCCATAGAAAATAGCCTACTCAACTATACAAAAATGTAGGAAAATAGGATGAATTTGTAGTGGAGCCAAGAAGTACAAAAGAAAAGTAAAAATCTTAGCATGATATAAATATACACACCAAGGAATTCAAATCAAACTAATTAGTGTTAGTATATGAAATTAAGTTTAAAACACATCTAGGTAAAAATTTCATTTGATGGAAAGGACCTGTGTCATACACCATATAACTAAATAGGACACAATAGTATTATGGGATGTGAAAGGTGATGTGCTACTTTGTGTACAATAAATGGTAGTAGGCTTATGTCCTATTATGCATAATTGCATTGCATTAGATACATAAATAAGTTCCTCTGTACGAGTTAGAATATGATTTTCAAATTCATGCAATGTGTGGTAGTTAGAAGTTTTATACATTTGATAATTTCATGGCTAAGTGTGTGTAAGAGTAGGGACATAATAAATCAGAAAATTTGCAATCAAATAGATAAGTTTGTGAAATTTGAAGGAGTCAATCAAATTGAATAAGTTCAAGAAAATTACATAGAAGGAAAGAAAAAGTGACGAGGTAAAGAATAAAAGAATTCAAAAATTTGATAGCTTACCACTCAAATATTTTATATATATGCACCATAAAATAAATCAAATTTCATTGTAATTGAAAACAAGAAGCAATCTAGTGGAGAAAAAATAAATCCCTAACATATAAGTACAATTAAAATGGTAGATTAAGCCACAAAGATATGGAAAAAGACACATCTTGCCACCCAAAGATATAAAGAGGAGATAGACAATAAAATCTAAAGAGTTGTGTCAAGTGATAATCCAAAGCACAAGGAAAATATGAGTTTAGATTCCTAAGATTGCCACAGTTTGATTTCCAAATCCAAATCAGGAGATAATCAAAAATCCTGCGTAAAAAATGACAAATCCCTTCACTCACCCAATCAGCCCAAAATTTCAAGGCATGATGGAGGAGCAGGGATTACCTTATTAATATTGAGGGATGTAGAAAATTAATATATGGCCATTAGCGCAACACTCTAACAAATAAATTGGATTTATTTTCCGTACCACAAGCTCTTGGAGA